>OY783231.1:8069579-8669579 GCA_963678685.1 Patella ulyssiponensis
TTTTTCTATTGACGGGGAGGAGAAGTTATAGGATATTGTTAAATATACTATTCAAAAAAAGTAGGGGATATTTGATTTTGGGGGCATAATACTAAAATATGCAAATGACTACGAAAAAAGTCACTATAGAACCTAACAGAAGAAACATTTCCAGTTACATGTGACGCCCAAACGCACCAATAGCTACCGCATGGAATGCAGGTGATGCTTGGGATCATCATGGGGGTCCAACCCAAGATTTGCACGACTCTGACCTTGAATGTTACAGTCATTGTGGCATTGAATTCCAGGGTGGAAACATCAGTTTAATTGTTTTAGTGACCAGAAAACAAATTTTGATATGCGTCGGCTTACCCAAAATGAAAGGTTACGTGCCCTTGGCATGCTACAGATCGGCACAACACAGGCGGTTGTGGCGCGGACGATGAATGTTTCTCAGTCTGTCATAAGCAGGCTATGGTCCAGATACCGTGATACACAATCTGTACAGGACAGGGCCCTGTTTCACGAAATTTTAACTTAAGATAAAATCAAATTTTAGTAGATACTTCAATTTTGATTGGCTAAGCACTAAAATCAATCTAATATTATCCAATCAAATTACTAAAATTGGGATCTTATCTTAGTTTAAATTTCGTGAAATAGGCCCCAGACCACGCTCAGGTCACCCAAGGGCGACAACTCAAGCCCAGGATCGATTTATCAGTACCTTGGCCTTGAGAAATCGTGTCGTCACAGCAAATCAGATCAGCGCTCGTCTTCAAACAGACACTGGTGTGAGAGTGAGTGGCCAGACGATTCGGAATCGACTGCATAGGGGACACTTTCGCGCCCGACGTCCTCGCGTGATCCCTTGTTTGAGATATCATCACATTCAGGCAAGACGTCGTTGGTGTAGGGATCGTCAACACTGGGATAATCGACGCTGGAGCAATGTGATGCATTCAGATGAGTCAAGGTTCACTGTTGATTTTTTGGACAAACGTAGCAGGATGTGGCGTCGTCGAAACGAGCGCTTCCAAGACGTTAACGTCATCAGACATGATCGATTTGGGGGTGGTTCTGTTATGGTGTGGGGAGGCATCACTGCTGCTGGAAGAACAGCTTTACATGTTGTTGCAGGGCGTGTTACAGGCCAGTACTACCGGAACAACATCTTGGCAGTCCATGTCGTGCCGTTCGCACGACGTCATGGCCGCCGTTTCATCTTCCAGGATGACAACGCAAGATGTAACAGGGCCAGGATCGTTACAGGTTACCTCCAACAACAGAACATCACCACATTACCTTGGCCAGCACTGAGTCCCAACCTCTCCCCCCATCGAGCATGTCTGGGACATGCTTGGACAGAGGTTACGTCAACGTCAACAACGTCCTGCCAATGTCCAAGAACTTGCTGCTGCGTTGCAACAGGAATGGGACAATGTGGACCAAAATGACCTTGGACGTCTCATTAGGAGTATGCCACGTCGGATCAATGCTTGTTTGGCAAACAGAGGAGGATTTACCCGTTACTGACATTGTTGTGATGCTGTGGTAACTTTGCTGTTTGACCCCGGGTATCATTTTACCCTTATAATGGTCAGCCTGTGCCTTACTTAGTCTAACGATCATTTGGAATAAATCGATGAATGTGAACTTCATTTCATTTTGTCATTAAGAATGCGTTCGCGAGACAACCATGCAAAATTGAAAAAAAGCGGCACAAGCGATATCGGGCGATTTTGGTCAAACTTTGTGGAATTGGTCATTGGGTACCCCGCATACCCCACATGAAATTTGGGGGTCACCAACCTTTTAGTTAGAGAGAACCAGCTATGACCAGTTTATACTGAAAAAACGTTATTTTTTATGATTTATGGCCTAAATTCAAATAATTCTCATAAATTGCCTGATTATATTTTATTATTTCTCATTATTTTTCATGAAAGGTATTGTCAACTACTCTCATAAAAAAATGACCAATAAATTTTTCCGACATAGTTTGGACCATGAGAAATTCATGTAGATAGGTAGTTTTTGCTCTAAGGTGATACATATGAACTTTATGGTGCTATATCTCCACATCTGCGGGGCTGAGGATAAATCCATTAATAATGGAGGTTGAGGTCAACTAATACTAATATTTGGTTTTGAAAAAATCACTAGCACAGATCTCTTTAATACTGAATTCGACGATCGAAATTAAGGAAAATTACTAATTTTCTAACATTATTTCACTAATAAAATCGGTCTTTGCCTGTGTTTTTAGGTTTGAATTAGCCTCATTCACCATCGATCAGTTGGGGCCGGAACAGATCATAGGCCAGGTTGTTGAAGTTGGGATTGGAATCCAGCCTGTCAGCATCCAAGATGGCGGCGTCCCCCGTTTGCTCGTTTTCCCGTCTTTTTCCACGAATAAAATGCGGTTTACTAGCCAGTTATCCTCCAGAAACTACAATTGTGAATTTACGCGCATGCAACAAAGACATTACAAGCCATAGTAATCTTAGTTCACCTGTGTACAGTATAAATTATGTTTTCCTTCCAAAATCTTATACGGCACCAATACCGTATCTGTACAAAATCTTATACTTTACTATAGATTATTTGATCACATGATATATTTTGCATATTATAGAATTCAGACTTCATTAAATGTATAGTACAGGTCTGAGCATCTCTGGGTCTGTGTACTTCCATGGAATTTAGTTTGCTTCTTAGCTACTTTTCCTGGTCTGTAGATTTGACCTAGAGCTGTCTAGACAGCTCCATGTCCATATCTAATATGGAAGTAGAAAATATTGTTTGCGAAATTATTCAAACTTCGATGTCGAAGTCGATGTAGTACTATGTAGTTTAATTTTGCACCTAGAAGACTATTTTACCTATTATACTGGAGTCTACAATTTCAATGAAACTCTCCAATTGCCTGTAACAAACGTATCACTTGCAGATTAGTTAAAATTTAGTATTGGTGTTCTTCATGAGACTCGTAGATTCCAGGCTGAGCATATTGAACCGATACGTATTATTATTATTTGGTGAAATATTTGCAATCTTGAAATTGAAAAATTTATGTTAAATATTTTGTTGTTTTGGTGATTTTCAAAATTCACATTTTCAAAAATGAACGTATTTGATGAAACAATATATTATTATATTGAGTTTTCATTCCGTAATTATCTTCTCATATTTTAATATGAGAAGAAACCATGTGCTGCAATTCGTGGAGAATCTTTATTGATGATGATGGTATTGATTAGGTACTGTTGATGCAGGTTGTTGGAAGCGTGATTATTGGAAAACTTCGTAAAGTGTATCCTTCCCTTCTGGAAGGGATTATGGCGGCGTTTAAGACATGCATAACAGGCGGTATTCGCGTTTATGCATGTCCAAAACTGCATTTTTCATCTCTATAAGCAGCAAGGATCCAATAATACCGGGGGACACCTTTTGAAAAATTTTCTGAGACTATATTCTGATATCAAAGTCTCCCCTCCTTATCTATCCAATCGGAGACTTGATATCAGAAAATTCAATAGCAGATTAACGGTGGGGTCGATATCAGTAATTTTCTCACAAGTGCCCCCTGCTGATACAGATCTCGGATTTTTTTTGAAAATCGCTTCTAAAACTCAGGTCAGCTCAGATTCATGAGTCGTTATTGCACTCGATTTCCGATTGAATTTTTCTTGTATTTGGATCAGTACCCCATACACCAGTCATTTTTCGTTCGAACTTGTTTTTTGAATATGAGGACTCTCTTCGGGTGTATGTGTGGTGTGTGGTATACCCCCTCAATTTGCATTTCAATGCTCTAATACAAAAGTTTATAGGGCTTAAATGGTGTTTTATCTGTCAAAAAATGGGAAAAAATCATCATTTTGGAATCGAAATAGTTATTTTTTTTTACTGCTAAGTGGTTCGAGTGCTACCCAATTTTTTTCTTGATTGTAATACTATAGATAAATACCTTTTCACTCAGCATTCCAAAAAAATTCATATACCCGCAGTGGGTGAGATATGGTTAAAATGCTATCACCTACATAATTATGCTATTTTTGGTACCTTCCAGCACTAAGACCCTAAACCAGGAATCCCTCTAAGGGGGTCCATCAAACTTTCAGGAAATACACTGAAGGCCCATATCTACTACCCTATCGAGTTTCATTCATCTACCTTATCTACTTGAGTTGTAACAAATAACTGAAAAATAGCATTAAATTGTTGATTTTTCATGTTTTTTTCTATCTTAAAATTTCAATTATTTTTCTAGGGTCTAATAATTGTTCAATTGATCTCATATTATGTCGGTGGACTTTTGGGGGGTTAGCCATCATACATAAAAAATTTGGTCACCCACCATGTGCCGGCCCCTGCATGGTGCTCTCGCAGACGCGTTCTTAATTGTTTCTTCGTTAGTTTCATTAGGTGACTTTAATAACACTTAAAAATCAAATATCCCTAACTTTTTTTGAATAGTATAGTTTATTGACATTATTGTGACTTGTACAAGTGGTCTATTGACAATAACGCACGGGTACGCGTGCATTGCACGTGGCGGCATTGTATGGTCGTATACCACTGGTGAATAACTAATTGTGTTTATATATTTAATATTTACTTTCAAATTATGTCGGTAAATATTAATACCGCATCCTTGTCGGATTTGTTGGACTTAGGCGTTAGTCCTATAGCGGCTGAAAGGATTATAGTTCGTCGCCGTGAATGTGACCAAGTCACACAAGATGAATTGCTAAATATTCCAGAGGTTATGGACTTGTCGGCAAGCATTTTTGTCAGATTGTCATGTAGAGAGCGGAGGGATAGTTCTTCAAATACAAACCGGTCAAATGGGGGTAGACATTCGAGGTCTGATAATACATGTGTAACCCTTAGGAATACGGCAGTTATTCCAAAGCATTTGAGTTATGACGGACAATCTAATTGGCAAGCATTCGCAAATAAATTCATGCGGTACGTTACTATGAATTCCCTGTCCGACTAGGAACGTTGTGATAATTTGTGCTTTTGTTTAGAGGGCAAAACATGTGAGTACTATTGCTTGACATCTGATACGTCATACTCCGCGCAGCGTTTCGTTTGATTAGAGGTAATCCTACTTCACACTGCTATTATGAGTGGATATTGTTGTTTTAAATTTTGATTGGTCAGTAGTCCGTCTACCAACCAATCACTAGCTGCCTTACAAAAGCTTTATATTTAAAACGAGTGCCAATATTGGACCAAATATGTTTACATTACGTTACGTCATGCCTCACGATTTTATTATGCCTGATTAACCCGTACATAGCAAAATACTGCAGTAAAACTAGTTGCGTGACAAACGAGGCTATCAAGTCGAATGGAATGTAAACAATACTGTTTGGAAACGAACATACTTTCACTGTTTTTTAATACCTTAAATCACTGTCCAAAGTTTTAGGGAAGACTCAGATTAAACAAAGGACTGTAATGTTGCTGTACTTAAGTGATAGCTTTCATTGAACGGAAAGAATAGACACACTCCCGCATAAGTTCAAGACACAAGACGCTATTCCAGCAATGGCCAGAGAGGGATTTCTCGGGCCATTGCTTCAGGAATATGCTGATAGGTATGCCCATCTTACATTGTTTGAACTATTAGGGAAACTGGAACAACATTTCGGAAATCAGGACTTGCCTGAAACTTCAATGCTTTTGTTTACGAACTTGAGACAGCATCGTGATGAATCTTTAAGTGATTGGTCCGACCGCGTCTTGACGGTTGCAAATAAAGCGTTCTCCGATTGTACGGAAGCCCACATAAGTAGGCAGGTCGTCAAGGTTGTTTTGATAAGGAAGCAGGACAGTACGCTTGCAATATGCGTCCTCCAGATATAGAGTCGGCTATTCAGTCAGTTAAATGGTTCAGACATAATACCATTGCCATCTATGGGCATCACTCACGTAATTCAAGTCGTGAATACGAAGCACGTGTGCAAACCTTAGCTACTTCCGCTAAAGATACAAAAGCAATAACGTCCAAGGAATCAAAAGATAATGATAGGATTGAGGCATTAGAGACACGTGTAGACGATATAAAAAAAACATTTTGACGAAATGTCTTTGACTATGAAAAAGATAATAGAGTCCATTGATCGTTTGAAATTACGTTCAAGATCTTCTAGATCTCGCTCTCCTTCTAGGGACCAAATTGCATGTTTTCATTGTGGGAATCAAGGTCATTACAAGCGGGAATGTCCAGACTTATATCCTCCAAGGCATAGTACGCCTTTACCGGGTAAAACAGACGCCGATAAACACGTGGCTTTTGAATCGGATTTAAACTAGTAAGGATCGAACGAACGGGCGAGCGTCCGATCCCACCTAATTATGATTCGCCTTTTCCTCTTTTTGACGAGACGTACAGCGACGCCGGTTTGGACGTTACACATAAATTCAGGAGTGAGCTTCTTGTTCCGGTTTGTGATACCACCGAAGCCGTCGGAGCTACTTCTAAAAACACCATTGCCCCGGAGGTCGGTGTCAATATTGTTCCAGCTGATACCGTTGATGAAGGTGTCATAGGTATAATACCCGAAACTCATGGATTCGCGCCTGCGAGTATTCGTCGCGTCAATACTGACGCAATGTATAAATTAAAAATACAAGGAGAAAATATATTATCTGTTATAAATACTGGTAGTCAATGCACTATTCTTAGCGATAAACGCTATGAAATACTTAAGAAAAAGCCGCCAAAAATTATGGAGGTTAAAGCCCCAATAACACTTTTGTTGTAACTGAATAATATGTCCCAATCTTCATTCTGGTCAACAAATCGTATTATTTTACAATATTCCAATTAATTGATGATATAAATTTCATCTTAACACACCTATTTTAAAAAATTGGAAAAATTCAACCAATTGATTTGAAAATCTAACGTAAACCTTTTCAAATGTCACTTGGATTTTAAAATATTTTCGAACCCTCTGGACAAGTAAAATAGGTTGTAATGGATAATTTACACAACAGGTAGGACACTTACACATCTAGTATACTATTCAAAAAAAGTAGGGGATATTTGATTTTGGGGGCATAATACTAAAATATGCAAATGACTACGAAAAAAGTCACTATAGAACCTAACAGAAGAAACATTTCCAGTTACATGTGACGCCCAAACGCACCAATAGCTACCGCATGGAATGCAGGTGATGCTTGGGATCACTATGGGGGTCGAACCCAAGATTTGCACGACTCTGACCTTGAATGTTACAGTCATTGTGGCATTGAATTCCAGGGTGGAAACATCAGTTTAATTGTTTTAGTGACCAGAAAACAAATTTTGATATGCGTCGGCTTACCCAAAATGAAAGGTTACGTGCCCTTGGCATGCTACAGATCGGCACAACACAGGCGGTTGTGGCGCGGACGATGAATGTTTCTCAGTCTGTCATAAGCAGGCTATGGTCCAGATACCGTGATAGACAATCTGTACAGGACAGACCACGCTCAGGTCGACAACTCAAGCCCAGGATCGATTTATCCGTACCTTGGCCTTGAGAAATCGTGTCATCACAGCTAATCAGATCAGCGCTCGTCTTCAAACAGACACTGGTGTGAGAGTGAGTGGCCAGACGATTCGTAATCGACTGCATAGGGGTCACCTTCGCGCCCGACGTCCTCGCGTGATCCCTTGTTTGAGAGATCATCACATTCAGGCAAGACGTCGTTGGTGTAGGGATCGTCAACACTGGGATAATCGACGCTGGAGCAATGTGATGTTTTCAGATGAGTCAAGGTTCACTGTTGATTTTTTGGACAGACGTAGGAGGGTGTGGCGTCGTCGAAACGAGCGCTTCCAAGACGTTAACGTCATCAGACATGATCGATTTGGGGGTGGTTCTGTTATGGTGTGGGGAGGCATCACTGTTGCTGAAATAACGGCTTTACATGTTGTTGCAGGGCGTGTTACAGGCCAGTACTACCGGGACAACCTCTTGGCAGTCCATGTTGTGCCGTTCGCACGACGTCATGGCCGCCGTTTCATCTTCCAGGATGACAACAGTCTGTGCCTTACTTAGTCTAACGATCATTTGGAATAAATCGATGAATGTGAACTTCATTTCATTTTGTCATTTGTTTCTTCGTCAGTTTCATTAGGTGACTTTAATAACACTTAAAAATCAAATATCCCCTACTTTTTTTGAATAGTATACTTAGAATAAGGGTATTATTTATTTTCTGGAGCTTCCAAGCCAGCAAGAATGTTATTGTCCCTTTAAGTTGTATACTGCGAGCCGTGAAATGGATTTTCAAGGTTTTATCGTAGGCCCCGCTGTATTAGATGTTGGGTCTTTCCAAATGGAATTAGATCATTTGTATGTCGCTCCAATCGAAGACGATATGTTGCTTGGATTAGATTTTATGCCCCTGAAAATAAAGTCCGAATTGATATGTTAACGGACAAGTTACAAATTGGTAATGATGATTTTGATTTGATATATAGCGAAAAGGACGAAATCAACAAACATGCTGATATTGCTGTTGTAAAACGTACCCTTATACCACCGTTAAGTGTAGCGCGTGTGCGATGTACTCTAAGTAAAAGTCTACATATGTTATAGAACCCATAAATCATCCTAATTTGTTGATAGCACGATCTGCTCATTCTCACGTTGAAACGGACTTTCCTCGGATATGTTTAACCAATCCATCACAGGAAACGATTGTATTAGAGACTAATCAAGCTGTTGGCAAGGCAGTAGAATTCAATGAAAATGACACCGTTAGAGACAGGTGAAGGGAATGATAATAGTAAAGTTAATTCACTTAAAATTCCAGAGCATTTAGTAGATTTATATGACAGATCAAAAGGACTGTTAACTCCAGCTGACCAATTTAAATTATCTAAATTACTTGTTGAATACCAAGACGTATTTGCTAAAGATCAATTTGATTTGGGGAATTTTACCTCTCTTGAGCATAGTATAGAAACCAAAGATTCGAAACCCATTAAACAAAACTTACGCAGAGTTCCTATTTGTTTCGCAGGGGAGGAAGAAGCACATTTTAAAAAAATGTTAGATTCAAATGTAATTCAGCCGTCAAGTTCTGACTGGGCGTCACCTCCTGTTTTAATCCGAAAAAAGACGGAACAGTGCGTTGGTGTATCGATTATAGGAAACTTAACGAAGTCACCGTTAAAGATCTATTCCCACTTCCTATAGTAACGGAATGTATTGAAGCTATCGGTGGAAACAAATGGTTTTCTAAACTGGATGCTGAATTTAATTCGGCATATTGGCAAATTCCACTTAAAAAGGAAGATAGGAAAAAGACCGCATTCTTAACCAAGTACGGTTTATTTGAATTTACCATATCGTTTGGGGGTTTTGCTTATTATCACAGAACATTCATAAGGCACTTTGCTGAGAAAGCATTCCTGTTATATCAAATGACTTGGAAGATAACGACTATTGCAATTAGGATTCCGGTCCCGGAATTTTGCCGGGTCAAAATTAAGGGGGTCGGGAGGTGCTACGTTAACTTGTCGTAAGGGAGGGATTACTACTGTATATAGTGTATATTTTTGATGTTTGTAAGGGCGTGTTTGGGAGAATGCTACGGTGTATATTAAATACCGTCGCCCGAGTGTGTGAGCGGATAATTTATGGTTTTTTTTTAGCCCAGGAGATGCTCTAGCTCCCGAAAGTAAACGGGGAGGAGTGTTGTGGTTAGTGGTCTGAGACCCGATAGTAGACGGGACTACTTTGTTGGACATTCCTACGCAGCAGGTATATAAGCCGTAGGAATAAATGGATGAGGGAGAGTTTATAGTATAGTTTACAGAGTTATAAGGTATTGTTGTTTGTGGTTATATCAGGCATACACCAGGGTGGGACTTCGGATTTACACATTAGTTCTATTCTTTTCTGGTCCGTATGTGTTTTTATTGAGTATATGCGCACGGGATATCTATTTTCATGGTCATTTCATGATGGATTATGTATCCGTATCTACATTATATGTTTACTTCTTTGGATTATTGTATATTCCAATCGAACTACATTATGTATGTTTCTTTAGTTTATGCTCCTTGCGGATTAAATCTGGACTAATACCGGCTCAAGGTAATTTGAAATTATTTTTGTATATCCCCATATACTTTTATCAACAAAATGCTTACGATAACTTCATGGAATGTCAACGGTCTACGCGACCGATCGAAGCTAAGTAATGTTTTTAACCGTCTAAATGATTTAAATTATGATATTATATTTTTACAAGAAACCTTTTGGGATGACACATTTGTTACAAGCATAGAACCCGTGTGGAACGGGAAAATATTACATAATAATTATTCGGAGGTGCATAGAAGGGGTGTTGCTATTTTATTTTAAAATAATATAAAATCATGTATCCAAAATACTGTTTTGGATTCTTCTGGTAGGATTTTCAAAGCAGATATTTTCATCAATGATAAAAACATCAGACTTCGTATGAGTCGTATAGACTATATTCCGGTGAGCAGGCAGGTCAAATCAATGTTGTTGTTTATTACAGATTTAACGTCCAATACATATTATATGTATCAACTGTCGTCAATGTTTATATAACACACACTAAGTTATCCGACCACAGCCAAGTTATTATAACGGTTGATTTCAGTGAGTGTGAACGCGGTCCTTTATCAAAACATTCAAATGTGGGGAAAGTGAGGTTAAATCTTTTGTCGTATTATAGTTTTATATCATTTTGTATGTTTTTATAACATATTATCATTTTATGTCATTTTATATGCTTTCAAATTATATGTTTTTGCACTACGCAAATAGCTCTTGGAATGGCTACAGATGCAAGGAAATAACAAATAATTTTCTTGGGGGACCCAAACACCCCTCACCCCACCCCCCTCAGCGGCGTGCCCCGTCTTCGCGGCCAGTGCCCTCATTTTACGGCGCCCCCCTTTCAAAATTCCTTTATCCGCCCTGTATTAGACAATTCATGTCAGTTTATTCCAGACCCTTCCGCCTCAAAATCATGAATATTCAGAAAAAACCTGGTAGAAAAAATTAAACAACCTTACACACTGGACCCTTTGTTCCCACTCGGGTGTTCAAGTTACTGACCAACCTTTATCGTGTTGTTTTAGCACGTGCACAGGTGATCATTTGAGGAAAAGTGGGTGTTCATGTAAATGAACACCCCAAATGATCACCCCTACATACTAACCCGGTGATTGTCAAAACAGACAACCGCGCATTTTCGTGCGTGCACTGTGTATTAGCAAAAACAAGAAACACCGTGTTAATTTTAAAAAGATAAATACATGTACATGTAGTTAAAACGACAAATAAATATTTTTTCACAGTAGATTGTGAAATAATATCATTAGCTAGAAAACGCAACCAACAGTATAAGAAACAAATGCGCGAAACCTAGCGAATTGGGCTAAATTTCTGTTTAAACATTTTTTTTTAGATAATTGTCAGCTTGTAAAATACCAATCCGACATCATCACACATGATATTTTTTTTTCGCACATGGATAGTTTGTGGCTGACAATTCGCAAATGTAAAAGGTATTCCAGCCAATGCAGCATACCCCATTCGCACGAAATAAATATATCACTGAATAAGGGGTGTTGCATATTTTTTCTTTTGTCGATAAGGAGAGAGAGAGAAATGGGATTTAACGTCCACTCGACGTAGGGGTCTTTAGCAGCCGGAGGAAACCGGAGACCATACACCTTGTCACGTACCACCGAGGAATCAAAACCACAACATCGTAAATAAACCGGTATACACATATTCAGTTATTTACCCACTCCCCAATTTGCTGAGTAAACAACAATATATGATGTGCAAAATAAAGCATATTGGTACCTGTTTTTGACGAATTGGTAAAACAATTGTGTCTGATAAAAGGTCTGTGATAATAATGCGTCTCTCTCGTATTCTTCCATTTTCATTCACTCGTTCAACTTCTCACACAAAGAATCCATTGTGTAAGTCAGTTATCAACCTTGACCTCGGGGTCAAGTTAGATAAACACCCGCGCCCGTGCATTGAACACTTCGAACGCTGCGCGTTCTCAGTGTACAACTTTGCACGAGCTCGGGTGTTCATCTAACTTGAACCCCTCTGTCTCAGTTGATAACCCTTACTTCTTCACTCTTGGCCAAAATGTAAAAAAAATATCCTTTATCCGCCCTGTATTAGACAATTCATGTCAGTTTATTCCAGACCCTTCCGCCTCAAAATCATGAATATTCAGAAAAAACCTGGCAGAAAAAAATTAAACCACCTTCTTCACTCTTGGCCAAAATGTAAAAAAAAAATATCCCATGGAAAGAAACGGGAGAAAGAGAAGGGCATAGAGAAAGGGGAAGTAATTCTAATTTGCCAGGGTACAGACCACAATCATCTATTGGTAGGAAATCTCCCCCTTGCCTTCTATCATACCCGCCTATTCGTACTTTTGGGATACCCTCAATCTCCCATTTTTACAGCAAGATAATATCTTGTATATTGATTAAAATGTAAGAAAGTTGAAATCAAATACGAAATACTATAGTAATGTGATATGTGTAAATCATTACACCATCTTTATAATACCATGACCCAAGAAGGGGTGGTGAAATGGGGTTTAACGTCGTACTCTTTTACGCCATAGTGTGCTATGAGGGAAATTTTGCCCGGGCGGCGGCGGCGCTACGGCCTACTCTTATATCGAATTCCAACTGCCAAGGGATCTTTTACGTGCATGCCAATTTGTACACGGGACCTCGGTTTTTCGTTCCATCCGAACGACTAGGCAGCAGTCCTTGTCAGGCCCTCCTTCTGCATCACTGACAAGGGGAAATCACGTTGGAAAATCGCGATGAACTTTCTCGGCCAATGCAGGATCGAACACCCGACCTCCAGGCTAGCGAACCAGCGCCTTATCCACTTAGCCACCGAGTCAAGAAGGAGTAATGTCATCTTTGTGTATGTTGAAGGGTAGGTTTGGGTGGATTGTGACAAATCGTGTCACTTAGGGGTTGCTCGATTCAAAATGAAATGGGATTTAATAAATCTAACTTTACTATTCAGCATGAACTATATATGGGTTAAATTTTGCCCGGGCAGCGGTTTTGCTGCCAAATTCGGGTTTACAAACTACGGGTGATAACATGGATGACTGACGAATACAGCAACATCAGGTTAACAAAATAAACAACAAACAAAGAACAAACTATTTATTTTTCAATCTGGGTTACATTTTAAAATCTGGGTTTATCTGGTTTTCATGAAGAATTACAGATGAATATATTGTAGTTATTGGTTTAGATAAGTATATTGTTTGCTTAGAATTATAATTTATACAGACAGAACTAAATAGAATTCATCTAGTTTAAAGTAGTGGTGAAATATTACAATAAAGTTTATTATATTAAACCTTATATCAGTGGTTTAAATATTACAATTTATTTTATTGAATCTAATTATAGTTGTTCACTGCAGCATGACATAAATTATTTTTACTACTGCAGACAAATTATTAATCAACACAATATGATTCTCCACATTTAGGTCCTGAAAAATACGAACATGGTTTATCTATTATTAATAAACAAGTCAGAAAATGAATTTTCGTGGGAAAAGTAATGTGTTAGTTTTACAACATCAAGTTAAATAAGTAAATTAATTATTGTGATGGATTGGAATGGGTGATTGACGACGCTGTCTTTGTAAGAGCTGTCTTTGTAAGATGCGTAGACCAGAGAGTTTATGTATGAGTTTACTCACAAACAACATGACATGTTATTATGTCATTTTGTCCAAGCTTAATTCTCACTGATGTGAGTTTACTAGATTTAAAAAATATAAGATTCTGTAGTGTACCAAGTATATCAAACATTACTGGATGCATGTTCTCAAAGTCATCATGATAGATTATTGAATGCATGTACTCAAAGTCATAACTTAATGACGACGGGGGTTTCTATATACAAGTCAGGTCATATTGATAGGTTATTATAAACAGAATAGTGAATATTTACCTACACAGAATCCACCAACACATGAAAGAAGAGTGGAGCAGTCATTGTTTCTAGTACATGGTACTATAAAAATAAGTAATATATAATTACACATGACAATATCTAACTATCTATCAACAGATAGGTCAAGTTCAGTTGGTGGGGGGTGGGGCAGTCCCTCAACACAAATGTGAAAATAATTCAGATAAAATATTGGCCAATACTCTGATTTAAAACCGTTGTTCTTATATGATGTTTATTGTTGATCTAACAGTGTTATTATGAACAGACAGATAATACTTGAATTAATATTTGGAACCTGTTCTGAACACTTGTTTAACAGGAGACTGTCTTGGCTATCACATGCATGATGGTCATATTACCGACAGCGTCACTCATAAAAAAGGCAATAGAATTGAGTAAGATTTGTAGAAATAGTATGTATTAATAAATACATCAGGTTTGTATGGATGACTGTATATAATATAAATCATATTTACCGCGGCAAACACCATCAGAACAAGTACCGGCAGGACCAAATAGGTCGCAACTGGTATTATCATTCGACCCATTACAACTACGTTGAACTATAATAAATATAATTTACAATATAGACTGGGCTTTAAGATTATCTTTCATATATCAGGTTGACAAAAATCTAACAAATCATTCAACATAGGATATTGTTACCAGGTGTTCCCCTTCTTAAGGCATTAGGTACATTCAAATGGTCAAGTAGTACAGCATTAATTAAAGAAACAGACGCTTTGAATAACATATATCTATATTAAACTTACCCCCGCACGTGTTGCCTACACATATTATCTCACCATTTTGCCCACAGAATCCTCCCCCACATGGTCCACCTGAAACAAGTGAACTATTAAAGTGCTGGACTTGTTATAATAGGTGTTTGACTTATTTATAGTTTCTCTCACCTAGGCGAAAATATGAATATAGTTATGGGTTTTTACATAGATATGAAATTGTCAGTATATATCACCATTCATTTGATCATATATAGATATATATGGTCAAGTAATACGATTGTAGCTCAACTAGATATTGTAAGTAAGTAAAATAAACAACATACCTTTATCGACACAAAAAAACAATGTGCCATTTATACGAACAAAACACTGTTCAACTGAAATATACAACATATATGTAATAGAGATTATAAGGTATTGTGACATGTCGTTATACCATTTGTGGGTGCTGACTGTGTCTTCGGGAAGTCACGGATTATGTTGAAACATATTAAAGATGGCCACGCCTTGTTTTCAGACTATTTCCTCAGGCGCGGATCCAGGATTTTTTGCAGGGGGGGGGTCTAGGTTTGATAATTGAGGTGGGCTACAGCGCCGAAGGCGCTCAACCAATTCCCCCAGAAAAATTTGGTAAAATTTATTCCATTTTGTTGCAAAAGGTAAATACCAAAATTACAGGTCTAAAGATCGCCAATAAAATCGCATAAAATTTTTTCAAGTCTGAGCAGGGGGGGGGGGGGGTCCGGACCCCCTGCCCTCTGGATCCGCGCCTGTTTCCGGTAATTAATAAACAGGTGATCGTTTGAACTTGAGTTTATATTCAACTGTTTATAAAGTAAAGGGTAATGTTCCACTGTTTGTTTATACGATAATCAACAGACAGGTAGCATGTTATACTTACGGAAGGGTACACATTTATCGTCAACACACACTTGTGTTTGATTGCATTGTTTACCTCCACAATCGTTACCTGAAAAATACACCCATGTCACAGACTAGACGATTGAGACATTATATATTTTATGGAGGGAAATTTTTTGATTTAATGATATACTTCTTTAACTATTTAGCAATTTCAAAAAATGATTATGTGAAATTTTACAAAGCAATCCAAGGAATATGTCCAACTGATTTGTAGAGTAGTCCACAGATTATATGATGGATTTTGTATTTTATCAGTAAATTTCAAGATCATAGTTATTTGATACAATACTAGGTATCTCACCAGGGTCGAAACATTTGAATCCGACACAGCGTCTCCCGCTACTATTACACTCGGTCACGTTACATACCTGCACTGTAAAATAATTATAATATTGATAATATCATAAATAAAAACTTATTTAGATATGCGATATATTCTCGATTTAGGAAATCATTAAGCCATGGACGATATCTGAGATCTCAAATTGGTGTTGATCACCACATCTGACCATTTGATTCACCAGTAGGTATGGGTCAACAATCACCGATTTATTATACACACCCAAGTAAAGTGTTTATTATAAAGACACAAAGCACAACAATACTTACTGTTGCACGTTGGTCCACCAAAACCAGATGCACATTCGCAAACACCGTCACCTACACATTTTCCACCATTGAAGCACGTAATGCTATCGCATGGATCACCTGAAAAACACAGTAATACTTACACATTAAAGTCATGATGCATGATTTGATTCACTAATATGATGAACCAGCGGTTCTCGGGTAGCTCCCTCAAAATATTTAATAAAAGACTTGTGTGAAGCTTAAAACATATATGATGTTTTACTCTTAATGAACACCATATATAGTTGACAGTACTTGTTCAGGAAATCTGAGAGCGGATTATTAATCTTCATAAAAAGTTGTTTCCAATTCCCCAAATTTGAATCATATTCTCTTCTAACTAGAAGGAATAAAACTAGAACACGCAATAGTAGTTTTGAAACATGTGAATAATAACCCCGATTCAAAAGTCCATATCTCAGTCCGTTGTTGTTGTTTAACGCTTTATAAATATTTAACGAGACGCTAAACATGTACTATGTAACACTTAATTTTAAGAACTACTAAAAATACTATTAACGCATCTCTATTCAAAGAATTATTTTCTGAGCACCATAGAAAACGCATCAAAAAGTCAGGGGGTCAAAATCAAAAGTACGACACAGATGGTTAATTCCATAAGACGTCGCTGCACAGCCTGCGTAAAAGCCGGTACAAATGGGTTGTTATTGATGTGTTCCCATTTGAATATCGTTCACAATAAGAAGCAAAATAAATAAGATATGTTTACAGGATCATTTTGTTATACGAAAAACTGCTTATTACAAGTCTTTCTTTAGGCCTGAAATGTTATCTAAATTATCAATTAGACATTAATTAACTTATCCAGACCATACTAACTCTCGATGTCAAGGCTAGCCTTCGATGTTGGCTGGATTAGATTCCTATATGCCGCTTAACGGCCATTGATAATTAAATCCAAAAAAGTGGATAATCTAGACTATGCTGTTTACATTAATGATTTTAGTAATGATGATCAAGGCTATGCAAACATTTCACCCGCTTCGTTCTCGGCTCATAGTGTATCAATTGGACTGAAATTTACAGCAAATTATCTTTACACTATGTAGTGAGAACTGCCATCTCTTTATCTTATCTCCCATAATGTATTTTTAATAACGACTGATATGGACTAAGACTTTAAGCTGTACTGTTTACTATTATGCACATGGACTCGATATGGAATAAGTTATAGAGGATCAAAGGCAGCCAAATCCACCATTATTTCAAATGATCTAAACAATAATAAGAATTTATATCGATATTTGATAATACACTGTTCTTTACACTAAATTATCATTTAATTTTCGTCCTTTTTCCGCTCTTTTTGTTTCACGTTTTGGTCTAGAATTTTCATTTTAAATTAGTTATCAAAATACATAAAATCGTGCATTGCTTGGAAATTGCATTTTGAAGGACATTTTTGAAACAAAGCATTATGGTTTTAAATTAAAAATGTAATTTTGGCTTAAACAACATTATGATTTTAATTAAATAATTACTACATGAGTTTAAATAATGGTAGATTTGGGCAGTTAGGGGAAATCGCTCTACCGCAATCCTTGTCGAAGTGACATTTTGACCCCAGTGATAATCAACTCCTCCTAGCAAATAATCTAAACAATAGCGATCTTTTTCTGAAAAGATGACGATGGCGCCACGCGACTTGAACCGGCTAAATTCCGGCGGTACGGATTCTGATACAGACCTACATTTTGTTGGGTAATATTTCGATTTATAACCTAAAACAGTTGATTAAAATGGTTTGTCAAGCGTGCGCTGTAGGCCCATGAGAAGAAAAGCATATAACAATCACAAGCTCTTAAATTGTTCTATCGTCGGAACTTATAAGATGTTATCATCCCCTATGATGCCTATAAAGATTGGAATCAGTGGGGTGATGAGCAAACAGCCTCAGCCTGTGATGTCACAGCCAGTTAACATTGAACTCAATGGGCGAATAATTGCTAATTAAGAGTCCTTATAATCTATCATAGCCCGAATGGATTTCCTCCCACTTTACAAACATGGTCAAAATTAGTTTTGATTGAATTCTGGTCAAGTTTTAATCGAACACTTGAAAATAGAAATATCCAAACATGGCAGGTATCAGTTTTGATTTTCGCAAATGATAAATATGTTCTTAAACAAAATCGAGCGCAAATAGTAATACATACGAGGGCAGCAACGACACACATCCGATTGTTCAATTCTATCACACGGTATAGTTTTCAGGTTAACCGAGGGTCTCTTTGGATGATATTTGTCGCTGTTTGCAGTACAGATCATCAAGGCAACAGCTACCACTATATTTAGAATCAAAGCATACATGGTTAAAATAATTCAACTTGAAGTTAAACACATCTGGTGTCCGCTCTGTTTTGGGGCTTCTTTTATAGACAGGTGGATGGTCACAGTGATCGATTTTCATGAGAAATATCACGATACCTGATGAACAGGAAAACACGTGGCTTCCATTGTATACTCCTACTAGGAGGAGTCAGGTAATATTATTGGTTGAGAGGAATATCTTACATCGATGACTGGTTTAGAGGAATATCTGACAAAGTTAATTATTGATTACGACGCACCTTAATTAATATTCACCCATTAAGTGTATAGTTTGTGTCTATGGCTATAGTGGGGATTTATTGCCACTGCGCGTGATAACTAAAAATAATAATAAAACCAAGCCAAGAATGAGGCTGGTGCCCCCGCTGAAATCATGACTGATTTTTCTATACTCAGTCTTAAGTAGAAATGTTTGCGATCAAACTCAGCGGCCCAGTCATAGTTTTGGAGTACGTGGTAGTGAAACTACACACTAGGTAGATCAATCTTCAGTTAGAATAAAAGTTATATTGTCCCAAAACATCGACTTAATTAGAACTCTCACTTAATTAAACCTAAAGTTATCGTGTCCCAAAGCATTATCTGTGCTCAACCTAAGCAGGAAATGGTAATCTTCGAACTCCATCAAGGCATTCACCTGGTAAAAACCTACACCAAGTGTGAACATTCTGGCTCAATTAGGAGAGTTATTATGTTTTAAAGTCTCGACCAATCACATGCGTATCGCTGACCCTGAATCGAATATGCTCACTGTCGAACTTAGCCAATTTTATGTTGTAATGAAACTAATACATTAAATTTCATCTCTCTCACTTTATTGGAACTAAATCTGTACAGCAATCTGTAATGACCGATTTCCTAAACAATAGAATACTACAGTATTGTAATGGGGATATAGTTCGTACATTTTTTCATTTATTGACACTTTCATTCATTTAATGTTCAACGTGTTGTTTTAATATCTTGGTCAAATGTCAATAGATTTCTTATAATAACAATTATACCTGAAGCCATTAATCGTGTATGACTACATGCTTTATAACGGACGGTGGATATCCGACTCATTAATCGTATTCTATTTTGTATTTTTTTTCTTGTATGTCTCATTTTTTAACCTGTATTGCCATGTGGACGTTTATTGTCCTCGCCCCTGTCCGTCCACAGTTTGTTTGTGGATACTTTACAGGTCAACAAAATGTTGGTCGTTGGCTTCGTATTGCGTCCAATAGAAAGGGAGCCTATCGCACCTATTGGGGAAATGATTTCGTTCCTCAATGGGCAAAGACCACTATAAAAGTTGTATAAAATACTTTAGTATTTTTCTTTAGAAAAAACCCTAGCATTACATGAACTGTAGAATATGTGGGGTCATTATTTCCTACCGGTTCCCAAATTTCTGTAGAATACGACAGAATTTTATCATACAGAAAAAGAGAATTGTTGTACACAGACGCTTGATCGAAATCTCGTTATTGTTCATGGTTATTCTTCTATTTCTTTGTTTGATTCTCTATCAACCTCTACAAACCACGAACGGATTTAAAAAGGTCATTATTTTTTAATCAACATTCGAGAATAGGCCCGAATGAATATCTTGAAACATCAATCTCTTGCATTTTAAAAGTTAAAATCGAAAATCGAGCCGGGAATAATTGCATTATTTTCTAGAAATTTGTCATATATTAAGTTTGGGGATGATGAAATTGTTTGTCGTATATTTTAGACAGCTGGTGTATGTATTGTTCTCTGAAGCAGTGTTCAAATTGATAAAATCCATTTCAACCATGTGAACTTGAATAAATCAATATTAGATGGTTCATCCAGAACAATATTTTTGATCCGACTGGTTAGACACACTTTAAATCATTTTGAGGATCTCAACTTTTCGCCAAATTTAAAAGGAATCTAAAATTCCAGAATAAAGGGGTCCATGGTAGTAAGAAGCAGCGCCATAAAAATCGTAGATCATGTGGAAAAGGTCCCCATTGTATACAAAAGACATGTTACTAAACAAAAACTAAATGGGAAGATAATACGAAAATATTTTGTCGATATCTGACTGTTTCAACCCAAACAACTAGACGATGTTTCTTGTCAGACTCTCCATCCTGCACTACTGACAAAGAGTGGTAACCACGCTGGAAAACCTACAGAAGCCGTTCTGCCCGTATCCAAGACTGAATCTGGGACCTCCTGATATAAGCGAGTCAGTAGATCCCACAAGAACGTAATATATCGGCAAAACCGTGGTTTGACCCGTAGCAATTATATTGCCTGCTACTGGACAATCGAATTGTATTGATATCCAGGGCTGGGACCATTACATTGGTAACATTACCATTTAGTCCGGGTTATAATTGAGGGAGGTACCAATTCTCATGTGGTTTTTCTAGACCAGAGTTTTATTCTGAACAAGAATATATGAGGTTAACAGGCCATATCCTGAACCTCTTTACGTGAGGGCGCTGTTTCAAAATGAACGCCAAAATCTCATATATGTAGTGACTGTATGGGTTAAGTAAGTAACAATGATGCATTCATTATTATTTGAGTTATTCCCAAACAAGCTGCGATTGTAGTTCAGACTCTTGACAATGATAAGAAGTGAGGGCGCTCTTCACATGGCCGCCAAAAAAACGCCGATAAACTGTATATATCTTTTAATAAGCATGTATTAGGCCACGCAAAAGTCACTTTTGCACTAACTGTGATTAGAGTTATTCACCATGCATCTTCAATATTATGCACCACACATTTTATGAAGATATAAAATGATGAGAGCTCTCTTCAAAATGGCCAAAAATAACTCAGAGAAAAAGATATGGGCCTTTGTAGGGTAAAAGATTCTTTGAAAAGAATCTACATGTTTGACAAATAATCTGTGTGGAGGTGAAAATTGGGGGTGCTTGTCGAAATAGCCGATAAAATCATGTCCATTTATATGGCACCAAATCCACGAATCGTGCGCATAGCGCATACAACAACCATACAAAAGTCTTTTGGCTCTACGTGTTTGTGTCATTAAGTTTTAAATAAGCATTACAAAGCGTAATATGTTTATATGTCCAGATAATAAGTTTAAATTCAGTAAGCTGTTTCTATATGATCACTGAAAAAATGGTTGACATCTCATTAAGGAGGCAGCTTAAAAGGCAAGGGCCTATCCTGCTTTGTCCTTACATTGTGTCCGGATATGACAAATCAACCACAATGTTATATCATTAATTTTCCAAGTCGCTCAGATCACTGCTATCTGAATTGTCCCCGCACTCATTTTCAGTCGCAATCATTGGATCTCTAAGATTTTCAGGAATTGGCAACAACAACACCCAAGGAGCGTACTCTAAGAAGATGAGTTTATACTTTAGGTCAACGAGGTTGTTCTTAGTGCATGTGGTAAGTTATCACGTAAATGCACCATCGATCAATATTCCTTGTTTTGAAGGCTCTCGGTTCGATTTGAAAAACTTTGTAGCTTGAAAAAATTTAATATTAGGGTCACGTCAAGTGGACCAGGGGTTAGAAAAATACCCCCTCGAAAAAAACATCTGGATTAAATATACATTTTTGTACATATAAAACCAAAAATTGTGCAATATTTGGGGTCTGTAACTTGATAATTCACAGAGATACTTATTTGAACATTTCGGTTATCTAACCTGGTAGATGAGCACCTACAAATCTGAAACTTGGTGGAATTATAGTTTGTACTGATGTCTCTATGTCATCCCAATTTTGTTTTGATTTTTTTCAAAATCTGTGTGATGGGTCAGTTCATGTCAATTATCACCCAATGACGTAAACCGAATTCCCTTCGATTTTGCTGAAATCATGTCAATTATCACCCAATGACGTAAACCGAATCCCCTTTGATTTAGCTGAAATTTGGTTTCTGAATATGGTTATTAAAGCTGAAAAAGCCGATATTCCCAATTTTAGCTTGATCCGACCAACAGTTCTTGACATACGGTCCACCCAATTTTGGGGATTTACTCCAAAATAGACGTGGACGCCATTATTCAATTGACCATACCCAGTAACCGATTAGTCAAAAGTGCCAGGATATGTCTTTTGGGAATAGGAATTCCACAAGGATTCTAAATCTACACTTATTTTTGACATTCAGACATGTTTTAAAAGACCACGTGACCCTGAGATGAACTTTTATGAAAAATCCAGTTCAACATGTTTTATACACAATGTCAAACAACTGGAGGTACAATATCTTTTATAGGCATGTAAAATCATGTTATATATTTACACTTGGGGCTGAAAATCAATGTCTTCATATAAAGCAGGATTATGTTTATGGATAAGCTCTTGGGATACATAGTAACCTGCAGCAGACTTTCCTAAAGATAGATTTCTATGATTCAAGCAGCAAGTCATCATCTTTCCCATTCTAGAAATACTTATTCCGGCAAATTTGACCTATTGGTTACTCGGTTATGGTCATTTGAATAATGGCAGCCTAACCCATTTCAGCCGAAATCCCCCAAATTGGGTGAACCGTTTCTTAGGAACCGGTAATCGGATGAAGTTTAAATTTGGAATATTAACTTTTTTTAGCCCCAATACTCATATAAACCAAATTTCAGCAAAATCTGAGCGGGTACGGTATAATTCGTTGGGTAATAATTGACATGGATTGACTCAAAACACAGATTTTTAAAAAATCGAAAAAATATCAAAATGGCATGGCACAAGAATAGCTTTTACATAATGTTGGAGACATTAGTACACAATATAATAACAGCAAGTTTCAGATTTTTAGGTGCTCATCTACAGGGTTCTATCGGCTCCAAAATACGCGAAATTTTCAAAAATTTGTATCTCAAACCATATTTGAGCCCGATTTTCTGGCAATCTAATGACGACTAATGAGTTTTCGTATGTTTCTCATGTAGTACAACCGGCAATATGTGAAGAGAACAAAATCTGGGTCAATTCTCTATTACTTGTAGCTCCGGGAGCACAACAAAATCCAGAAAATATACAATTAAACCAATTTCTTTTCGGTTTTCATGGCCAGGTAGCATGCGAACCCTACCACTCACCTGTAATCTGATTACAAATTCGTAATCTGCATGACAAAGTTCTTCAAGAGTACCAAATTTGAGCTGTATATCTTCACTAGAAAGGCAAAATCAAGATATCTGAAACTCAAGTGAACTATTGATACACATTTTGTTTCAAAAACTTATTGGTAACTCATGTAACTCAGATGCACGTATCTCAGTCAATTTGCAAGCTACAGGCCACATACATAACATGTTTTTCCAGATTTTTTTTGATGGGATCGATTCCCCTGCCCTGTCCCAATTGACATGAAATGACAAACATATTATCCTTTTTTCATTTTAATTATTGTATTATTATTATATTATTATTGGGTGTATTTTGAATAATATCAGTAATTATTAATTAGCTTTCAGCCCAAATAAGGAACTAGATTATTACATTTAATTGTCACGTGATATGAATCACACAGACGAGGTGATTGGCTTTTTTGGACACAAAACTGTTTAACTGTATTAAGAGGGTAGTATAATGAGGAACTTATGTATATTCTAAATTAAGGGATCATCTATTTGATAGACTCTATTAGCTTAATTGATACAACTATGCAACTTGGTCATTTCTACATAAATCGTATCATTTAATTCGATGAATAACAACCTATATGTCTATATAGACATGTAAAGTTGAAAGCGAGTTGTTCGTAACTTAATTGTCATTTATCACAAAACTAAGAATACCGTATATATAGTTGGGTACGAGACCTAAAATCCGTGACCAATTTGCGGGGAAGTTGTTTTGAAGGTTGTTTCTACATGAAAAAAACCTGCTGAAGCGATTAAGCTTGGGTGCCTCTCTCTAAAATGCTGGCGGAAGCCGCTAGAGGGCCAAATTCAAAATGGTGGTCAGATGTGGCGGGAAAATATAAAATTATGTCATATAGGCTTCTGATGTGTCTATTCGTAGGTTTTAAGGGTCTCTGAATCAAAATATTGTAATCAAAAATCAATCCAGCCACTAGTTTTGCCAATATGGCCGAAAAATCCATGATGACCACCATTTTTGTCCTGGAAAATAGTTTCGGGGTCGATGTCTTCAATTTTGATGACTTTGTGTCGATAGATGGCAACCAACAATAATACTCACCGATATTTATCATCTGATATACTGTTGTCAACTGATTTTGATTTTAATTTAATCCACGCTTAATAATGGACCCATGTAAGGTCCTGTATCCATAGGCTGTTCACTTGCGGCGTGTTCCCCTTGTGGCGTGTTCCCTTGTGACCTTGTGAAGCGCCACAAGGACAATGAACCTTTGTTTTTTTAAATGTGCCTGTTCTCATAGGTTGTACCCAGGGAACTTGTGGCCTCGCCCACGGAACATGTGGTCTTGTGACCGGGAACACAGACAATGAACATGTCAATTCTTTTGCAGCTGCACAAGAGGGAACACGCAATTACCAGTACGATATTGTATGGAGATGCATCTCTCGGTCTGTTTCAAGGCCTGGAAACTTGTGTGAAATTCACCCAGTTCATTGCGAGTTCTAAAATTGGCCGGACCCAGCACTGTCGGCGTTGTCTGAAGACATGTTTGTCACAGGATGGGCGAGGCGTGACCGTTTTGGGGAATAAAGAAAACTTAAGATAAAAAAGAATTCAGTTTATATAGTACAACATAACAATCTTTCACAAGTGCGCACACTTAATGAATTATGACGTTACAAAATGTTTACCCATCAGCAAGACCATACTTCAACGATACCATTTATCGGCGACCATCCACGATACCATTCCAGGAACAAACTGTCGACGATACCATTTATCGGCGACTATTCTTAGACGATACCATTCCAAGAAGAAACTGTCCACCCATCAGCAAGACCATACTACGACGATACCATTTATCGGCTACTATTCAACGACGATACCATGTATCGGCTACTATTCAACGACGATACCATGTATCGGCTACTATTCAACGACGATACCATGTATCGGCTACTATTCAACGACGATACCATGTATCGGCTACTATTCAACGACGATACCATGTATCGGCTACTATTCAACGACGATACCATTTATCGACGACTAATCAACGATGATACCTGTAAAATTAGTCAACATTTGTACAACATTTCAACGACGATACCATGTATCGGCTACTATTCAACGACGATACCATGTATCGGCTAATATTCAACGACGATACCATGTATCGGCTACTATTCAACGACGATACCATGTATCGGCTACTATTCAACGACGATACCATTTATCGACGACTAATCAACGATGATACCTGTAAAATTAGTCAACATTTGTACATAAATTTACTCATACTAACTCATATACTCATACTAAAATATACAACGATGAGTAAAACATACGAATCCTGCACAGAGGAACCCAAGACAACAAAGTTAAAAGTATAATTTCACTCACCCAAGTACCTGGTGGCAGTATCGAGTCTGCAGTACCACTGTCATAATTCATCTCCCAAACAAGCCCGATTGGCCGGCTTATATACTACCTGTATGCACGTGCATTGCAGGTACAAAGTTTGGGCGAGCCTTAAAATTACAGGTAAATAGGTTAGGCGAGCCACCCAGCAGAGTTTGGGCGACCGATAGTGATACTAATGAAATACGACCGTGACAATGTTGTCTTCTGAGATGAGCACCAGCAAGGAAAATAAATGCAATAGCGGCATCCTCCTCATCCTTCTGATTTTCAGTAGTTAAGTTCATCGTCGAGCTATCAATAAAACAACTGTTCGCATAACGGTAGTTGTGTCTTGTGTTTGTTTTATTTTCTGGCTTATTTAATGCTTAATTACTGAAAGTCTGAGATCACACACTCTTCCGTTGGTAATGGTTGGAAACTGCTCCATAATGGACAGTGCGGCTCAATTAGATATGTGAACCCAGCATTACCAGGACGTTTAAGTGACTTACTTGTTCACTGCGGTGATAGTGCAAGTGATGAAGATTCCGATGAAACTTTGACTTCTGAATCTGAACAATCAAAACTGGACCTATCTTTTGAATCGGATGACTGTGATTCTGATAAGTAAAACTTTGACTTTGACTGGATAAGTTGGTGATGTTTATTATCATGTGTGATTAGATATTACATAGGTCCATCATTAAACGTTGATTAAATTAAAATCAAAATCGGTTGACTACAGAGTATATCAGATGATAAATATCGGTGAGTATTATTGCTGGTTGCCATCTATCGACACAAATTCATCAAAATTGAAGACATCGATCCCGAAACTATTTACCAGGCCAAAAATGGTGGCCATCTTGGATCTTTCGGCCATATTGGCAAAACTAGTGGCTGGATGGATTTTTGATTACAATATTTTGATTCAGAGACCCTTAAAACCTACGAATAGACACATCAGAAGCCTATATTACATAATTTTATATTTTCCCGCCACATCTGACCACCATTTTGAATTTGGCCCTCTAGCGGCTTCCGCCAGCATTTTAGAGAGAGGCACCCAAGCTTAATCGCTTCAGCAGGTTTTTTCCATATAGAAACCACCTTCAAAACAACTTCCCCGCAAATTGGTCACGGATTTTAGGTCTCGTACCCAACTAATAAGCTCTCAAATAATTTTCAACCATTGTCTGAGATTTTGATCTACATTAGGATAAATATCAGGTACGTACAAGTCAAGGGTTAGGTTTAAGGCTCTAAGTCTTGACCGACACGTTTCAACATCGTAGGCAGGTTAGTTTATTAACGTAATCTAAGTAGTACGATAATTCGTAATAAGGAATTTATTGGACGTGAATTTTATTGCTGTAAACTTACAAATTATTCTGCATAATTGTATGTGCCTAACTGAATTATAAACCAATTAAAACCAATTCGAACCTTATGATATTTTATCCCTTGGAACTGGAAACGAAACTCGAAGAAAAGAAGAATAGTCCTAGCCACTAGGCAAAATCCCTACACTTTTGACGTTAGGTGCCCATTTTATTGGCATGGCAAAACAAATTTATTCCAATTATTACAATAGGGATTGAATGAAATTTTATTACAATAGCTATTATGCCATGTAACTCTCATTGTAATATCAATCCCAATTGTAATAAATGTGTCTAAGCTTAGAGAAGGATTTTAAAAATGCTGTCAGGAGGATTATCTTCTCCGATATGCACACGGAAAAGATGTTCAAAATCCTTAGACGTCAGATATATTACTGACGTCTGAGGATTTTGAACATTTTTCCGTGTGCATATCAGATAAAATAGGAGTCGGCATTCCACCCTCACGCAAATGAAGCGATGACGCCACCCATAAGAAGCGTGGATGACACTTGACGGAGACGTGCTCGAAGTGAAAAATTTGATATCCGAAGTGTTCATTTCTACAACACTTACATAACAACACTTCAAATTTTCAATGAAATAAAGAAGGCAGAAATGATGTTGAAGCGAGGATGACACCATACCAAATTAGGCTTCCACGAAGTGTTCACTTCAACTCAGTGCTTATGGGGTGTTTTTTTTCACTTCGCCCAAATGCTCATCGGGTGTTTATCAGGTGCTTTTCTCACTTCAACCCAGTGTTTATCGAGTGCTTATCAGGTGTTTTTCTCACTTCGGCTGTGTGCGTATTGAGTGTTTTGCTCACTTTAATCCAGTGTTTATCGGGTGTTTTGTCCACTTCAACCCAGTGCTTATCAGGTGTATTGTTCACTTCAAACCAGTGTTCATTGAGTCTATTGCTCACTTCAAACCAATGCTTATTGAGTGTATTGCTCACTTCCAATCAGTGCTTATCGAGTATATTGCTCACTTCCAACCAGTGCTTCTTAAGTGTTTTTCTCACTTCAACTCAGTGCTTATCGGGTGTATTGCTCACTTCAACTCAGTGCTTATCGGGTGTCTCTCTCACTTCAACCCAGTGCTTATTGGGTGTCTCTCTCACTTCCGCTGGATGTTTATACATTGTTACCACTTCGACCAGGTGGGGGGATCAGGTATTTCATTCTAGTGTCGTTCAAGAAAGTCCCACCCCTCCCTGATTGTCTGCACCGTTTGCCCGATCAGTGGATCTAAGGCCTGGCAAAGGAGAGAGAGAGAGAAATGGGGTTTAACGTCCACTCGACACAAACTAGATCATTTTCGGACTAACATCTGTTTTCAATTTTATTTCAATAATTTGCTTGCGCGTAGGGGTCTTTAGCAGTTGGAGGAAACCGGAGTGCCCGGAGGAAACCCACGAGGTTGAGAAGGCACCCCTATCTTCATGCCACATACGCCCACACCAGGGATTGAAACCACATCCGCAAGCCAGAGGTGACCGGCCAGCAAGAGGTCGAAGCGCGGCACTCCAGACCACTAGACCATCCCCCCCCCCTAGCAAAGGACAAGCGCCATGATTAAATTGTTATTTCAAAGAAGACAATTCAGAAATGTCATATCTGGACTAAATTTCTATCATAGCACACTGATTTATCCCAGTTATACTGAAAAGTAGAAAACATGAAACAAAATAACACTTTGATATTGATTATTTATTACTGTTTTCAAAATATTAAAATACAATTGATACAATTAACAAGTGGTTGCCATCTACGATACACTTAACATTTTGCAAAAGAGATCAGGGAATATCAATAGGGCCCACTCATTGTCCCAATGTTTCATATAGAATTAAAAACAAATCTGTTAATAAATTATAGTCTTTATTGATTTCACACGTTTTCCGAAAAAGAGGGTTAAGTCTGAATGGCTGAAATTTACATGTATAGGATTTGTCCTCTCATAGCCCCCAATGCTCACTCCAAATGAAAAACTGACGTCTCATCACATTCACAAGCTTTTTTTGAAAAAGGAGGTCATTTTCGAATTGCTGCATATCATGAGGTTTGTGATTTCATGAACCCAATGCTTCACACCAAATCTGAAAAGGATCTATTAAGAACTGGGACCTCTATGGAATTCAGTTTTTTGTTAAGGGGCATAACAGAATTTTTTCACAATAAGGGGCAATAACCCATGAGGTCACAGTTGAACATGTTCAAAATCAATCCGATCCTAGATGGTTTGGATATAAACATATATTTTAAATTGTGACCTGTAGAGTTGTCCACAAACAAATCTCAACAGATGTATAGCTGGACGGATATGTAAAAGTGGGAGCTTAAAAAAGGGCAGGTATAATCCTATACAGTTTACACATTTCAGGCATTTTCTTGCATCTTTAAAACACCATATTCACCCCACAGATGACTAATTCAAGCGGATATTCAATGTTGCTATCGATCACCTCCACATCTTCTTTTGTCACATTCATACCTGCTGGGATGGTATTCTGGTTTGATTTACCTGAAATTAAAACCAAAAAGAATATTTAGTTAAAGATGCATTCTGAAAAAGGTAATTATTATAGGGTGGTTATTTCCAATAAAAGTATGGCAAGTCAGGATATGGGGTTTAACATCCACTCAATACAAAATAGATCATTTGGAAACTAACATGGTTCTATTTTTATTTCAATAATTCGCTTGCACTTCGGGGTCTTTAGCAGTGGGAGAAAACTAGGAGACCTGAAGTTAAATCATACGGTTGGACAGGCAACCCTACTCCTTGTCAGGTACAAGCGGGGAATCAAAACCACATCGTTGTGTCAATGACAGACCTTATGATGCAAGACGCAAACGCTAACCATTCGGCTGGGGGACCTGAAGTAAATGGACAGGCGACCCTACTTCTTGTCACGCACAACCAGAGAATCAAAACCATGTTGTAGCGTCAATTGCAGACCTTATGATGCAAGATGCACACGCTAACAATTCGGCTATCCACCACTCCCAGATTCCTGTAGAAACAAGCGGATGCCATGCAAGGTACACTCACACTTTGTAAGCGGTGGACAGAGAACAAGCTAAAAGATAGGTTGCCAGGCAATGAACCATACGCCCACAGCAGCTAAATCGTTCGGGCAGACAACAAGAGTTGTCGCATATTCTTACTTTTTTTGGTTAGGAAACATTTATAATACTCTGAAATCTGATTAAGATTAAGAACTCATAAAGTATTTATCAGAAAAAATCATTAGAATTTGTTTGGTTTTTATAAAGTTCTGGCCCATGCTAACGCTTAGTATATGAAACATTTAAAATCATGAATTTAGCTTTTCAGTTATCAAAATTCATTGAAAATCAATATACTTGTTCATCTCAAAACCTTAAACTCAGTGTATCAATCTGAAGTCAATTGAATGATAAGTTTGGCCTCTACAGCATTACAAATGATTTTTCAAAGTGATCAAGGGAAATAACTCTGACAGTAATTATCAGAATTCGCTGAAAATCAATAAGATTCTTCGTCTCAAAGTGATCAAGGGAAATAACTCTGACAGTAATTATCAGAATTCGCTGAAAATCAATAAGATTCTTCGTCTCAAAGTGATCAAGGGAAATAACTCTGACAGTAATTATCAGAATTCGCTGAAAATCAATAAGATTCTTCGTCTCATGACCTTAAACACTGTGCATAAATTTAAAGTCAATCGAATATTAACTTTGGCCAAATGTGAAACTCTTCACAGAAAAGTTAATTTCAGTCCCTATACAAATTACCCTGATGAAAACAATTATGATTGTTGATTTAATTTGAGCAGCCATTTTGATGAACCATCAAAGTTTTGGGGAAAAAGGTCAAGGTTCGTTTATCGCATTTATCCGTACTAAAACCGTGCTGAGACAGGATAACGCTTACACTAAGAAAATTTAACTGCACTGCACCTCGTACCGTGTCGAGACCACCTCATTTCAGTAGGCCAGATTGGCATGGAACTCAATATGGCACGCTTATGTTTGACCGGTTTACACTACAAAAAAATTAACCGTGCCAGGCAACGTTCCCGGAACACTTCAAATTTGTAATGTAAACGGGGTTAATGTGTACACTGGACCTTGTGTTTTTTGGTAAATCCGATTCTGGACACTGTCCTTGCCAGGCCCTCCCAGTCCCACTACACTCCAGAAAATCTGGAGGAACTTTCTTGGCCAACCCAAAACTTCTTGATTAGGGTGCCTATGTCTTCCTAAGCCTAATCATCTACAGTGTTCTAGGCTAAATTTTACCTGTAAAGAAAACTTTCATAAAAATCAATTTAAATATATTACCTACACATGAGTGTTTCGCATCATGTCATACCCATCTTGGAATTCTTTACTTTAAAACTGGAGTTTTTCTGAAAAAAATGGGAAATGGGGCTAAATGAAGATGAACATGTATACGCTATGCAGCACTTGTCCTATGACCATGGGGTTTAACGTCCTACTCTTCTGCACCTAGCCTGGGCTAATAGAAGACGGGCATACGCCATACAGTGAGCTACATGTGGGAAATTTTTCCCGCCATACAGTGAGCTACATGTAGGAAATTTTTCCCGGGCAGCTGCTCTATGGTCTACTCTTACATCAAATTCCAACTGCCAAGGGATCTTTTACGTGCACATCAATGTGTACACAGGACTTTGGTTTTCTGTATCATCCGAACGACTAGACAGCTGTCCTTTGACCATGAGAGTTTCTGTTGCTTTGAGGGAAATTGTGTCCTTTTGTAACAAATTCCAACTGTCATGGGTTCTTTTACGTTTACTCACTACATGTCCAACAGCCCCTGGTTTTTTGTCCTATCTGAATCTGACAAGGAGAAATCATGCCAGAAAATTCTGAGGAATTTACTTAGTAACACCAGGATCAAACCCTGAACTGTAACAGTGGCGAGGGTGGATTGAATGTTATTTCCACATGAGAAATTATTCAATATGTTGAGAGCTGAAATGAAATGGGGTTTAACGTCCTACTCTTCTGCACCTAGCCTGGCTAATGGAAGACTAGCATACGCCATACAGTGTGCTATCAGGGAAATTTTGCCCGGGCAGTGTTGCTACGGCCTATTCTTATATCGACTTCCAACTGCCAAGGGATCTTTTACGTGCACATCGATGTGTACATGGGACTTCGGTTTTTCATATCATCCGAACGACTTGACAGCTGTCCTTGTCAGGCTCTCCGTTCTGCATCACTGACATTGACAAGGAGAAAATCGAGATGAACTTTCTCTTTCATATCGAGAGCTATACTGGCAATGACTTTTTCTGACAAGATATCTGAACAACAGGTCGTCCAACCATGTATCAAACTCAAGAACCATTGAACTAACGGATTTCAGATCATCAGACATGGACGGTGACAGAATAAGTTTACTTCAATTTACCATCTTGTCTACACATATTATTCATATACCTCTACCAGCACTGGTGAACTATTAAACTACAACCTCTGAAAAAAAATTTAAAAAAATAAAGACGAAAAATCATCTGCAGTGAAATAAGAATGCACCCAAAATTAAAACAGATTGTATTGTTCATGATGATCATGTTAATCATAATTTTTATATTGACCTATACTAATTAGCTTTGTAGTAATATACTAACTACATGTATAATAGAGTATAGCTTACTATCTATATTAGGTACAATGACAATCAGACAATGTGCGATCACCAATGCCGGCAATGGCAATGTGAATAATAATAATAAGCCATGATGAATAGCTTAGATATCTATAGAGATTCTAGTTCAAATTAAGCTGAATAATTTTCTTGGACAAATCGTCAAATTATAAACAGGTACTGTAGCCTAACATAAGCGATCTCATAACAGTATAGGCCTACATTTTAATTTTACTTCATCAATCAATGAAATGGGCCCTTCCTTAGGTCATTCTCCAGTTCCACGCCATGACGACACCAAATCCAAATAAAATGTGAAATTGCGTGCGAGAATTCACAGGTTAAACTTATTTTTCCGCGATTTTCACCAACTTAGACATTTTGTTACTGATAGTTGTAACTAATCATTAAAAAGACTAGCTATATGAAAAAAAATGGTCTTAAAACTTTCAGAAATATTACAATTGAATAACTTACCTTAAATTGTTTGAATCACTAAATCAGGACAACGAAGGTAAAAACATGGCGGCATAACTTGAGACGAAGGCTACGATTGGATTAAATTTCACTTGTTGACCAATCCGAGCGATCTTTAGAAAATACGAGTAAAATTGAAATAAAAGGAGATTTAAAATCTTTAAATAAGTTTAACAGACATTCTTTTGTTTGTGTTTGGTTATAAATTTATTTCCTAAACAAATTTTGAATTATGAAAGAAAACATTGTTTTCCGTTATTTCCGTCAATCCATGTCGCATCTATCTAGTTGGCTAGAATGTAGGTCACAATCACAGTAGGCTACCGTCGGCCCAATAACTGTCCAAGTGAAATAATGAATGTTTCCAAATACATACAAAATTCCGGCTTTTCTGTTAGACTTTTAAAGTTAAAGTTTGTTTGTCGTGAAATAACTGTCCTTAAAATTACATCCTTATTGAACACTTTTGTTTGTCGTGAAAGAAACTGTTCTAAAATTACATTTCTAGAATAACCTAATAATTGTTACTTGTTGTATAGGGCCTAGGTCTATTCATTATTGAACACTTCAACTTCAAACAAAAATAAAAAATAAATAAAAAAAAACAATAATAAATAAATGAAATGAAATGGGGGTTAACGTCCTACTGTTCTGCTGCTAAACTGAGCTAATGAAGACGGGCGTACGCCATACAGTGGGGTATGAGGGAAATTTTGCCCGGGCAGCGGCACTACAGCCCACACTTAAGACATCAAATGCCAACTACACAGCTGTCCTTAAAAATAAATAAATAATAAATCAACAATAATTTAATTACTTTATAATAAGGCTAATTTAATTACAGCTATATAGACCTACAATTACAAATTTAGTTTATGATGTACGTTGTACATCTCTATAGCCCATTCATTTAAAAAAACAACTTTAAAACACATTTTTAAACAGGATTCTGACTGACCCTGTATTAATAGTGAGAGAGAGAAATGGGGCTTTAACATCCACTCGACACAATTATTTATAAACTAGGTCATTTCAGGACTGACATATGGTTTTTAATTTTATTTCAATAATTTGCTTGGGCGTAGGGGTCTTTAGCATTGGGATGACCCAGAGAAAACCCACAGGTTGCGAGGCGTCGCGAGGCGACCCTGCTCCTTGTCATGTACAACCAGGCATTCGACTCAATGACAGGCCTTATGATCAAACAGCGCACACCTGCTAACCATTCAGCCCGGGCCGGTAGCTCGTAGGAGTGTTCTTAGCCGGCCACATCTTCAGCCCCTCCAAAACATGCCGTAGCCCCCCCCCCCCAAATTTTATAAGCTGGCTACAGGCCCGATTCAGCCATCCTGTATTAATAGTTCCGGTAGCCTATTCTTCCAAAGCAAATGCTTATCATCGTATCAAACATTGTTTTTCAATATTTTTAACTTTTCATGAATTATAGTTTTTGAAATTTCAATGTTATTGAAAATATGAAATAGTTCTTGGGATACTGTTGTTTTTTTTTTTAAATGACAGATTCTCGCAATTTTAACATAGGATATAGACCTACTTAATGTCTTTTCAAGACTAAAACATGGTTCAATGTTTTATTTCCAAAATTTGCACATGCATGTAGGGGTCTTTAGCAGTGGGGGGAAACCGGAGGACCCGGTGAAAAACCCACAAGGTTGGACAGGCTACTACTCCTTGTCACGTAACTGCCGCATCGAAACCATGCCAGTTTACTCAGTAACAGACCTTATGATACAATATGCACGCGCCAACCATTCAGCTATCCACCACCCACCCAGTAGGGGTCTTTTGCAGTGGGAGAAAACCTGAGGACCGGGAGAAAACAGCTGTATAGTCGTGCGGATAGCCCAACGAAAAAAAAAGACATCGCACATGCACATTGGCGTGTATGTAAAAGTTAGACAGTTGGATTTTGAAATAAGATAAGGCCTTATAGTGCTTCATTGCACACTGTATAGCGTATGTAATGGGTGGTTTTTTTTAACGTTTTTTGATAATAAAAGCATGAGTAATATTTTTTTGTTACGAATAAATGCTTTAATTATCCCAGGTTGGATCCTGCCGTTGGCCGAGAAAATTACTGAGGATTTCAGGAATAATTCACTATTGACAGTGGTGTAGGACAGAGGGCCTGGCAAAAAACAGCCTCTAGTTGTTCATACTGAACAGAAAACCAAGTTGGCGGTATATATCACCACTATCTGCGCAAACTCCAAAATTATCTGACAGATTATTCCCTGGTTTCATCAGATGGAGCAGTAAAACAGGGGAGCCACAGTGGCTCGGTGGAAAAGATGTTTGTTTTGCTAACCATAGCAGCTCTGTGAATAAGACATTGGCTCACTAACTGAGAAATCCCACGTTTATCAGGATTTTCCGGTGTGGTTCCCCATAGCAATGCAGGACTGAAGGCCTGGCAAGAAAAAACGCAACGGAGTGCACATAAAAGAACCCTTGGCAGTTGGAATTCAATGTGTCTGGGCAAAATTTCCCTTATATCACTCTGAATGGCGTATTCCTGTTTTCATTCAACCAGTCAAAGAAGAACAGTAGGATGTTAAACTTAAACCCCATTTCATATCAGTTGCTTGGATGCACTGGATGAAAGCTCACTAACCAGTGTTGGCTGGCCTAGACAGTTTATTTGGATTTTCTGACCCGAGGTTTCTCATTGTCATTGGTGTATAGGGCGGAGGGCCTGTCAAGAAAGTATCCATAGTTGTTTGGAGTAGTTAGGAAATTGGTGTACATGTAAAAGTGCTCAAAGCTGTGTGTACTAGTATGTACTGTAGGCTAAAAGAATCCATGGCGATTGTATTTGTAATTTGATAAAAAAAAGTATTAATCAAATAAGTCAGAAATGCTTGCATTCCATTTGAAGCTACATTATATTTAGGCCCTAATGAAATTCAAGTATCAAAACATTCAATTCTCGTCGGCCAATTTTATTTTTGTCTTTGCCTATGGCTATCGGAGCAATGAGCGTACCTGATGTACATGACCTATATTTAGGCTACAGGTGGCCGCCATGTTTATGCCATGGACAACAAACCGCCACCTCTCGGTAATCATGGTAATAAATTTTAGTACTATCAAACATTGATTGTTTTTCAAAGTAAATAAATATAAATGCGCCAGAAAATAATTTACATATATTTGAAAAGAGCAACGAACGTGCTTTTCTTGACCGGCCGTCAAATAATACGAGTTCCGCAGCACTGACTTTCGCCGCTTTCCATGACAATAGTGACCAATGCGTGTGACGTCATGTGAATTAACTCTATTCCCTCATTTATTTTTTTAAAACAAGGCGTAACAGCTAATAACCACCAATTTGATTAATTATTATGTATAAATAATCACTACAGGATTAATTTTCCAGACACGGAAAGGGGGCTGGATATTGCAATAATAAGCTGCATATCTTATCTAGAATATGCGATGGACTCCGTGAAGAACGAACCCCGCTAATGTCACTAATACTAATGACCTATTTTTAGACAGACGCCATATTGCTACATTCACTTCTGGTTGATTCAGTGTAGGCCTACCGTTCAAGTTCAAGCGAAGAGGGGCTACCATAATTTTCGGGCTTATAGATTATAAAGTAAAACAAATAAAGGAATATAGGCCTATATATTTTTTTACTGGCCTATAATATCGATCGATACCATTTTGGTCAGTTGATTCAGCGTACGGCACCGTTTGTCCAATTAACCTCGTGCGTGGGTTTTCCCGGGTGCTCCGATTCCACGGCACTGCTAAAGACCCACAGGCGCAAGCGAATTATTGAAATAAAATTAAACCATATGTTGGTCCTGAAATCACCTAGTTTGTGTCGAGTGTAGTTAAACCCTATTTCTCCCCGGCTCTCTCTCTCTCTCTGATCTCTCTCTCTCTCTCTTAAGCGTACCGTTCGACGAAAGAGGGCGCCACCAGATTTTTCGGGCTCGAACGGATAAAGTAAAAAACATAAAAGAATAAACAAAAGAATAAATAAAAGAATAAACTCTCTCTCCCCCTCCCTCTCTCTCATTTAGCGTACCGTTCGAAGAAAGAGGGCGCCACCAGATGTTTCGGGCTCGAACGGATAAAGTTAAACCCATAAAAGAATAAATAAAATAAAAAATAAAAGAATAATCTCTCTCTCTCTCTCTCTCTCTCTCTCTCTCTCTCTCTCTCTCTCTCTCTCTCTCTGCGTACCGTTCGAGAAGAGGACGCCACCAGATTTTTTCGGGCTCGAACGGATAAAGTAAAATACATAAAATATATATATATTGGTGGCCTATAACATCGAGCGGTACCATTTTCTAGTTGTGCCACTCTGATTAAGTTGCATGATGTGATTGTCTTAAGGCATCAATTAACCTATTGTTCCATCAATTAATTTTGAGGGCAGGGTTATTTGTTTAAATGAGTAGGCTAATGGATATGGATTTTAAAACAGTTCAGGCGATATATATATATATATGTATATATAAAAACACACGGTGACTCCCCGATATTATTCCTTTTTTTGTTAACGAGCGGAGCTGTGTCGGGCGCGGGGGGGGGGCACTACGCGTCATTTTATTTCATCATTTATTTCATGAATTTTTTAAAGAAGTGGCGATGAAATGATCATCGATATGATCGTTTTTTAACAGTCTTTCAGAAGTGGAGATGAATAAATGGTCATCTATATTCACTATCTTTTAGAAGTATTAATGGCACGCAGTTGTATATAGACTATCTTTTAGAAGTGTTGATGAGACGCAGTTGTATATAGACTATCTTTTAGAAGTATACATGACACGCAGTTGTATATAGACTATCTTTCAGAGGTGTTGATGAGACGCAGTTGTATATAGACTATCTTTTAGAAGTATACATGACACGCAGTTGTATATAGACTATCTTTTAGAAGTGTGGATAGCATGCAATTGTATATCGACTATCTTTCAGAAGTGACGATAAAATGCTCTGAAAACAGACTATCTTTTTGAAGTGACGACGAAATTAGCATGTCGATGAAGTTTTTATAGCACTTCAAAGGAAGCGTTCCTAGAAGTGTCTCAGAAATGAACGCTTCGTTGGAAGTGTTCCTAGAAGTGTGTCAGAAATGAACGCTTCGCGGGAAGTGAACACTTCATTTCGGTACGGGCAGTTTGATAATTTCTCCAAACTCGTTAACGGTTTTAATCATGTTTTTGGTTGCGCTGTTGCGTGAAACTCTATAGAGTATAAACGCATACAATTACTACTATATATTGATTTTCAAATGGTGGGGGAATGGCCTAGTGGTCTAGAGTGCCGCGCTTCGACCTCTAGCTGGCCGGTCACCTTGCGACTGTGGTTTTGAGCCCTGGTCTGAGCGTATGTGGCATGGAGATAGGGGCGCCTTCTCAACTCGTGGGTTTCCTCCGGGCACAACGGTTTCCTCCCACTGCTAAAGACCCCTACGCGCAAGCGAATTATTGAAATAAAATAAATGAAACCATATGTTCGTCCCAAAATCACCTAGTTTGTGTTGAGTAGACGTTAAACCCCATTTCTCTCTCTCTCTTTTCAAATGGTTATCAAAATCCATAGACTTTTAAATTTAGATGTCGAATGTATGGTATGGTGTACATTAATCACATTTATTACAATAGGGGTTGATATTACAATAGGGGTTATGTAAAATCTTATTGCAATAGGGGTTAATTGAATTTTTTTTACAATTACTACATTTATTACAATAGGGGTTGATAAAACAATAGGGGTTAATTGAAATAACATTTATTACTATAGGGATTGTTATTACAATAAGGTGTTATTACAATAGGGGTTGTTATTACTATAGGGGTTGTTATTACTGTAGGGGTTGTAACAACGCTTGAAGAGTTTGACGTTATAATCCTCTATGTAAATAATAAATCGGACGGGTCCTATTATTGTCCGTTTTATAGTTAAATTTTACCAGGAACATCAAACCAATTATACCACGCGTAATGAGTAACAACGTAATCAAGTTCAACTACGTTAAGTCTTAGTATATAACAGATACTGTTATAATTATTATAATAACCAAGAAGGATTACTAGTCTTGTCAGTCTTGGTAATGACAAACAATAGGAGCTTTGTATAAGACGTACTTTAGATGTCTATTTTTACTTTAGGAAGACCGGCCCTTTACTTCACTTTGTCGTATAAGCTGGACGAATAACGCTTAAAGATACAATATGGCATATTAGCTAACGCGTTGGTAGTTCTCACTATAAAAGTCAAACAAGATAATGTAAAGGCGATTGGCTGAAAATTTCACTCAAATTGATCCACTCTGAACCGAGAATTGAAATTTTCACGTAGCCTCGATCATCATTACAAAAGTCAGTACGATAAAAAGCTTAGTTAAATCTGTTAAATCATGAGGAGGTTATGCAGAAAATCGAGCCATAATCAACTAAAGATCACAGGCAAGCAATGCCACCGAGAGCTGATTATGTTACGGATAAGCTAATCAATGTCAAATTGATAATTTAAAAAAAACATTTCCAGCCTACACAAGACCTGAAATAGGCAGATTTAGCTCTTGCATAATGTATGTTTAAATGTAGCTCCTATTGCACGGTGTATGTGAAGCTTGTAATGTATTACCGACTTCAAATCATTTCTAAAAACATATATATTTTTTTAATAACGATGGTCCAATAGGGTTAAATGACTTTAACCATGTTTATACATGTAATATAATATGCAGATTTCGTCCTAAGTATAAGATGTTTAACACATAAGTACAAGTAAATATCATCAAATATTGCGATCATTAGACGTGGTATACTGCCGACAGTTTTCTATTCTACGGGGTGACTGGATAAATTACCCCGATTAAACTCTATATTTATTTAGTAAACAATTAAACATAAAAACCCGTGAAAAAATCAATACAACTGAGCAGATGATCAATCAAAGATTTGGAAAACCTTTCTCACAATCTATTCTCTGTCTTTTTGTTGAGTTTATTTTGTGGTTTAAATATTCACTGATTCAACATTATCATCGATTAACCCTATTCATAGAAGTTGCCCAACTGAGATCCCCCCCCCCCAAGCCTATTCAAATTCAATCAACAGGAAATATTCCACAATGGTTGAATTAACCAATGGCAAATCCACTGTTTTATCATTGGTTAGAAATATATTGTTTACTAGACATCTGTTGTACAATAACTTCCTGGATGGTAAAAGAAATGTTATAGTTTGTATGTTTTTAAACCATATTGTGTACTATTAGATTCTCTAGAAATATGTTCAAATAAACAAAATCAATTTCAAGCCATGTAAAATATTTTGCATGTTTGTCACGTTTTTAAAGGGACCATCCCGTTTTAAACGGGGTCTCAAAAATAAAAGTCCGAGTAGGTATGAACTTTAAACGCCAAAATATCGAAGACTGGTGTATTTAACTTGTCTCAAATTTTCAGCTCAAAATATTGAGTCGTTTGGTCGTGAACGTCAAAACTGCTTATCCAGACACGTAACCCTTTTAAGAATTCGGGTTTATTTTTTTCATTGATGACCTGATAATCGACAACCGTTTATTGAGAGGTCTATATAGTGAATGACCCATGTACTGTACTTGATATCGAAAGGTAAATTTCACATACACATTATTGTCTATAAAAGAAACCTGGTTTTACGTAGACACCGCACAGTACTGCTTGGGACACTTGTTTCGTATCCAGATGAAGATCGACTGGTTTAAGTTATTTGAAAACGTGTCACAAATACTGAATTAGTTTCTCTGCCCTTAGGTAGAGGGTTTAAAGCGATTTTAACACAAAATTAAGCAGTTTTATTCTCCAAAAAAATTATCGGGATTAGCCCTTTAAGATCATGTGTACTGTCAATCTGAACGACAGACTCACCCTACCTGCAGAGAAGTGACTCTGACACAGTGAATAGCCATGATATCCATGACGTTATCTAAACGTCACAGGTCATGGGGTCACATCAACAAACAAAATGTCAACAGTTATCAACATTACAAGACACAACGTTACATTGTGAACAATAGCCTCCCTGCAGCCTTTAGGACTGTATAATCCGTACAACCATAACATCTTATCGCTTCTTGCAATGATTTTTCACAAAAATAACATCTACAACTCTAGATTTGACGTCGGCATATTGGCACTATTTGGTGTTTCGGTCGTGTCTATTTCAGATATACACAATCAATGTTGTTAATGTTTTTAGCCTGGGGAGAGACTAATAGTTAATTTATTTCTGTTCTAAACAATAATTTAAAAATTTAACGCAATTAAAAAAAAAATAGCCAAATTCTGGCTGGGATTACTGAGCAAAATGGCAATTCATTCTATACGTGCGAAAGAAAAAGACAGCTACCATTTAATTTTCGTACGTTAGTTACGTACGGTGTACTGTTTGATTCTCTTGAAATGTTCAAATAAACAAAATCAATTTCAAGCCATGTAAAATATATTATGAAATGTATCCACGTCTAATCTTACTACCAAAATTAGAGAACAAATTCCAGATAACAAAATCCTTGGAGCTACTAACAACAATCCAAATCACACAGTCATGAGGTAAACATGCTATTGGACGTATTATAATACATTCTAAGGTTAAAAACGCTTTTCAATCTATTATAATAACATACAGTATAATGATCTATAGTAACGGATAAGAGGATAGAATACACATATGTTGATCTTTAAATACCTACATGTGCAAAGAATAAAAGAGAGAGAGAAGTGAGAGGGGGGTGGGGTTTAAGCGTCTACTCGACATCAAAAGAAAAATACAAAAAGGTTATATGTGCTAATGAATTATAAACAGGAAAAAAAATACATTTATGAGTTACCATATACGTAAAATGCAGTGGGAAAAAGGCCAGTGTCGTAGTCAAAACTTAGAAAACAAAACAAAAGCGTGTGTATTAATTACTAAATTAGGACATATTATTTATATATTGAGATAAAAAACTAAAACTACATACGTTCAAGAAAGGGAAGTGACGAACGCAAAATGGTCGTGTTTAATCACGTGTGATAATGACTGACACTAATGTTGTCCTTTAAACACCAAAAGTATTGGTGTGAGTAATCAACTGATAGCTCATTCGGGTCAGATTATGGGCCGATTCTCTGCTCTTTTGGGTCAGATTTGGGGTCGATTCGTGGGTCTTTCAGACCAGATATATATACTACTCAAAATACGTTGAGGGTCAAACCCTTTTTTTCTACCAGTAAATTGTCTATGCACATATCAGATATACATATATTATATATATAAAATTATTGGTGGAAATCGTTTCAAATTTGGTTCACCATATCCTGACGACAAATCCTGTTTACAAGTCATATGTCTTTTTCAAAGAAGTCTCCTTAGAAACCATAAACTGAAGCTCAAAGCAAGGCTCCACAAAAATGTTTGCATCTCCAAAACGCAGTAGGTTACGACTTTTTGGAGTTGATTATGTCCTTGCACGTGCACTATGCATTTTCCATGAACAGTTTTGGCATAAAAAAAAAATATTATGACCGTGCTGCTCTCCGTTGAAATTGCAACAGTCAGACGTAGCTGAGTGAATTTGACAGAGGAAGAGCCATTACGTGGCTTCAACAGGGTTTTACACAGAGGAATGTTGCACAGAGAATCGGTTGTAGCCAGAGTGTGATTGGGAGACTATGGCAGCGTTTCCGGGCAACCAAATCAATTCAGAATCGCCCACGGTCTGGTAGGCCAAGATCAGCGTCGCGACGTCAAGACCAGCATGTCTTTCAAATAGCCTTACATCAGCGCGTTGTTACAGCGAGATGTCTGAGAGATGAACTGCGAAATGGTCAGGTATCGGACCAGATCATAAGAAATCGTCTGCGAACCCACAACATTCGATCTCGACGGACCACCTCTTCTTCAACGTCATAGGGCACCACGTCGTGACTGGTGCACACGTCATAGAGACTGGAGATGGCGACAATGGGGGCGGGTACTCTTCACTGATGAGTCCCGATTTGCATTACCGTTCAACGATGGCAGACTTCGCATCTATAGGCGGCAAGGAGAAAGATTTGCTGACGTTAACGTCAGACAACGCCATCGCTTTGGAGATGGTACGGTAAAGGAGATTTGGCCTGTATCAGGTACAGAGACGAAATTTTACAGCTTTTTGTCATCCCAAGACTTCGTCAAATTGGAGCAGGTTCTGTTCGTCAAGATGACAATGCTATTGAACGAATGGATTGGCCTGCATACTCTCCTGACTTTGCACCAATTGAGCATGCATGAGATGAGTTGGGCAGACGTGTGAGAGACAATCATAGACAACCTGATAATCTTCAAGAATAGGGCCGATAAGTAAATCTCGCAAAATCACGAGATTGTGCGTTAAAATCCACTTCCGGTGACGTGCTGAAGCAGACGTAAACATGGCGCTGTCTATTCAGTTTTGGACGAATTACACCCGGAACAAACCTAAGCTTGTCAGAAAATAAGAGAATTCTGTGCAGAGTGACCATGTACTTCAGTTTGTTTTGGATACAAAGAATCACCATATTTTGTCAAATCTCCAAGCATCAATGCCAGACCGATCATACAGAGTAGTAGTAAGTGCAGTACGACTACGATGGGCCTATTATTATTATTTACTAAATATCGTAGGATCAAATAGTCCAAACTCCAAACCAAACGAGTTTGCCGAAGATTTGACTAATACGAATCCGATTTATGTAAGGGTTACTTGGCTTTTGTTTGTTAATTGAATCATCATTATTTTGCAGTAGGGAAGTGAAAACGTGTCATTTAGTGGATGGTCTGCAATTTTGAATAGATTTAGCCTTGTCCACGGGAATAAAACACGTTTTTTTGTGGGTTTTTTAAAATTGATATTGATAAAAAAAAATTGATTTCAATTTTAACGTTTATGTCAAATCTTTAAATTTTAAGTGTACCCCGGGGACCTTCTAAGTCTACTCTTTATCATAATTTTGTGTATTAATTTCATTGTTTATTTAATTTGTGTACCATATTTTAAATAGTGCACAATAAGACCTGGAAGTTGTGTGCGGGCTGTAAAAATGTACAAAAATTGAATAGACCTATAATGATATGATGTCAATCTGGAATAATGAAAATAGGTTGCCAGGCAACGAAACATACGCCCACACAGCAGCCAAATCGTCCGGGCAGTCAACAAGTAATCATCAGAAAATCATAATTCAAACTCACCCATTATAACTACGGTGTAACTGTGATATAATCATAACTACGGTGTAACTGTGATATAATCAAACGTTTTTTTTTAAATCAGATAATAATTGTGACCTCCAGAGGGACCACAAGCTAAAAAGGGTGATTTTTCGTACAATCAGGGGCCATGATTCAGGAAGTTACGATCCGATATGGGCAAATATGCAATGGAACCAAGATCATTAGGTTAACATGTATTTCAAGTTTTATCAAAATCAGTTCAAAATTGTGACCTCTACAGGGTCCACAACCTTGATATAACATATTTTTACAGACAACGGCCATTTTATCCGTCAACTCTAGTCCGATTTTCACGCAATTCAAATTCTCTCTTCATTACCATGAAACCGTGATATAATCAAACGGTTTTTTAAATCGGATAATAATTTTGACCTCCAGAGGGACCACAAGCTAACAAAAGCGATTTTTCGGACAATCAGGGGACATAATTCATGAAGTTATGATTCGATGGGCGCAAATATCGAAAGAAACCAAGATCTTTGGGTTATAAACATACATGTCAAGTTTAATCAAAATCGGTTCAAAATTGTGACCTCTATAAGGTCCATAACCTTGATATAACATATTTTCATACCATTCGCGTACAAACGGCAGCCATTTTGTCCGTCAATTTTGATTCGATATTCACGAAATTCGAACTCAACCTTCATAACCATTGAACGGTGATATAATCAAACGTTTTTTCAAATCGGATAACACTTTTGACCTCCAGAGGGACCACAAGCTAAAAAGGGCGATTTTTCGGACAATCAGGGGCAATAATTCAGGAAGTTACAATCCGAAGGGCACAAATATCGAAAGGAACCAAGATCTTTGGGTTATAAACATACATGTCAAGTTTCATCAAAATCGATTCAAAATTTGACCTCTATAAGGTCGACAACCTTGATATAACATATTTTCATACCATTCGCGTACAAACGGCGGCCATTTTGTCTGTCAATTTTGGTCCGATTTTCACGAAATTCGAACTCAACCTTCATAACCATGGAACGGTGATATAACCAAACGTTTTTTTTTAAATCGGATAACAATTTTAACCTCCAGAAGGACCACAAGCTAAAAAGGGCAATTTTTCGGACAATCAGGGGCCATAATTCAGGAAGTTACGATCCGATGGGCGCAAATATCGAAAGGAACCAAGATCTTTGGGTTATAAACATACATGTCAAGTTTCATCAAAATCGGTTCAAAACTGTGACCTCTATATGGTCCACAAGCTTGATATAACATATTTTCACACTAATCGTGTACAAACGGCGGCCATTTAGTCCGTCAATTTTGATCCGATTTTCACAAAATTCGAACCCAACCTTCATAACCATGGGACGGTGATATAATCAAACGGTTTTCTAAATCGGATAACAATTTTGACCTCCAGAGGGACCACAAGCTAAAAAGGGCGATTTTTCAGACAATCAGGGGCCATAATTCAGGAAGTTACGTTCCGATTGGCGCAAATATCGAAAGGAACCACGATCGTTGGGTTATAAACATGCATTTCAAGTTTCATCCAAATCGGTTCAAAATTGTGACCTCTATAAGGTCCACAACCTTGATATAACATATTTTCATACCATTCGCGTACAAACAGCGGCCATTTTGTCCGTCAATTTTGGTCCGATTTTCACGAAATTCGAACTCAACCTTCATAACCATGGAACGGTGATATAATCAAACGTTTTTTTAAATCGGATAACAATTTTGACCTCCAGAAGGACCACAAGCTAAAAAGGGCAATTTTTCGGACAATCAGGGGTCATAATACAGGAAGTTACGATCCGATGGGCGCAAATATCGAAAGGAACCAAGATCTTTGGGTTATAAACATACATGTCAAGTTTCATCAAAATCGGTTCAAAATTGTGACCTCCCATAAGGTCCACAACCTTGATATAACATATTTTCACACTAATCGCGTACAAACGGCGGCCATTTTGTCCGTCAATTTTGATCCGATTTTCACAAAATTCGAACTCAACCTTCATAACCATGGGACGGTGATATTTTTCAGACAATCAGGGGCCATAATTCAGGAAGTTACCAACCGATTGGCGCAAATATCGAAAGGAACCAAGATCTTTGGGTTATAAACATGCATTTCAAGTTTCATCCAAATCGGTTCAAAATTGTGACCTCTACACTGTTCACAAGCTAAAAAACGTGATTTTTCATACAATCAGGGGCCATAACCCATGAAGTTACGGTCCGATACATGCCAATATCGAAAGGAACCGAGATCTTAGGGTGATAAACCTATATTTTAAGTTTCATTGAAATCGGATAAAAATTGTGACCTGTAGACTGTTCACAAACAATTGTGGACGGACGGACGTCCGGACGGACGGACGAACAGGGGCAACGACAATATACGTCCACATAAAAATGTGGGCGTATAAAAACAGGTTTTTATTAATACTGTCATATATCTATTAGCTTCTAAGCAATCACCACTACAAATATAATATCAAGTTTAAAATTCCTATTTTCCTTCTTTTGTTAAATTTTTGTTATTGTGTCGTAATAATGAATTATTTGGAATCTTTTTGCAGGTTAGGTTGACCTTGATGAAGCTTATGGGGTTTCCCATTCATCCTGTGATTGTCCTGTTGGCAATTACACATGCCACCATGTAGTAGCCACCCTTCTCTTTGGGTTAGTTTTAATTTAATTATGTTCACTAATTAATTAATTACTTTAATTTGTGTGACTGTTAAGACGAGTAATTACACATGGAAGATAGGGGGAGCAGTATTGATTGCTTTTTGAGAACAGTGCATGAGTCTGATTTTTATTGTAACAGTTATCAAGCATGGTATGTACAATTATCTGACCAAAACAGCACAATAATAACCAATTAAAGGACATATTTTCTACATGGTCTTTGAAATTCTACTTTAAGTAAATTAAAGAGGTAATCCATGTTTTTGTTACTACTTGTTATGGTCCTAAATATATTGAATTTGATAGGAGTTTGGTTCAAACTATGATTTGTGACTTTGAAGGAATTTTCAGTTTAATTTTATAGCATGGAGTATAGTTGTATTTACTGGGCATTACACGGTTACTATGTAATTGACAAGTTTACAAATAAATTAAAGCTTGCTTTTATATAAACTGTTTCAATGGCATTTAGTAATTGAACTAGAGTATACAGGTCACAATTCTATGGAATACAATTACTGCTTATTACTGAGCGACGTTTCGACTAGGCTTCTCTATAGTAATTTTGGACGCTCACAAATCATCATAAGAAAATGTCCAGACAGAGAAGAATCGAAAGGTGAGCTACACTGAATAAAACTTAACATTTTTTGAGGGTAGCCTTTTGAATATCGAAGTAAAAAAAAATTTTCTGTTAAAATATAGCTCAGAATTATAATGGTTAACTTTGTTTCGTCTAATAGCTTTAATCAATGTTAAATAATGTGGTGGTGGGTTCATAGTATTACTGGACGGCAGCTGAATATGTCAGCATGTATTTCTACTAGTTTTTACAAGCTGGAGTGAATAAATGAAATAAACTACAAACGGGCTAGTAAAACGGATGTAAAGTGCAGATGGATCAAAAATCCAAAGTCAATACCAAAAGCTGTACAAATTACAGGCAAATAAGAATAAAGCGAAGACCATAATCAACTTGCGATGCCATCGGATGCTTGAGATTTTAACCAGATGAGAACGATTTGTCCAGTTAATGATTTAATGTAAAAATCTGAGCCTCTGATAAAGCAGTACCATGATAATAGCAAACAGTCAATATCCGCACCTTGTCAAAACTACAAGCCATGAAAACTTAAGTCAGAATATTTGACTGAAATATTGAATATATTCATTTTGCATTATCTATTTTTAACATTTCATAGCAAGAACGAATGGCTCTATATCCAACTATTTGATATATTTTACATTAAAAACTTTTTTTAAACCCAGTGCCTTAAATAGAGAGGTTAATGACGGTGACCGAGAATTCATGTTTGTGTAGCAATATAGTCCTGGCGATATTGTTTTTAAAGATTATAGACAAGGAATGAGGAGATAAGATATAGTTTTATGTGTCTAACATATTCACATAATATGTAGTATGTACTAAATATCACTTAGAGTAAAATGACATATTGTTTTATAAAAAGAGTAGTTTAGCCAAAACATAACTTGCTCTATATGTCAACAACATGATAATTAATATCTCATGGGAAATTTATCTAGTAAATTTCCATATGACCATTTAAGCCTGGGTTTTGACGTCATTGGGCTCAATTAACCAATCTCTCTAATTATTTACATCATGTTTGACCAATTAGATAATTGAATGTCCAAAACCAGTTGATACAAAATTAGGATACTCGTGAGAATTCAGCAGACTTCGATTAGATTCCAGAGGGTTACCATCTAAGAGTCCTAGACACCGCTAGGTTGAGAAGGCATTTAGATTCCTGAGAGAGATGACCATCTGAGTTCCTAGACAGCAGTGAGTTTGGCCGACTGTGGTTGAGAATGATATTTGTATTGTAACACATACCATGCGTGTATGTATCCAGCTATGGTATGATATAAAACTATAGAAACCGTACCTGTCATCGTGTTTGTTAAACATACAATATTTTGGAGCTGACAACGTGGAATGTCAGAGCGGCATTTAAAGAAACCTCCTACCTAGTTAAAGAATTACAAATTCAACCACAGACGGCCACAAGACGATCACCAGGGCTGTTTTAAAATATGTAACACAGAAGAAAGAGTATGCGTCACACGTTGCATGTGGGGAGTGCTCCGGGCACTAGCAATAGTGTTACATTTGCTGAATTAAATAAACTTGGAGAGTAGCTCATGGTAGTTTTGTATGCATACAAGTGCATACAAAACTACCAATACCATGAGCTACTAGAGTAAAGATTTTCTGGTGATTAAATTTTTATTCATTGTTTGTTCATACTACCGTTATCATTTGTCATATTTTTTTAGATTGAATGCTTATACTTAGTAGAAACATTTACATCAAAATGTTAGAAATAGTTAGTTTTTGGAGATTTTTGCAAAAGAAGTTACAGAGTTACAGGTCCGGAGTGATAAATTATTGTACATTTGTTGGCCAACGTATGTTTTAAAAATTGTTATATTTGTAAGATTTTGTTGCACTTTGAATTTTAAAGATTTATAATAATAACCCCAAAACATCAGTTTTTTACTGTACTTTCATATTTATGAAATCTGTAGCAATAAAATTTGCAGCTCAACAATGGTTGTTGTCACCAGAGCCAGCAAACAGTGGGCAAAATATACAATCTATTGAAGACATGATCTTAAGCAAAGAATTTAATGAATTATGTAGCAGATACTCAGAGGTCATGGTTACGAAAAGCCCTTATCTTGTTCTTGGTGCATCACCAGACGGGGTTATTACCCAACACAGAGGCAACGCCCGATTAACCATGGGGCACAGGCCCCAGGGCCCACCACATTAGGGGGCCCCCCACAAAAATCTCAGTTGCGCGCCTCGAGCATGGTCGGACCGAGGACTCCAACGTCCGGTGACCTAGTGACGGGGCCCCTCCGATGCTTCGAGGGCCCTCCATCGGAAGTCCCTGGGGCCCCCTCAATCCATGGTGTGTTGCGATCGACATCCGAGAATTCGGTGTAATCCGGTGATGGGTGTAACACATGTTTTTTTTTTATTGTCGTGAGATCTTCTATCGCACCGACCATCGCCTAACTCGAATTATCGTATAACTCGAATTATCGTATAACTCGAACAAATTACACGTCCCCATCATTTCGAGTATAGCGCGAATTTTGCCTCAGATTGACGTACGATTGTATATAAGCTATAGTTGTTGTTGTTGATATTTGTTGTGGGTATAAGCTGAATTTGATGAGATGCCCACCATGATCACACGAAATATTCATATTTCGTGATTAAATCTCGTATTACCATTTTGTTTGTCAAACATCGAGTCCGGCTTGGTCGTAACGTTACGGCCTCCATTCATCAAATCATCGTGGGGGTATAATACGATTCCGAATCAAGTAACCCCGTTATTTATCACTGAGAGGCTTCAAAATTAGGTTTGATGTCGCTCTTCCCTCCTCTAGAAATGTCATCATTTCATAGCACTCGCATGGATTGGTCCACTGAAATAACGCTAATTTGGCGGCAGAATTTTATTTTTTTCTGGGGGAAGTACTTCTAAATGGCTCCAACACAAGTGCCTGAAATGCCAGGAAATCACGTTTCTGGCCTCCAATTTCTGTGGCGGGGGGAGGGGGAGAGAAACCCCCAGATCCCCCTATGCGGGGCTTCGCGCCTTCGGCGCTCGCAGTCAGTGATCAGGGGCTCCCCACATGTTCCAGGCCCCAGGGCCCCCACCATGGTTAATCCGGCGTTGCCCAGAGGTAGCAATTTAATCTAAATTTACTAGAAACTAAGTGTCCATATAGAACTAGAGAAATGAAAGTATGTGAAGCTGCTTCAACATTTAAAGACTTTTGTCTTGGTAAGCTATCAAATGTGACTTTGATTTAAAAAATTTTCGAACCCTCTGGACAAGTGAAATAGGTCGTAATGGATAATTTACACAACAGGTAGGACACATAAACATCTGGTACTTAGAATAAGACTATTATTTATTTTCTAGAGCTACCAAGCCAGCAAGAGTGTTATTGTCCCTTTAAAATTGTGTAAATAATTTACTGGCACATTTAAATTGGCGATCCGTGAAGATCATCGAGTGGTACGATAAGGGGTATTCAAGGACAAATACTGGTCTAAATTCCAGATACCATATTACCTATCATTGATTGCCTTTTTCAAATGTGCAAATAATTTTGAATGTACTTGCATAACTTGCATACAAAATAAAATTAAAGTTGAATAGACGGAAGGCTGGGGGGTTGGGGTAAACTAAAGATAAAGACTTAATCAAAAATTATCTATGTCCATAAAAAAATATATAGTCATTTCTTTCTTTAAATATATTATTTATTTCTAGGGCACAATGTTTATATATTGTTGGGTTTTTTTTTTGTTAATGAAACAAAGTTAATTAGGCTGTACTTAGTTACTGTAGTAACGGATAGTTATCGGCTGTGGCCTCTATCCGTTACTGGTGCGTTATATTGGCATCTAATATGAAAATAGGGCTTTTTCCCCATCTCGGTTCAAAGGCTAATGTTTACCTTCTATTTTTCACTGTGATTCTTCTTTGTTCGCCAAAAGCAATCATTTTTTGCCACACCCGATACAAATTGATAATAATCCAAAAACACAAAACAAAATTCACTCGAAATGAACCGCCATTGTGAAAGTCACGTCTGCGCGCAGCCAATATTCCAAATTTAGGAATGCATTGTTATCGTAAACGAAAATTCTTGCTGTACTTCAAGTAACGGCCAAAACTGTCCATGGTGTTGGTGATACCACTAACGTTTATGTATTCAACATACATAAACAATCATTGCATAAAATCCATTAGTACATAATAAGCTGTACTCAACTCTGTTTATAGAGAAACCGGGAAGAGAGGGTTGTGTTTACGGGTCAAAGTACGGGTAATAATATGAAATTCCAGTTATTGTGTTATAAATTGCTAGAAAGTAGGTTTCCTGGCACATTCATGATCATGCACGGTCGTCCAGACTGTTTCTTAAAGTGTCCCAGCTTGATTTCCTGTTATCGTGCCAGGTTTCTGTATATGTTAATAAGTGGTCTGTTGGTGGTTTGCCCACTATTATTCCAACCAGAGTAGCCGCCCCTTCCAATTCACACTCTACAAATATTGAAAGTTAAACGTGTCTCCATACAGTATTGTTTACATGGTGCCAATGTTGCTAGTCTCGTTTGTCACGGAATTGTTTTTTCTGTAATATTCAGCGATGCACTGGTTAATCGGGCAGAATAAAATCGTGAGTTATGACGTAACGTTTGTAAACATAGTTGGTCCCAATGTGGAATTATGTTTAAAACGTAATCAAATTGTTACGTAGTTAGCTATTGGTTGTCAATTGGACCATTGACCAATCATAATTTGGAACAGAATTTTGTTTCCATGAAAACATTGTTTAGTGGGATTCACAATCTTTTGTTGGTTGTGATCCCATTCCAGAAGCCATCATCTGATCGCGAACCCTCGAATAACAAAAGTCACCCTTACCTATGAAACACCATTATTTACATGCAGTAGTGTTTTACTTTCCAGATCAAAATGTAGTAATAAGGGACTGCGGAAACACATCGTGGGTGTCAAGGAGGAAAGAGGATTGGCAATGTGGCGAGAGCTGTAGAGATCAGAGATTTATATACACTTCATGAAAACATAATGTATACTCAAACGTCTCAGCCAGATTAGTCCGCCACGAACCTATGAAAACTTTTACCCGTAGAGTATCCACAAACAAATGTAAACAGACACCCGAACGGATAGGGGCGACGACAATCCGCATGTAGATAAGGGGGTATAGAAATGGACTAAACGATCGTCCTTCAATTTGGATTTTTTATTTCATCAAACATTATTAATAAGAAATTACATGTACAATAATTTTAAAAATTGAATATAAATCACTTTAAATACATTTAGACCATTTTGGACTATTTAAAGTTCATATGAAAAATGCCAGACACCCTTTAAATCTTTTGTAAAATCACACCTGGTTTTTAATCCGTTTATTAAATGTTGTACTTTATAAACGTAAATGTTACACAGATCAAGTATCGTCATTTACAGTAGATAATATGTCAAATACCTAAATTATCACATGAGTCATTCTTTGTAAATGGATGTAATTATGTAGGCTGATAATGTCATTATAGATGTTATATTACGTGGCACGTTACAAAACTCACAAACAATTTAGCACCCGCCAGAATCGATTTTGTAAATCCCATGATAGTTTAAAGGGGAAATGTCGGATTCATCCATACAATCTGGTTATAACACAGATCGGGGGTTGGGGTAGCCTAGTGGTCTAGAGTGCCGCGCTTCGACCTCTAGCTGGCCCGTCACCTCTGGCTTGCGGCTGTGGTTTCGATTCCTGGTGTGAGCGTATGTGGCATGGAGATAGGGGCGCCTTCTCAACCTCGTGGGTTTCCTCCAGGCACTCCGGTTTCCTACCACTGCTAAAGACCCCTACGCGCAAGCGAATTATTGAAATAAAATTGAAACCATATGTTAGTCCCAAAATGACCTGGTTTGTGTCGAGTGGACGTTAAACCCCATTTCTCTCTCTCTATTTCGTTTCGTTTTGTAGTTCAAAATTTCGTTTTACCTTGTCTTCACAACACAATCGTTCTAGTTTATGTGGGGAATATGCCAATGAAATGGTCTGTGCGTCGAGTTCTTGGCAGGCTCTGCGCAGAGGAGCGTATTATTTCGTCTGATCGCGCCGACTGAAATTCGCCATCAATTTTTTAACAGCCGATCAAAAACGGACATACGTAGCTATCGTCTCCATAACGTATGCTGCTTTGATAGTCAATTACTTCGGTTACGTGACTTGTTCAAAATGGCGGATCGCCGAAATCGTAATGTTGCTACTAATAAAAAGCAAAAAACGTAGAAGAGCTCTTTGGGCAAATCACCAGTTATTGTCTTTTTTTATAGATTCCACGCTTGGGCAGTATAGGCACCTAGTTTGAGATCACGTGATAACAATGATGCCCCCCCCCCCCCGATTCTTAAAAAAAAATGTTATTAAGCACATCCGGTACAAGCTTATTTGAAATGAATAGCTAAATACATTATTGACTAGTTTCAATATGTGCCTTATACAAACACAAACCTGCGTCCTAAGTCAGTCAGCTTTGCTATATTCTGTTATGTTGGAAAACGATGACTACATACGCTAAAATATGTCATGGCGAGGCGATAAGCGATGTTGGACTACAATTTAAGCTGTGTTTGACTACAATATGGCATGACGAGCTTAAAGCGATGTTGGACTACAATTTAGCACGATGAGGCTTTAGCGATGTTGGACTACAATAAGACATAGTGGTGTTTTAAGCTATGTTAGATACAATATGACATAGTTCAACATCGCTTAAAGCCCCACTATGCCATATTGTAGTTCAACATCGCTTAAAGTCCCACTATGTCATATTGTAGTCTAACACAGCTTAAAACCCCACTATGTCTTATTGTAGTCCAACTTGGCTAAAGCCCCACTATAGTAGTGGGGCTTTAAAAGGTGTTGGACTACAATATGGCACGTCGAGCTTTAAGCGGTATCGGGCTACAATATGACATAGTGGGACTTTAAGCGATGTTGAACTACAATATGGCATAGTGAGGCTTTAAGCGATGTTGAACTCCATTATGACATAGTGGGACTTTAAGCGATGTAGGACTACAATATGGCAAAGTGGGGCTTTAAGCGATGTTGGGCTACAATATGGTACAGTGGGGCTTTAAGCGATGTTGGGCTACAATATAGCACAGTGGGGCTGTAAGCGATGTTGAACTCCAATATGACATAGCGGGGCTTTAACCGATGTTGGGCTACAATATGGCATATTGGGGGCTTTAGCGATGTTTGACTATAATATGACATACTGAGACTTTAAGCGACGTTGGACATTATGGCATGGTGAGGCTTTAAAAGGTGTTCGACTACAATATAGCACCTGACGCTTTAAACCGTGTTTGACTACCATATGGTATAGTGGGGCTTTAAGCGACGTTGGACTACATTACGACATGGTGAGGTTTTAAGCTACATGTATGTTAGAGTACATTGTGACATAGCAAGCCAACAATGAAGCTGATGTCCCCCGCCGAAATTCCAAATTAAATAGATGAAACATATTATTTAATCACACATTTTTTTTTTCAAATGTGTCAAGCAATCAAACTGTACACTACATTTCATCATACTAAGCAGAAAATGCCCATCTTTGAACGCCTACACCAAGTTTGAACATTCTACCTCAATTAGAAAGAGAGTTATCTTGTTGCAAAGTCTCGGCCAATCAACTATACACCAAGTTTCATCACTCTCACTTAATTAGAACTAATGTTATCGTATCGTGTCCCAAAGCATCAACCAATCTAATTGCTCATCTCTGCTTACCCTAAGCAGAAAATACTCCTCTTTAAACTCCATCAAGGCATCGACCTAATAAACACCTACACCAAGTTTGAACATTCTAGCTCAAGTAGCAAGAGAGGTATTGTGTCCCAAAAAGTGTGACGGATAGGCAAACAGACGGATGGACGAACCCATTTTAATAGTCTGGCATGGCGAGCTTTAAGTGGCATCGGGGAATCACGGTGGCTAAGTGGATAAGGCACTGGTTCGCTAGCCTGGAGGTCGGGTGTTCGATCCCTGCATTGGCCGAGAAAGTTCATCTCGATTTTCCGGCGTGATTTCCCCTTGTGAGTGATACAGAAGGAGGGCCTGACAAGGACAGCTGCCTAGTCGTTCGGACGGGACGAAAAACCGAGGTCCCGTGTACACATTGGAGTGCACGTAAAAGATCCCTTGGCAGTTGGAATTCGGCCGTAGCCCGGGCAAAATTACCCTCATAGCACACTGTATGGCGTATGCCTGTCTTCCATTAGCCCAGGTTAGGTGCATAAGAATAGGACGTTAAACCCCATTTCATTTCATTTAAGTGGCATCAGGCTACAATATGGCATGGAGGGAACTTAAGCGGTGTCGGACTACAATATAACATAGTGTGGCTTTAAGCGGCGTTGGACTACAATATGGTAGTGAGGCTTTAATCGGCGTTGAAGTACAATATGGCAGTGAGGCTTTAATCGGCGTTGAAGTACAATATGGCAGTGAGGCTTTAATCGGCGTTGAAGTACAATATGGCAGTGAGGCTTTAATCGGCGTTGAACTACAATATGGCAGTGAGGCTTTAATCGACGTTGGACTACAATATGGCAGTGAGGCTTTAATCGACGTTGGACTACAATATGGCAGTGAGGCTTTAATCGACGTTGGACTACAATATGGCAGTGAGGCTTTAATCGACGTTGGACTACAATGGTGGGGATTTAAGCGATGTTAGAGTAAAACTTGGATATAAACTCAGCCATACAAAACAATATTTAGAAAATCAAATCAGCCACAAACATAAAGCATTAGCATTTAATTTGTTTTATTTAATACAATTTAGTTTTCTTGTATCCCAGTCGTTACGTTTAATCTCTGCCACAAGTTCCTCGACTAGTCCAAGGTCTCAGCCTTCGAGTGTCAATGTTAGGGAATGGCACACATTTCAAACCAGTTTCACATCTGCGTAAATGAAAAAAAAAATAATAAAAGATAAAATATAATAAAAACACGCTCGTCTTAATGAATTGGAGGGGGGGGGGGCAGCCATACTTTCCTCAGTGTCTTCTGGGATGTCTCCTTTGTTCACCACGAATGGCACTGAAAACCCCTTGTCGCGGTAATCAATGAAGTCACATATTTTTGACGTCGATGAAAGTCATTCTCACACGTTTTTCTGTTCTTTTTTAAAACAAAAGTAGTCATACAATCTAGATCTAAATTAAAATGAATTTGGAAAAGCGAAATTATTGAACATTATTTGTATCACTTGAGTAAGTTAATTATGAAGGTTTTCTATGTAACAAAACTCGCTTTACTGGGGCAATGTCATTACGCCTGAGGGTGAGATCAAATGAGGAAATTACTTGAATAAATATTATTTGTTGAGTATTGGTATTATTATAACCGTATTATAACTACTATTTACCTCGCATCGTAAGCACTACCGCATCTCTCGTTCTCTTTAAGAGCACATCGTTGACAACAACCACAGGTTCCACGAACTCGTTCACAATCAGGTGATAAAGGCTCGCACCGACTTTTACGTTCTGCTGTACAGGGATGACAGACGTAACCTTCTGATCGGCCAAACCATGTTACTGCTAGAAGAGCACAAACTACAATTAACTTCATTCTGAAACAAACGGTAATTTACATAAGTTTATATGGCAGTAAGTCCACTAACCCACGTTACTGGCCATTACACTCGCCCTGTGTGTTCGGGGACTGCACCAGTCAATTTCACTGGGTAACTTTTCACTGCTAAACGGTCGCGTGTCAGTCCCTGTGAACGCCTGACCAATGTAACGGAACATCTTACGCTTTTAAACCAGTGGCTGTCAGGCAGGATACGCCCATATTTTCGAGTGATGGATTGAGAACAAGCTAAAAAGAAAGTGATTTTTTCTGAAAATGCTTTTCGGACAATCAGGGGACATAATTCAGGGAGTTACGATCCGATGGGCGAAAATATCGAAAGAAAACAAGATCTTTGGATTATAAACATGTATTTCAAGTTTCACCAAAATCGAATTAAATACAGGGTCCACAACTTTGATATACTATATGATTTTTTTACACCATTCGCGTACAAGTGGCGGTAATTTTATCAGGCAATTTTGGTCCGATGTTCACGAAATTCGAACTCAACCTTCATTACCGTGTAACGACGATGCAATCAAACGTTGTTTAAAATCGAATTATAATTGTGACCCCAAGAGGAACCATAAGTTAAAAAAGGCGATTTTTCGGAAAATCATGGGCCATCGTTCAGGGAGTTACGATCCGATGGCCGTAAATATCGAAAGGAACAAAATATACGACAGAGAGTGGTAACAGGTGTCCGGAAGAGTAAGCTTCACCCGCCTTGGTGAAGTAACTAGTGTCCAATCACATACGCGTTGTTATAGATGTGAGAGAGATGGGGTTTAAGGTCCACTCGACACAAACTAGGTCATTTCGGGACTAACATATGGTTTAATTTTATTTCAATAATTCGCTTGCGCGTAGCGGTCATTAGCAGCGGGAGGAAACCGGAGTGCCCGGAGGAAACCCACGAGGTTGAGAAGGCGCCCCTATCTCCATGCTACATTCGCTCACACCAGGGATAGAAACAACAGCCGTAAGCCAGAGGTGACCAACCACTAGGCCATCCCAACCCCCCTGTTATAGATTATATATTATGTTTTACTATTTAAAAGATGGCTCATCATGTATATCAACATTAACATATCTGCCGTCTATTTGAGACATTATTCTCCACCAGCTAAATTAAAGAGTTACCAAACGGACAATTTAAACATTTATTTAGATGATGTATACTGCTAGACATCGCTGTTTTATTAATCCAAATGATGATCATTTATATCCGTCAGTGACAACCAGTGTAATTTGGAACGTCACACTAAGAAAATCCGAAAACAAAAATTGAGTATTCACTGGTGTCTACTGGTAAGTTCATAGTTGTGGCTTTCATTATTTGGTTTAAGTCGCTCTATGTTTCTGTGACTTGTCTCCGTCTGCAGTTGTATGCCGTCTATGAATTGTCATGTTTTTATTTTGCCAAATTTAAATATATTTAACCAGGTGTTGTGTCTAGTGTGTGCCATTGCCAAAAAAATGTTGCGAGCCACTGATGTATAAACATTAGCACATTAAAGCACCCCACCCCTTACGCACACAAACTCAACTGCTTTGAAAGCAGGCTATCTTACATACTATGTGAGAAATCCACAGTGCTAGGAATTAACAATTCACTAATCTACATACTTTCTTTAGAAATTAAAATGTCTTACTAATGATCATCATTTCATATTTTTTTCATTAAAGAACGGGCGTGACCCCTTTAACACAATTTCAATTTTTGTCAGTAATGACATCAATAAAAAAATTTACGCTTGGATTTATTGGGAGTAAACATCAGTAGAGGGGGGGGGGACTTGCGCGATGTATCAAAGGGTCTGTCATTGAGTCAACTGGCGTGGTTTCGATTTCCCGGTTGTAAGTGACAAGGAATAGGGTCGCCTGTGCAACCTCGTGGTTTGTCTCCAGGTCCTCCGGTTTCTTACCACTGCTAAATGCTAAAGACCCCTACGTGCAAACGAATTATTGAAATAAAATTGAACCATGTTAGTCTCGAAATGAGCTAGTTTGTGTCGAGCGGACGCCCCCCCTCTCTCTCTCTCTCTCTCTCTCTCTCTCTCTCTACCCCTCTCTCTCTCCAAGTGGGTGACGATAACCTCCTTGAGACACCGGACTAGCAGTTATGATTTACGTGACAAATGTATTTGCCAACATCACGATTGTAGTCCACTTTTTTAAAAACCATTAGAATTTGTCTATTGAATAAAAAAAGCTGTTGTCACTTACCTGATTTCAGCTTTATCGACTAATGTTGAATGTGTGATTTGTTCTCTATCTATTTATATAATGTATTGGTAGTGATAGTGTTTGATCTTTTAAACGCGTAATTATGTAGTTTAATAATATCTACTATTTGGTAAAGGTTACCTCTATTATGTGAAATAATAACAGATGACACATAAAGGAGTGACGAACTGGTTAGTAACCATGCGTTAATTTGTTCACACACTAATTCAGATGCGATATAGGACTCTTGAACCCCTGTTTACTTCTTGTAGGTCGCGCCTTCGATCTCTGCAACCCGATTTTCCGAAGTAGTTTTCTCTTGTCATGGTGCATGACGAAGAGCCTGACAATGACAACTGTCTAGTGGTTCGGGTGCGACGAAAAATCGCGGTCCCGTATATACATTGGCGTGCACGTAAAAGATCCATTGACAGTCGGAATAAGATATAAGCGTAATTTTCCTCATAGCGCACTGTATGGCATAACCCGCCTTTATTGGCCTAGTTCGGAGCAGAACAGTAGGACGTTAAACCATATTCGATTTCATTTCAATATTAGCGATTTAGCTCCTTTAAGCGAGTATACAATTATACAGTACGTACCGATGTGATACAATTTAGTATGATATGATTTTAATATAAGATAATTACTACTTATATTCTCTATTCAGCTTATAATTACACAGAATTTTAATGCCAAACTATTTAATTAGTATAATAATTGCACAGATGTACGACTAATTTGGAATTCGTTTATATCACAGCTAAAGACCTAGTTAGATTTCATTCACATTGTTCTCACCGATCAGTTACAACACCCTACACACCATCGTAAAATCGAGTCCAATAACACACATAGACTTAATGTCTCTTTATGTTGTTCGAATTTCCGATTGTACGTGACAAGAAGTAGGGTCGCCTGTCCATCCTCGTTAAGTTTCTCTGGGTCCTCCCACTGCTAAAGTACCCGTCGGTAAGCGCATTATTGAAATAAAATTAAACCATATGTTATTCCCTAAATGACCTAATCTGTAATAGAGTGGACGTCAAACCCCATTCTCTGTCTCCCTCCGTCTATTTTATGGTGGCTGATAACGGACATGAAAAATAATATAATTTGATTTTTTTTTAATATTCACCAAAGTCAATTTTAATATAGTTTTTTTTTAAAAATATAATTTTCACCCAAGTCAATTTTAATTTCCACCCAAGTCAATTTTAATTTCCACCCAAGTCAATTTTAATATAATTTATTTTTTTTTTTATAATTTTCACAAAAGTCAATTTTAATATAATTTGTCTTTTTATAATTTTCACCCAAGTCAATTTTAATATAATTTGTTTTTTATAATTTGCACCCAAATCAATTTTAATTTCCACCCAAGTCATTTGTAATATAATTTGTTTTTTTTTATAATTTTCTCCCAAGTCAATTTTAATTTTCACCCAAGTCAATTGTAATATATTTTCGATTCTGTTGAATTTCCACCCTGCGCGTGATGTCATCGGAGAACGCAAGATGGGCGAAAAATGCCCCCTAGAAAAAGCCTTTAACTCGGTCCCCATGGGCAGTAGGTCCATGAAATTTGGCGGGCGCCCACCAAAAATGAGCAGGATCGACCAAGGGGTTCCGATTTTATTCAAGTTCTCACGTAAAAGTTGAATTAAGGGTTGGAAGGTGTCGGTTTAGAACTCTATTCCCCACCGCCCCCCCCCCCCCCTCCTGGGAGGCCCAGGGGCCCCAAATTTGGCATTGGGCAAGCCTTGGTAATGTCTTCTAACCCTCTGGGGTTTGGGCCCCCAAGTCCGAGCTCTAAAACTTTTTTGACGAGTAGCCCGTGTAGGAAACGGAGAACTGGGGTGATAATAATATGATCAAGTTTCCTTGTTGATGACATCACGCGCTGGGTGGAAATTCAACAGAATCGAAATTATATTACAAAAGACTTGGGTGGAAATTAAAATTTACTTGGGTGAATATTTAAAAAAATAAATTGTATTATTGTTTTGCTTACACAAACCATCGTTCTCCTAAGGCGTAATAAACAAAAGACACAATTTGAAGCACGTGGTGCCCATGCACTACGATCAGAAATGTCAACTTGGTTTAAAATTGACATTCCTATTTTTTCAATTCTTCAGTTTTTAGTAGGCGTGAAATGCCAGCGTTGATATTTTTTTTTTGTTGTTGTTTTCATAACATTTTATGCAACCCAGACACCTGCTACGCCATAGATAGACAGCCTGTATATAAAGACAGCCTGAACGTGACTAATAATAAAATCATTTTGAGTAATTGACATGTGAAATGCAGAAAACCTATGATCACAGTTTTTATTGTCACCGCTTCAGAGAGAGAGAGAGAGAGAGAGAGAGAGAGAGAGAGAGAGAGAGAGAGATGGGTTTTAACGTCCACTCGACACAAACTAGTTCATTTTGGGACTAACATGGTTTCAATTTTATTTCAATAATTTGCTTGCGCGTTGGGGTCTTTAGCAGTGGGAGGAAACCGGACTGCCCGGAGGAAACCCACGGGGTTGAGAAGGCGCCCCTTTCTCCATGCCACATACGCTCACACCAGGGATCGAAACCACGGCGGCAAGCCAGAGGTGACCGGCCAGCTAGAGGTCGAAGCGCGGCACTCTAGACCACTAGGCCATCCCAACCCCCCGTCAGCGCTTCGACCACACGTATCATCAGTATATATTCGATTGTCCACTAATATCATTGAATGGAATGACATCACGGCGAGTTAATTTGCTCTCAATCTTTAAGATACAGTATGTAAGCTTAGATAAAGAGCTGACAGTTCTCACTGCAATAGTTAAAAACTAGATAATGTAAAGGGAATTTGCTGAAAATTTCGGTCAAATTGATCCACGCCGAACCGAGATTAAAGCGATTGAATTTTCGGCCTAGCCTCGATACTTATTACTTAAGTCGGTACAATAAGAAAACATAGTCTCGATTATCCATTTCATAATTAAATCTTGAATGAAAATTGGGTAGCAAACCGGATCTTAATCCAATAAATATTGCAGGCTAGCGTTGACATCGAGAGTTGAATATGGTGTGAATATATTAATTAATGTCTAAGTAATTATTCTGCAAATTAAATTCTTAGGCATTTCTGTAAGTGTTAAAAGTATCTCTTGATAAAAAAAAAATACTTTTGATTTTGAATTATATTTATTAGCGATAAAAGGTAACATGTCAATCAAACGAACGGGTTTTTTTTTTTGCGAATTCCAAGGGTATTGTTACGTGTACTTCAACGTGGACAAAGATTAAAATAACCGATTTCACGTCATGTCTTGTCTCATACAGTGTTTTTGTTGTTTGGATATACATGTATGTTTGGCGGAATATAGCTGACGTGCCATTAACCAACATTTCATTTGTGGTGTGGATATTGTTTATGAAACCAATCAGAACCTTATATGTCAGTCTTGATATACGTATCGACATGAAAGGTTATTCATATCACCTAGTCTTTTGTGCTCGAGGTATAATTTGAGATTTGATAGACACCACTTTTTGATATGTTACATCTGGTACTGACATCTTGTGTCATTCATAACAAATTTTATAAAACGTATAAAAGGTGTACCGTGGTGTCGATTGATCTCACTTCAGATTGATTCACACAATTTCACTCACGTTCACGTTCAGGTAAGCATAAACTGTTATACTTTAAGCCTGGCCCATACCGCTACGACTACACACAGCCCGACAGGACTCAGCGTCTTGGGTAGTTGTAAAAAAAAATCGGGTAACGTCTTTACTTCACTTGCCTACGACGGTACCAGTCCACACAGGCCCGACTCTCACAGATTATGCGTCTAGCGAGTGATTCCAAAAGTAAACCGGAAGCATAACAGTGACATTATATTTTGCCAAGATGCCGCTGAAGTTGACTGCTCGTAAAAAGAAATGTGCTGCAGTATCCGAGAAAACAAGGATCACATGACCTGCACAGTCACATAACTAAATGCTACTCCCCGATTGGCTAAACAACAGTAAGACAATTGATCGTGTCGTATGAGTGTCCACACAAACACGATGGGTTACGATTGCATCCAACTACGACTGATAATGCTGAGTCGGGCCGACGGGCCACGACGCGACGGAAATCGATTGAATCGTGGTCGTGGGACTGTCCACTCTGCACTGATTATCTGAGACAAGACGTTGCGATGGGTAGAGTATGGGCAAGTCGTGGCTGCGTGGGCCGGACGATGTTGCACCGAATGGAAATGAAATGAAATGGGGTTTAACTAGAAATGGTTCCCGTACTGATGTCTTCCGTCTTACTCCAGGCACAGTAGTGGCTTTTCCTACAGAGTTCCTCTGCGCAAGTTTTATGTTTTAGTCACATGATTAGAAAAAGTTTACTGGCCCATAGCTCCCTTAACTTGCACATAGCTTAACATATAATAAACCAATTCCCATTGAAATAAAGGTGAAGCCTTACCGCATAATTATATGATTTGATGAAACCCAACTGCTACGCGAAATTTCAACTGGCCGGTGTCATGGCCCAGTTTTCACTATTTGTGATAGAATTACTTAATGTAATGATATGTGTTGACAATTGTGCGTTTGAACCCATTTGAACTTGCGTAAGGGTTCTTAGACTGTATCAATTGTAACCTTAAACAAACAGTTTAAGGTTACAAGTATAGTAACTAGGGTTTAACGTTCTATTGGTCTACTCCGAACTGGGCTAATAAAGAGGGAAATTTTGCCCGGACTCATACTGAATTCCATCAATGGATGTTTTACAGGCGCGCCAATGTGTACACCCGAACAACGAGACAGCTGTCCTTATCAGCCCCCGCCCTGAATCACTGACAAGGGAGAATCGCCCTTGAAAACCTAGATGAACTTTCTTGGCCGATGCAGGGATAGAACACCCGACATCCAGGCTATCGAGTCTGCGCCCTACCAACTTAGCAACCGTGACTCACAAGGCAAAAGACTACTCGGACTAAAAAAAATATACTTAGCGCCATAGAAAACGCATCACTTATTTTTTCTGTATAACAAAATAATCCTGTAAACATATCTTATTTATTTTGCTTCTTAATCTTATTGTGAACAATATTCAAATGGGAACACATCAATAACAACAAATTTGTACACTTATTGATGTTTAATCTGTAATCAACGGTACAAAGTCAGAGGGGTCAAAACCAAAAGTACGACACAGATGTCCACTGGCTCTTACGCACGCTGTGCAGGACGTAGCATGGAATTAAGCATCTGTGTCGTACTGTGTCTGCCAAATATCTTTTGTTTGTTGGTCTCGTTCGCCGGTTCCTCTTCGGTTTTATCTCTGTAACTTCTTTGTAGTGAGGGATAGAGAGGTAAAATTTAACGTCTACTCATCCACTCGACACAAACTAGGTCTTTTTGGGACTAACATATGGCTCAATTTGATTTCAACAGTTTGCTTGCTAGTAGGGTCTTTAGCAGTGAGAGGAAACCGGAGGACTAGGGGAAAACCCAGGCGATTGGACACGCAACCCTACTCCTTGTCACGTACGACCTGGGAATCGACATCACGCCAGTGGATCCAGTGACAGGCCTTATGATACAAAGGGCGAGCGCCAACCATTTTGCCACCCAACACCCCAATTCCCGTGCACGTAAAAAGTCCCTTGGCAGTTGGAATTCGATATAAGGCCGTAGCGCCGCTGCCCGGGTAAACTTTACCTCATAGCACATTGTATGGCGAATGCCCGTCTTCATTAGCCCAGTTTAGGATAAGAAAAGTAGGACGTTAAACCCCATTTCATTTCTTGTAATTTTGTTGTTTGTCCTTGTAGGTTATAATATCTTGTTTCACAATGAAATCTGCAGTACTTGTGTGTTGTGTACTGGTACTAACGTTCTACAGCCAATCAGAGGCTACGTCGTGTGTACAATGCAGTCCAGATGTAGTGTGTGAAGACTTGCCGTCATATTGCCAAGCTGGTAGGCCAACGTGTGGGTGTTGTGACGTGTGTAGAGGGAAACTTGGCGAAAAATGTACCGCATTTTCTGTACCGTAAGATATTTTGTTAATGTATTATTTTATTTCATTTGGGGGGTTTTTTTTGGTGGTGGTGGTGGGGTGGGGGCAAAGTTGACGACTAATATATTTACAAAAAAATTATAATTACCAATGTACAATGTTGACCGAGACTACCATATGTTACATGTTACGTGTTAGGTTGTGATGACCAACCAAAATTAAAGCAGAACAACCCACCAGTTTATACAGAAAATAAAGGTTCTATTTCAATAACCTACTGTGGCGCAATATGGCCCGGTTGGCGCTGTCGTGCCATTAAAAAACATTTCATTCATTCATTCAATAACCTACATCTACCACGGGGTGTTCAGGTGGACTAGCAATGACCGCAAACCAAATGTCAGCCAAATCGATCAATAATTGTTCATTTTACCGACCTTAAGCTTCCCATTGGAGATATATTTATTCATTCGACGCCATTAGTGACACCCATCAATTAATTACGTATTTATATTCTTAACAATTACGATGCGGGCCCGAAACCGACCATTCGGTCTTGTCATCGCTTCCATCTTGGAATTGTGACGTCATATTGATTGTATATGAATGCAAAGCGCGTGCACCCGAGTTTATCACTGTCCCTACTATTTTCATTTTGGTCATAGTATCAAACCTATAGATCACGGTTTACAACATCGACAAATCAATTATGTAACGCTGGGTAGTCTACGATATCCAATAACATTGAAGTTATTGTATTTCAATGTGTAGACGACCTCAACGGTTGCATATATATCAATAGCCCCTTGATTTTAACCGAACGTCTGGACCTCCAACAATGCAATATAATAGTATCAACATGTAACATTCTCTTTTTAGATGTGAATCCCATTTGATTTGCATTGATGACAATGGCCAGCAGGCTGTTAATTGGTGGGACTATGGATTCAAAGGAACCTGCAGGACGGCAACAAAGGATCCAAGATGTCTATAAATAAAATACGATTTTATTGACAAATCCGCATTTTTTTTATTTGATTGCAAATGCTTAAAAAAAACAAACGAAATGAACTGAATTGAAGGACAGTGTTGGTGACAGCCAATAGTAAATATGTATTAGAACGTGTCAGAACACCATGCAGAGTGATAAACCTTGGGTCAGGGATTTGCACCAAATTTGTTCTGTGAGATGGATTAGTGCCCAGATACATCGTCACAAAATATTAAGTTGGTTCAGTTGATACCAACTTGGCAAATTGGAAGAATATTTTTTTAATAGAAAAATACCAATCTGATTAAAATACAGATCCTATTTCGTTTCGTTTTTATAGTTCAAAATTTTGTTTTACTTGCCTTTACTACATTAGGATCTGAACGACTTGTTATTTAACTCGTGTTCTGCCTGAAATGAGGGGTCAGCCAATCAAATTGTCTGTTGAATCGAGGGTTTGACCTTTTTGCGCGGAATTGTGGGTAGGCATTATCGGCGATAGAAATCAAAACAAAGCAACATCGATCCTTATTGGTTAATCGAATGACATCTGAACTGGCTGAACGTGACCTCTCGCTATAACTTGTTATATACTCTCCCAAAAAAGAAACGCAAAGTTACATTTCGTCGTCGGTATATCCTCGCTCTACCATCGCCTTGTTGCAACAAGAACCGCGACACGTCGCTGAACCAAACTGCTCTCCAGTGTTGCTGTGTCCATACCGCCAGTGCCTGATCCATTAAAGTTGGATTTCAAGGTGTTGGCGTATTTCAAAACAGAAGCTCTAACGGGGACGTCTGCCTCGTTATTCGGTTTCAAATAGGCGTTTACCTACTGTCTGGTACGAGATTCTACGCCGTCCGGGAATTGCTGCTGCAGTAGAGGTCGCTGTTGAAACCATTTACGCCAATGACGTAACCGGATGTGACGATCCGGATGTCACTCTTGTTTGGCCGGAGCTAGGGCGGTAACGTGTTGAACTTTGTTGTCGGTACCCATCCCAAAGGCGAGAAATGGAACCAAGAAAAACATTCAGCAGCCTTGCTACATCTGTCTTGGATTCACCTGCTTGTCATCGTCCAATAGCGTTGTTGTGTTGGTATTCGTTCAGATGTGGCATCATTTGGTTCGTTGAGTGTTTACATGTGCAACTGATTTGGAAACCGAGAAACCAGGGATTTTAAAGACCTTAGATCTAGGTTCCATGCCAAAAACTCGCGAAGTTGTTAAATTCATGTTTCTTGGTGCAATCAAGCGATAACAAATTTCGACAAAAAGGATGACCAGTCACAATTAATGACCCTACCTTTAAAATCAATAATGAATTTCTTTTAGCTTTACATAATGGCATTGAAAACAAGTAAGATTTACCGAAACAACGACCTCGTTCAAACAAAAAATTGATGTCAAATGGGTTGTGCGTTTCTTTTTTTGAAGAGCATATCTACATGTAGTGTAGGCCATCGAAATTATAAAAAACAGAAACGAAATATAGATCTGTATTTTAATTAAATTGGGAAAATGCTAAAAACTATGGTAGCACTTGATTTGGATAACCTGGTGTTCGGAGCAATGTCATTAAAATACAGATATATATTTCGCTAGGTTTTTTATTATATATTTTCGATGGCCTATACTATATGTAGATCTGAAAAGTTGTAGCGATAGGTCGCGTCAGAGGTCATGCGAGCGGCTTTAGACCCTATGACGTCAGATATTTGATTAATTAATCAGCATTGGTGTTTATAGTTAATTGCCCACAGTTCCGTACAAACACGCCTAAAGCTCCCCGTAACAGACCGTTTCATTGGCTAATCCGTCACACCATCCAGAATATATCAATGATATCAACTCTTCCAGATCCCAGTGTAGTAAACTCTTAGGATCCGTGTTTTAATCACATTGTGTTTTTACAAATGAAATTTGAGGTATTAGTAGGTGCAGTCAGATCTGTCGATGATATCACGGTATTGCCCAGATACCCAACTCGCCCAGAAAATTGGATTTAATGCAAACCAAAGTCTGAGAGGCAGGGACTTGTTGCAAAGTTGATCGTTACCCACAACTATCAACCTTCCTAGTAACAAGAAAAAAGATAACCGGCCCAGGCAAAATAAAAAAGAGGAGAAATTTAAAACACCAAATATTCCGTTTATCAATACCCCCGGGAACGAATAAATACGGAAATCGTTACACATTTGATATATCCAATTTATTCATAAGCAAGGATGATTTAAACATGAACAAGAGGGGCAAAAATTGGGTTTAACGTCCACTGGCCACAAACTAGAACGAACGTATGGTGATGCATATGTTTTGACATCTTTACAAAGTTTATATATTCCATCCAGGGATGATGTAAACGTGTGAGAGAGAAATGGGGTTTAAGGCCCACTCGACACAAACTAGGTAATTTGTGGACATATGAATCTGTGAGGTGGGGTAGACAACACTAAACAATGTTACCTACAAGCTTGTAATGGAAACCACACCACTTAAATCTATGACAAGCCTTATGACCTAAAGCGCACGTGTTCTACTACGGTTGATTTAACCACACGATGACATTTACACAGAATGTATCTGATATAAATATGATATTGTAATGAAATGAAACATATTTTAGCTTTCGTGTAAATGATCAGTAGCATCTCCAATACGTTATCGTTTTTGGTAATGTTATGTGTAGAATTGGACAACCGATCCATGAGAGCTTACATAGAATTTGAAGGCAATGTAAGTGGACACTTCTGCTCGGACATAGCTCTATGCCGTTGGTTGGCATGTGTATGTAGCACAATGGGTCGTCTTGTCAGTCGAGGGGAGTGGGCGCAGGAAAAACCGGTTGACTCATCCGGCGTGTAACCCATGCATCTTTTCTTACTACATATTTTGGAACAGCCTATGATCGTCTAGCATTGTTTCTGGTCGCATATGTAATTCCTTACCTGGTTTGAAATTATTTTTACATTCCACTTTGACATGTCACATTAATGTCAGCTTAACGTTGTGTCAGTTGTGATTGAATATACCACATTTCATCTTTACAGTCTTAATTAATCTGCTTACACATCGGGGGGGGGGGAGGGGGTTAGCGTGCGAACGCTATATCATAAGGCCTGCCATTGAGTCAACTGGTGTGGTTTAGAATCCCCGGTTGTACGTGGCAAGGAGTAAGGTCACCTGTCCAACCTCGTGGGTTTTCTCCGGGTACTCCGTCCAGAATAAATAAACTAGGTATTATTAATTCTTCCTTTCGCATGACGACCAGGTTTAAGATGTGTCCATGACAGTGTGTTGGTGTTGTTACATGGTGTTGTGTTGGTTATTTGATGTTCAGGTTTATCACTATGTGTATGTTTAAAGCACCTAAACTTAACAGCTCACAACTGGACGAAAGACTTTGTAAAATTATTCCAAATACAATGTACTGAGAAATTCGCTTTATTAGATGGGCGGTAAACAATAAGGATCTGTATACGTTTACGACGGATTGATAAAACACAGTTTGATAATTCAAAGCTATCCGGGCAAAATACCTCTCTCTTATAGTATACTGTATCTCGTATACCCGTCTTCATTAACCCAGTTCGGAGCAGAACAGTAGGACGTTAAACCTCATTTCATTTTCATATGATAATGAGGTCTGGTGTACAAAGTACACATTGGCGTGCACCTAAAAGAACCCTTGACAGTTGGGATTCGATGTGTAAGATGGGATTACATCCTATGCAGTGTAGAAAATAGTACACTGTATGGCGCACGTCAGTTTTCATTAGCCCAGCCAGGAACAGAACAGTAGGATGTTAATCCCTATTTTAATTAATTTCAGTTGAAATTCGATGGAGAGTAGACGGAACTGCCACTCCCTTAGTGCACATAAGTAGGTGGGAACAGGCGCGGATCCTGGATTTTTTGCAGGGTGGGGGGGTGTCTAGGTTTGATAACGCCCAGCGCCGAAGGCGCTCAACCAATTAAGGGGGGTTTGGGGGGCCCTCCTCCAGAATAATTTGGTAAATTAGATTCAATTTGGTGCATTCTGACGTATTTCCGGAAGGTAAATACCAAAATTACAGGTCTAAAAATCGCCAATAAAATCGCATAAAATTTTTCAAGTCTGAGCAGGGGGGGGGGGGAGTCCGGACCCCTGGACCCCCTCTGGATCCGCGCCTGGGGAATCCAGTTAATAGCGTATTTAGGGAGGTCCTCATCAATTGCAACGTAGTCCCTACCAATGGGTATCACGTTGTTAAGTAGGCTGGGGGCTGGCTCGTTAGCCTGGGTTAACGGTGTTCGATCCCTGCATTGGCCGAGGAAGTTCATCTGGATTTATCAGCGTGGTTTCTCCTGGTCAGTGATGCAGAACGGGGGTTCTGACTAGGACAGCTGTCTAGTTGTTCGGATAGGGCGAAAAACCGAGGTCCCGTGTACTCATTGGCGTGCACGTAAAAGATCCCTTGGCAGTTGGAATTCGACATGAGAGTAGGTCGTAGCGCCACTGCCCGGGCAAAATTTCCCCCATAACACACCATATAGCGTATGCTCGTCTTCCATTAGCCCAGGTTAGGTGCAGAAGAGTAGGACGTTAAATCCTATTTCATCGCATTTGATATACTCCACAGACCCCCCTCAAACGCTGCAAACACATATCCCTGTCTATTTAAATGCCAATAAATTGAAGCACCATCGATCTTAAACGGCTGCTATTTTAAATTCCATCTAAATTAAATATTTCATATTTGGAATAAAAGGGAGGGGCATAGCATGGAAGATCCGTGGCGAATCAATATCAACATCCTACAATATTTTAAACAAATTTTATGTTTCGTCTATAATAAACAAAATGGTGGAATCGCTTATATTGTACATAATTTGCAGTTTGCGTTAAAGGGGAGATAACTACATAATTATTTTTCTACTGTACAAAAATATAGCCACAGTCGCCTATGACTTGCTTTGGCGAGATGTAACGGTATATTCTCAAAAGTCTTGACGATTTGTTGACAACGTTGCTGACAAAACGGTGCGAAGCTTCAGATTGAATATAACCAAGTTAAACCGATTGATTCTGAATACAGCTGTGCGATATCCGTTACATACGGTACAGCTTGCGATTTATATGACAGAAAAAAATCCATGATAGCCTTTGGTATGATATCATAGGCTACACGGAGTGGGGCCAACAGAATGTGAGCTAACGGAGGGTAAACTTCTGAATAGCACGAGACCCGAATACCATTAACGAGGATCTCGCCTGATTTAGTTACTGGTGCGAAGGCGCCACGACTTCCAATTTCCTTCACATGTTTCACCATTTCCAAACTTTGTTCATTGTCGTCACCAAGGGTTAAGAGATAATCTCCGATCTGAAATTCAATTAAAACAAAAAAAGTTATATAAAAACGGGGTTATCCATCCTACCGGTATGTCCCATCAGAAACATATACAACAATGTGGGCGTTATCAGCGTTTTTACTATCTCTGGTAGTCAGTCAACAGCTTCAGAATGAACTGGTCAAGTTGTAGTCATTTATTATGCAAACCCGAATCGGGAATTTGTGACGTTCGTGTATCAATTTGATTTGGCCTATAGCGACACCTAAAACCATATCTTAATCTCACCAGTGCCACTTATTAGGAATTTTAACACAAACTTCATCAGGATGTCGTGTAAACAATATGTAACAGGCACAACATACCTGTATGCATTGTAACTATCGATCGGAAAGCACGCAACCTACACAGGCCCATTCCTTTTCCGGTGAGCGCCCACTTTGTTTTATATCTTCATGAAATGTGTGGTACATGGTACATAATAATGAAGATGCTTTGTGAATAACTCTAATCACAATTAATGCAAAACGTAACCATTGTGTGGCCTAATAAATGCTTATTTAAAGATATACAGTATTTTTGCGGCGTGTGAAGGGCATCCTCACTTTTTATCACCTTAAATATTCTGTAATAAAATCGCAGCTTTGGGAATCACTCCAATAATAATTAATGCAAAAAGTGGTCAAACATGCATCATTGTTACTTACTTTACCCATATAGTCACTATATATATATATGAGATTTTGGCGTTCATTTTGAAAAGCGCTCTCACGGAAAGAGGTTGTGATATTGAATTACCTGAACATTTTGCGCCATTTTATATATAATTGTTGAGTTTGCAGCAACCGTGTCTGTGTTGTTACTTCCAGGTAGGTATTGGTCGAGTTGAGATCGTAATGACCATGACACCATACTTCACTGTAATCAACACTACCATCAGGGGAGATAACTTGTACTTCGTCACCAATTTCTACATCTTCTATGTATTTCACACCACTATCCCTTGTAACAATTTTTGTGTTGGCTGGGAAACAGCTACTGACCTAGAGAATTTTTTTTATATATCTATGTTATAAAACTCCAGTTTAAAATACAGACGGCTACACTAAAAAACAAATTTGTCCCAAAACCCATCATAACGCCGAACTTTGTTTTCGCTGTTGCACTGATGATACTTATATTATTACATTTCTGACTTGTTACTAGGGACAATAACGTCACAAGAAATGGAAAGGTTAAAACAAATTTATTCAAGTTACGTTCAACTTCATATCATCTTATGAACGTTATTTATTTCATTATAATTTTCAGGGCCTTAGGAGCGCTTACTTTTCCCTCCCCACCCCTTTAACCGTTCCGTGCTTGGCTAGCTGGCATAGTGTTTTCCCGAAAGTTTAGTCGTTCTTTTTCTAAAGAAAATTACGTTCATTGTACCATACTACGACAATATTTGCCATACCACGTCCGTTCCGTTCACAAAATACATTTAATGTTGCATTTATTATGTCGCGAAATTAGTATTTAACAAGGGGGGGGGGGTACCTTGCCCTGTTATGTATACGACCACAGGATACCTTGAAGATGCCAGCTAGCAAGACATTTAGCCAAAAACACAGAGAGCTCAATTATACAGCCGTTTTCACAAAAATAAATTTTAAAAAGCCTTACATCTAAATCCAAGGTTGCACTTTCCTCTTGTACGTTCCCTTTCGTCACTTTATATGGTGTGCCAATTGGTAATAAAACCTCATATTCACGTTTAACAGCTGTGCAATCTTCGAGATATGCGCCAGTGGAAGGCGACAGGAATGTTGTTAAGTAATCTTTTTCAAAATCAATTTGCCATTTTATTGCCACTTGCCTCTGTGTAGATGTGGATGTGAATTGTACCAGTTTGCCTTCACCTGTACTTTCACTACTCTGATAGGAGCTCAACACGTCCTCACTGTTTTCAGCGCGGTATAATTTGTCCCAGCTAACCCCGTTCTCTCTTTGGTGGTCACCTAGTTTTGTCAAAGCTTTTGACAATGCCTCTTTGGCCTTTGGAAAACTACCACGACCTCTGTCACCCCGTACATATGCATTTAAATCCTTGTGGAAATCCCTCGGCGTGGTATAAGCTATAATCATTGTCATCTCGGCTGCGTCAATGACTGAACTGTATTTTTGACATGCCTGGGGTAAATTGTGGTACATTCTATTAGCTCTCTCCAATGCTTTTGTAAACGACGTACTCCCTACAGCTTCGAATTCCAATTCTTGCACGGTAATAGCCTCAATGAGATTTGAAAATGTTACAGCTGCAACCAGTAAAAATACAAAATGTCCTCGGAAATCCATGTCTTGGGTAAGCCTATAAACGAGGAGAAACTATAATGAAGATATGGTTAACCAAAAACAAAATACGCCCAAATGAGTTGCTAGCAGTTTGCAACTCATATTTATAGGTGTCAGTAATGTTCGTGACTATCATTATATTAGTTGCCATGAAAATTTTCAGAGAATGTTTCTCCCCGTAAATTTTATAACTCAGTCTACTACATAATAGACTGCCGTAGCTAAGGACATGTTTGCGATGTACGTACTATATGGTCAAATTAAAGGAGCTACACTGCTAACATTTAGGACCTAGAAATTGACAGAAGTGGGTTGCAACGCATATAATACTGTAATATGAATGTATTTAAACTGATTTACATTTACATAATTTACATAATGTTTTCCGTTTTTACTTATATTTCAAATCGGTTTTATTCCGCGAAATAAGCCAGCCGTCTTAATCGAATGCAAATTTCTAGCGTCTGGTTATTCCAGTCTACATACTCCGTTTGTTAGGTACAATGTGTCTAGCCCCGAGTCTCTTGCCAGAGTAGAACGGGGGCTGAAACGCGTTATGGTACACGAATGGTAAAATGTTTATTTTGTCTTAAATATTGGATATCAGAAGCCCATCGTTTCCGGTAAGATAACCGCATCAATGTTGATTTAAATTGACTAATAATTCGTGTTGTCGAAGTTGAAGATTTTGGATGATATTGAGTTAGAGACTTAGCTACTGTAAACATAATCAACCTTTTCCTTACAGTAAGTTGTATTCCTGTCATCATAATTCGTTGTATTATTTGTAGTATTTCCAGAGAATAACGTACTTTTATAGAAACTGTTTACACTCACATAATAAAAATTGATTTTATGTTTAATTTACATAATGTCATAAACACCTTGGTGTCGTTTTAAACTCAAAAGCCTACTGGGAAGATCATATAGAGTATTTTACGTCAAAAACAAGCAAATTAATCGACTGTTTAAGATCCCTCATATAAAGGTTATATCGTAAAACCTTAGAAATCATAAACAAATCATTCATTTTATCGATCTTTGACTAAGGCGACATTTTATGGGATAACTGTTCTTTTAAGCTAGCTAGCTAAACTACATTTAGATGCTTTAAGAACCATAACTGGGCTCCCAAGGGGTACCTGACATAGCATCCTGTATGAATAGACTGGACTTTGTTCACCGAAATCTCGCGGAACACAGCATAAACGCATAACGTTCCATAAGATTGTTCATGACGAAGTTCCAAATTTCTTATCAACTAAGAAACCCCATAGAGTATCAGCAAACCAGCCTTACCATCTTCGAAACAGTGACTCTTTTAAAAACGTGCAATGTAAAACAAATCTTTATCAAAACATCTTTTTTTCCTTCATCAATTAAATTATGGAATAGTCTAGATACTGATATAAATCTGATTCCCACTCGTTGTCCCTTTTCAAACACAAAATTCGGTCACAGTTTTCGAACCCTTGTAAGCCCATTTTTTTTTTTACTTTGGTTAACTGAACTTTTCAAGTTATACATTGTAAACTTCGTAATTGCAAGAGTGACCTCAATTTACACAAATTTCTAATGCATGGGAGTAAAAACCCTATGTGTAGCATTAAGGGGGGCTCAGATCGACCTTACGACGCGACTCAACTGGTCGCCGACTGGTTTTCCGGCGACTGCCACCGATTCTAGTCGATATTAGTCTAGCTACGACCGTCGTGCGACAGTTTTTTGAGTCGAAGGAATTGAATATGTTCTACTTCTACGAAGCGACGGAACCAGTCGCCGACCCGTCATCGTCGATGTGTGCGTTTCTACGATCGGTGGCCGACTGCGCTATAAATGTTAGTCAATCAGAGCGGCGAATGAAAAATCAACATGACGACCTCATGGACGACCGAAGAAGAAGAAAGCCTGATTGTTATGTGGGAAGAGAGACCATGCCTCTATAAAATATCACCAAAAGAGTACTCCGATAGGGACAAAAAAAGAAAGGCAATAGATGAAATGGCTAAAGAGCTCAATAGATCTGGTAAGAAGCAGTTAAAAACGCAACTTAAACGATTAAAACACGAAAGCTCGTCGCGTTACTGCGTGGTTTGGTTCGAATCCCGCTTATAGTAACATTTTATTATTGTGATTTTCTTGGAATAAATGCCTTATTATTAGGGGTATTCGGATAATTCCTTATTAAAAATATGGAAAAAAATAGGTTTTAGTAAATTCAGTACATTTTTCTGTCAAAATCATATTTATTCGTTTGTAATCAAACATTTCATTAGGAAAGAGAAACGCCTATTCGCACATACATTAATGTTTGATCAACAATACAAAACTTTTCGACTTTTTGAATATTTTGATATACATGTCTTCTGAATAATTTTATGAGCAAACTTAATATTTCCCATTTTTATACGCCCCATTGAAATGTGGTCGTATATTGTCGTCGCCCCTGTCCGTCCGTCCGTCCGTCCGGCGTCCACAATTGCTTGTGGACGCTCTAGAGGCTAAAGTTAATATCTGATTGACTTTAAATTTATACACAATGTTTAAGGTCATAAGACAAAGAAGCCTATTGTTTTTCAGCGATTTCCGATAATAACTACCAGAGTTATGGCCCTTGATCACTTCAAAAAATATTGTGGACGCTCTGGAGGCCAGAGTTAATATCCGATTGGCTTTAAATTTATACACAGTGTTTAAGGTCATAAGACGAAGAAGCCTATTGATTTTCAGCGATTTCCGATGATTAGTGCCAGAGTTATGGCCCTTGATCACTTCTAAAAATCTTGTGGATGCTCTAAAAGCCAAAGTTAATATCCGATTGACTTTAAATTTATACACAGTGTTTAAGGTCATAAGACGAAGAATCCTATTGATTTTCAGCAATTTCCGATAATTAGTGCCAGAGTTATGGCCCTTGATCACTTCAAAAAATCTTGTGGACACTGTAAAAGCCAAAGTTAATATCCGATTGACTTTAAATTCATACACAGTGTTTAAGGTCATGAGACAAAGAAGCCTACTGATTTTCAGCGATTTCAAATAATTACTTCCAGAGTTATCTCCATTGATCACTTCAAAAAACCTTGTGACGCTATAGATGCCAAACTTATCATCCGATTGACTTCAGATTGATACACAGAGTTTAAAGTGTTGAAAACAAACAAGTATTTTGATTTTCATTGAATTACGATAACTGAACAGCTAAATCCATGATGTTAAATGTTTCCTATACTAATTGTTAGCGTGGGGCAAAACTTTATAAAAAGCAAACAAATTCTTATGATTTTCAGATAATTACATAATGGGTTGTTACTCTTAATCAGATTTTAGTGTATTACAAATGTTTCATTACCAAAAAAAGTAAAAATATGCGACAAGCCTTGTTGACTGGCCGGACGATTGAGCTGCTGTGGGCGTATGTTTCGTTGCCTGGCAACCTATCTTTTATTTAGCAAGTGATATAACCGTTCGTATCAAAATACTCAGGACACTGTTTGGAAGAGTAATAAAATGCCCAGCATCAGGCTCGGGTAGAACACCAAGACAAGAATGGATTGCTACGCATTTGAGTTTTTTGAGGCCACACATAAAAGGACGAGAAACTGTCAGCACTTTTGAGGTAATAATAATACTATTTATTTTGTTGCCATGTATATATGCAGTATAAATGATATATAAAGTTCATATCATCGCATGTTGCCCTAGCAGCACTATTCAAATAGTCCAACTGATTTCTCTTTTCTTTTGGCTGAGTACCTGTATTGTTGCTGTATGGAATTCCACATGACATTAAGTTGGGTTCCTCTCTCCTCATACCTTCATCCACTTCGAACCCATCCACACCACTGTTATAGGTAATAACAGCACGTGACCTCAGAAAATTATGCAGGGCACACGAAGCAAGCACCAAAATTTCGGACTAAGTGGTATCCGACTTAGGAAAACCCGAAATTTTGATGCCATTATTCCAAACGCATTTTCAACTACCCGGCTCTTGAATGACGATAGTTAAAAATTCTTTGTTCAGTTGTCATGTTTCGAAACGGAAACGGTTTCATCAAATCGTCCCTCAGGGGAAACGCATCGTCGCCTACAATGTGGTAGGACATCATAATGTCCGATTCTGGTTCCGGAATGTTTGCCAGTCTTAGTATAGGGCTTGCAGTAAACTGCATCCTGCAAAAACCCCTCCATCCCATACCCTCCCATTACATCCACGTAAATAAACTTGTAATCAACATCAACAAGTGCCATTTGAACAATGCTAAAAAAGTTCTTATAATTGAAGTATGTTGAGCCCGAGTTATTTGGAGCTCTTAACGCTGTATGTTTTCCGTCGATTGCTCCAAGTGTATGTGGGAAATTCCATTTTTCATTGAACGTCGGTGAATTTTTTTTCCATTCCTCTGGTGTTTCTGGCATCTGAAAATTGAAAGGAAAATTTTCTAGCTCAATAATAGCCAAGATATTGAATATAGTGATCCCAATGTTGATGAAGAGATCATAAATGTCCAGAGTATATTTAAATTTAAGACTTTTGTGTCAATGTGAGCAAAATATCTTTTGGGACTCTCTTACACCACTTCTCTACACGGATGGAACGTTTCTTTTGTTCGTTGGATCCCTGATTGTTCTGACCGCGAGCAATTTGTGGTGCATTCCATAATACCACGTCTCAAGGTTGTGGGCATGGTGGTAGTTTTGAATATCCAAAGTAGAAATAGTATGGACTGACCGATCAGGGATCCAACGAACAAAAGAAACGTTCCATCCGTGTAGAGAAGTGGTGTAAGAGAGTCCCAAAAGATATTTTGCTCACATTGACACAAAATGTGAAGTCTTAAATTTAAATATACTCTGGACATTTATACTTAAATACTCAATGCACTGTATAACATACATAATTTACAAAGACATCTATTTAATAGTGGGCCAGTAGCTGACATCGAATATCTTAGATTAGTGAAAGAATGTGTTAAAGTAGCTAAGTCTCTAACTCAATATCATCAAAAATCTTCAACATTGAAAACACGAATTATTTGTCGATTTAAATCAACATTGATGCTGTGATCTTACCGGAAAAAGATGGGCTTTTGATATCCAATATTTAAGATAAAATAAACATTTTACAATTGGTACACGGGGTGGGTGGTCTAGAGTGCCACACTTCGACCTCTAGCTGGCTTACGGCTTCAATCCCTGGTGTGAGCGTATGTGGTATGGAGAAAGGGGCGCCTTCTGAACCTCGTGGGTTTCCTCCGAGCACTCCGGTTTCCTCCCACTGCTAAAGACCCCTACGCGCAAGCGAATTATTGAAATAAAATTAAACCATATGTAAGTCCCGAAATGACCTAGTTTGTGTCGAGTGGACGTTAAACCCCATTTTTCTCTCTCCATTGGTACACGAATCGTGTACCATAATGCGTTTCAGCCTCTGTTTTAACAAGAGACTCTAGGGACGAGGCTAAACACATCGCACCAAATCAAACGGCGTATGTAGACGGGGATAACCAGACGCTATAAATTTGCGCTTGATTTAGACTGCTGGCTTATTTCGCCGATCATAACTGATTTGCAATTAGAGTAAAAACGGAAACCATTGAATGTACATCAGTTTATATACATTCATATTACAGAATCATATGCGTTGTGACCCACTTGTGTCAACTTCTAGGTCCCAAATGTTAACGATTTATCTCCTTTAATTAATTGTCACATTCTTATTCCAAAAGTGGAAGTTATTGGAGAAAAACCCCGCAGTTTTGATATACTCAGCTTTTAAATTTCGCGCTCCATATCTCTGCCCAATCAAACAAAATGGAATGTTTTGACCTGAAGGGTATAACCACAAGCACATTGTGGACGGACGGGGATCCGGATGGACAAACAGGGGCGACGGCATATGTTGGCGTATAAAAAGGTGGCATTGTGTCTGCATGTCATGTGAAGTAAATAATAAACCACTTGTTATTGTTTGTTTACATGTCAACGATTGGCTAATTAACGACACGTGACCGGTGCCTATGTCCAAATATGGTTAAAGAGTAAGCTTCCGCTGTAAAGTAATCCGCCAACTATGAGCTCTAAATAAAAATACTGCGGGGTTAGAACCCCAGAACTATCGATATATTTATTCAGAATACATATTTCTAGTAGACAAAGCAAAGATATTTTACATTTCTAAAACCTGGAGCAAAATGTGTTTTCTGATTAATATTATTTGGTGAAATTGGTGTCAGCTACTGGCCAATATGGGGTGGGGGCTGGATGGTTTAACATGTGTACATGAAATCATACGGTCTGTCATTAGGTCAGGTGACGGTGAGTCAGAGGATGTTTAGTTGAAAACGTGTTTAAACGATTATGTTATGAGTGAATTGTTATTTTTGTTAAATGATTAATATACTAATAGTCAGTTGTTATTTTTATCAAAGGTAAATAATGTTTGGTAAAATATATTATGACCACATCCCAGTAGTACTCTGTAGAGGGAGTTGTAGTTTCGGTTGGACTGAATCAAGATGTTGCCTTCTCGCTCTCTAGTTTTGCTTTCTTTCTCGCATCTTTTAACTGATTTTAAGAGCCCTATTTTGTCCATGAAACAATTATATCATGTTTGGTGAAATCCAACACCACTGCCGACTGTATCTTCAATATATGATCCTTGGTAAACAATCAATTTGTATCGACAAATGCTACAATGGACTCGTCATTTCCATCCAATTGAAACCAGCCTATATTTACCTCACGACACTTGTTCCACCTTGTCGTTTATATGACAACTCACTTTTCTAGGTCCTATTGTAATAAAGACAAGTAAAACTAAATTTTGAAAAATAGAAATAGCAACGGTTTTTTAAATCGGGTAATACTTTTAACCCCCAGAGAGACCACAAGCTAATAAAGGCCATTTTGCATACATTCAGGGGCTATAATTCAGAAAGTTACAATCCGATATGCGCAAATATAGACAGGAACTAAGATCTTTAGGATATAAACATGTATTTTAAGTTTCATCAAAATCGAAATAAAAGTGTGACCTCTACAGGGTTCATAATCTGTGTATACAATATTGTTACACTATTCGCGTACAAGCGGTGGCCATTTTGTCCGTCAATTTTGGTCCGATATGCGAACTCAACCTTCATTACCATGTAACGGCGATACAATCAAACGGTTTTTTAAATCGGATAATAATTTTTACCCCCAGAGGGACCACACGTTAAAAAGGGCGATTTGTCGGACACTCAGGGGCCATTATTCAGGAAGTTACCACCCGATGGGCGCAAGGAACCAAAATCGTTGGGTTATAAACATACATGTCAAGTTTCATCAAAATCGGTTCAAAATTGTGACCTTTACAGGTCGAACGCAACCTTCATTCGGGGCTTCAATTGTTATATAAATTATTATTTATAGAGATTTAGTAACATGACATGGCCATAATCAACTCTGAAAATGTACCCACAGCTACCCTGTATTTATTCTTTTTGTATAGCAACTAGGGCATAAAAAGAAATCAATGTAGGCCTACGTGCGTTTTCTCAGGTGCAAGTCAATGCAATTGAAATACATGATTTTCCTTAAAAGGCATTCAATACGATTTCTCTGAGAAAAACATATGCAGACAAAAAAATAATTAATAAAGTTCTCCGATAAACCGTTTATATGTCTTTATTTAACTTTCTGTTCGTGTTTTTGCTTATAAAAAATTTTAACAAGCCAACAATGAGGTTGATGCCCCCCGCCAAAATCCCAAAATAAATTGATGAAACATATTATTTAATCGCACATTTTTTTTTTCAAAAGTATCAAGGATTATCTATCAGAAAGGATCAAAGTTATCCCAAAGCATCGACCGATTAAAATTGCTTAGCTCTGCCATGCTTTAGCTTGAAATATTAATATTTGAACTCAGTCAAAACATTCACCTAATGAACATATACATCAAGTTAAAACATTCTACCTCAATTCAAGCAGGATTGTTATGTTCCAAAGTCTAGACGAATGAAATTGCTTATCGCCCGTTGGCCTAAGCAGCTCATCATCAAACTTAGTCAAGGTAACGATAGGATGCATCTATACTCAGACTTTCATGTCGTTGTTGTTGTTTATTACATATTTAACGTCCAATACATTTAATATTATATTATGGACATATTTTCATCACTCTCACTTATTTATAACCAGAGTTGTCGTGTACCAAAGCATCAACTAATCAGATTCCTTATCTCTGCTTACTCCATCACGACATTTACCCAATGAACGCCTACACCAAATTTGAACATTCTACCCCAAATAGAAGGAGAGTTATTGTGTCCCAAAAGGTTCGGAAAGCGGGGGACAATAATAATAGTATTAATTATATTTTTATAGTAATAATACTAATTTATTGAACTTGTATAACTGCCCGTTCTTAATGTGCCCCAAAAGGTTTGGCGGACAGACAGACAGATAGACGGACAAACCCATTTTAATAGTCCCCTGCTTTCTTCGAAAGGCGGTAGACAATAATAATAATACTAGATCTGCGAAGCAGCAGTGAGGGGTTTCGCCGGTGACTTTACCTTTAAACTTAAGTCACTTTCGGTGCTACGTTACCCTTGAACTCGTATCACTTGCAGTACCAATGGAACCGATAAACAGATTTCCACATAAACAGTACACACAACAAATAAAATGGAAGATGGCCGAATGGTTAGCACGTGCGTGCTGTATCATGAAGCCTGTCATTGAGTCAACTGGCGTGGTTTCGAATCTCCGGTTGTACGTGGCATAATAATTGTGTAGCAATAATATTTTCAGTAAACTTATAGAGAAAAACCGCTCAGTCAGTAGGTAATTGGTAGTTGAAATATTGCTAGCCGGATGTGGACAGTGTGGTTGACACAGTGTATACTGGATGTGGGCGTGGCCTGTCTCTGTTTTCGTACACCGTACAGCGGCCATACTTGTTCTGCAAATTGAAAACAAGTATGGCGATTATGTATGGCAGTATTTTTTTTTATTCAATTATTTCTGTAGTTTTGTAATCGGAGTTCAGCTTTAAGGATAATGTGAAATGTCATTTACAATATCGTGTCTTGGTGTTAAGTTGGTTAATCGTCTCTCTTTTCTTTCAGTAATGGGCATATCAGAATAAATCTCTGTAAAAACATAAACCACAAACCTTGCCATAAATGACAAAACTTCTTTATTTTTTTCGTCAAGGTGGTCTCCAATGAGAAAATATTTGCAAACTAAATAACTCTAATCTTTTTATAATTACGGCTTGAGATAAGTTATATATTAACTATAGGCTGTACATAGATTTTCCGTACAAAGCGAACAATTGCAGGCACAATTTGAATGACAAAAGGCATTAAGCAAGAGCATCCCTGTAAAAATATCCCCACCCGTTTTGTATGTGTTTATGTGCCCATATATGGTCGTGCTGAATCGTAGTCTTAATATATAATTCCAATGTATACGAACAATGGCTGTCCTGATTGACACCTACCTTCACAAACAAATGAAAAGAAATGAAATGGGGGTTAACGTCCTACTATTCCTCTCCGACTGGGATAATGAGAGATATTTTGCCTTGGCAGCAGCACTATGGCCTAATATATCGAATTACAACTACCAAGGGATTTTAAACGTGCACGCCAATTATACACAGGACCTCGGTTTTCGTCCCATCCGAATGGCTAGGGGGCTGCCCTCCGTCCTGCACCACTGACAAGAGGAACACTACAAGGGGAACCCAACTGCCAAGGGATCTTCACGGCACTCCAATCTATACACGGGACCTCGGTATACTTCCCTCCGTCCTGCACCACTGACAAGAGGAAACCACATCGGAAATCCCGATGAACTTTCTCGGCCAATGCAGCGATCGAACACGCGAACTTCCTGCTAGTGTGCCAGCGTCTTACCCACTTAGCCACCGTGGCTCCACCTTCACAAACATTCCCGAGAATACAACACGAATTCCCTTCGAAGTAGAAATTAATAAAACTTTTCCGACAGTTTTTTTTTTAATTGCCCGTTATAATATAGGTTTTCATGATCTGAGTCTAATGCCTGTCTTCACAGATCCTTCATTTTACCATCTTCATTAGCAGAACAGTAGGACGTTAAACCCCATTTCATTCCTGCAATGATCTAACTATATTTAGATTGCATACAAATCTCAGACAAGTTAACAGTACGAAACTCTGTAAGCGTCTCGAGTGTGGCTGCAAGTGGGTTCGAAACGCGTCAATATTTATTTGACAAAATGTTATGGTACAAATTAAAATAATTCTCCGAAAACTGTCAATCCCCATAATTGTATAAGAAAAACATGCGAGGTAGGCCTACGTGTTCTTTCTCAGGTGCGAGTCTAGACAATTAAAACGAACGAACGAACAACAGAGGCTGTTTTTAAATTGAATGATATCGACGATCACGAAGTAAATCCCCGTAAAACAAGCTACCAACCGATCCCTGGAAATAACGGGTGTGTTCCTATGACGCAGGAGGGTGTGTCGAAAAAGCGAGGTCCCCGGTACACATTGGCGTGCACCTAAATGAACCCTTGAAAGTTGGAATTCAATATATGAGTAGGCCGTAGCGTCACTGATCGAGCCAATTTCCCTCATAGCACACGGCACGGAGTATGCCCGCCTTCATTAACTCAGTTGGAACGGAAAAGTGCGACGTTAAACCTCTAGAAGATTATTATTACTTAAACCAAGTTCCAATGACGTTACAAACGCTTAATACGGGGCATAGTCACCTTAAAGCACGAATTGTTGCTCTGGGAAAAATAACATTGATATATGTCATTGAAAATCTATGTACAGCCTATAGTTTATATAACTTATCTCAAGCCGTAATTATAAAAAGATTAGAGTTATTTAGTTTGCAAATATTTTCTCATTGCAGAGACCACCTTGACGAAAAACCTAAAGAAGTTTTGTCATTTATGGCAAGGTTTGTGGTTTATGTTTTTACAGAGATTTATTCTGATATGCCCATTACTGAAAGAAAAGAGAGACGATTAACCAACTTAACACTAAGACACGATATTGTAAATGACATTTCACATTATCCTTAAAGATACGGTTCCACGAAAGTATTTATATGGTAGTAATCTCCAATAAACGTATGGCCTATTTGAAATATTATATGGAAAGTATTATTTCGGGCGCTCACATGACACAAATGCCAGCGTATTTGTCGAGTTACATAAGTAGCGCTTCTTATGTGTTTATGTAATTGCTAACGGTTGTGAGAACACTGAGGGACTTAAAATAAAACTCCCGGTAGACTCTACGTTTAAGCGTGAGAACAGATCTGCAGCAGGGTAACGCACACCAGCGTGGGAAACGCTTTACATATGTTTAATACCATGTTGTTCTAAAACGTTGTATACCTGCTTCTTTGTAAATGTGGTGTACAATTGCCTGATATTTGTTGTCGCTAAGAGTGTGTCAGACAAAACTGGCCGAAACCCCGCCAACTAGAGTGATGAAATAATCTGAAAATGGATAAAAACGGTATTTTTGCGAGCGATTTATATATTCGCCGATAGCAGTCGATTTTCTTAGGAAGCTTGTTCCGGTCATGTTTATTTTTTTTATTTTGTTAGCAGGAAGACTGCCAGTTGTCATAGACATACAACCTGGACGCAGGTCCCTACACAGAACCAACTATCGCCTATCAAACTTTGGTTTTCACTAATTAAATTCAATTTTCAAAGAGAGAGATGGGGTTTAACGTGGGGTTGGAAAGCGACCCTACCACTTGCCACGTACAACCGGGAATTTGAAACGACGCCAGTTGACGCAATGACAGGCTTTATGATACAGCACACACGTGCTAACCATTCGGCCATCCAACCCCCCAATTTTCAAAGAGGGTTGAGACTCCGGTCTATATCAAGGTAACATTAGCAGTAGAAGCCGAAAACGTGGTGTGTTGGAGGAGCATGAATGGTCCGACTAATGGTAAGAAATTTTTTTGTCCAAAACATTTATTCTCGGGACAAAAGATCATCCCAAATTTTCCAATTTGCCAGGTCGGTATATTAACTGAATTAATCCAATATTTTGCATGCATGTGTTTAGGTACGAACCCATCTCACAAAAGATATTTAACCAAATTACTGACACCTGGTTTATGACCCCTGTATGATGCTCTCGCGCATTGTTTAGGATAATCGGCGGTTGTCCACAATCCCTTGAGGACAGCGGTGGATAAACTTTAGTAGAAAAGACGGGTATGCCTATTTATTATGATTGTCCCTGTTTCTAGTAACCATAGAAATCATTCTATATTAGCCATAAGAAAAAACACGAACAGAATGTTAAATACGAAAAGGTAAACGTTTTATCGAAGAAATTTCCCATTACTGTTTTTTTGGGCATTTGGTTTTTTTTTCATTAAATGAAATCTGATATCCGATGTATTCAAATATTGTACAACACAAACAGGATATGATGATATTTTCAGTGCGTTTTTTGTTATAAATCTTTATTTCAATTGTATAGACTTGCATCCAAAAAATAATGAAGGCCTACCTCGAATTAGGGTTTTTCTGGGGATTCTCAGTTTTCGGAAAATTGTATTTATTTGCACTACACTAATTTTCCAATTTAGCTTGTTCCAGTTTTGCTATACAAATATAATAAAAGAGTAACTTGGTGGGGGATCTTTAGTAACTTAGCTGGGTGTTATTTTTATGTGAAGTCTCCCGAGACGAAAACGAAAAACCTGTTTTATTTCATAAACTTTATATACAGTGTGAAAATACATTAATTGTAACATCTGGTGACGCCCAAAAAAGGGCAGTGAGCTAGCTTATGATTTGGTTTATATGAGAACGAAGTAAAATGTTTGATATTTTTATCTGAACGTATTGTTTTATTTATTTATGTATTTATAAACTTAAATATAGAAGTACTTTATCTACTTTAATAAATATATATTATTAGAGTAGATAAAGTATATGGCTCACAATAAAGTAATTTGAATAAAGTTTCCAAAAAATTCATTTTTTCATTACCTATTTCTGAACGCCAGCTCTTTATCAAAATCTTACATCTTTAATAACAAATAAATAATCAACAGAAATGAATAATAATATGATGATGCATAAGAACACTCGGAATAAATCATGATTTTTCGTTACTTCGTGTAAGTAACAAAATACAAATAAAATCATAATTAGTAAAAAGGAACATAAATCAACCTTAAAAATCAAAATTTGTACAATTCATTTCAACTCTTTTCTAACCCAGCTAAACAGGTACAGTATGCAGACACAATTTCTCAAGTTTTCTTCACCACAGTCACCCATACATTATGACGTGTGTTGTATTCTCTGACTTTGACAGCACATAGCTTTTAAAAAACAATCCTATGAATCATCGGATAATGGGTGATAAAAGACTTCCTTGGTCCATTGAGAGTCAAGTAAGAAAATTAAAGAAATAAAACGAATGAAATCAGCAAGAATTCGGCGATGGAGTTTATAATTTTGTTTGTGAGATATTCTCTGGGATCACATGGAAGGTCGGTTTTACGGAATTAAAACCATTCTTCATCCGCACATACTTAGGTCATTTGTTTAACATGTTGAGAAAAATTTTACAAAAACCAAGAAATTTCTGAGGATGATCACAAATATATATTTATGTGGCCTTTATGGTATATGGAAATGAAATGAAATGGGGTTTGATATTCTACTGTTCTGCGCCATCTGGCGGGGACGGGACTACGCCATGCAGTGTGCTATGAGGTGACTATGTGTATATTTTATGGGATCGCATTGAAGGTGTAATTGAATCAAAACCGTTTTCATGATGTAAGTAGATAGCAACCCCTTTCCAAGTTGATGTTCTATAATTTTATGCAGCAGAAATTATACGCGGGAAATAAAGAATTCTCCATTATCAAGTCGTATTATTCATATTTGTTGGCATTCGCCGTTTATGGGAGAATCCCAAACACCGCGCGAAGACGCCTACATGTAAAACCTGCCTTATCACTTTAAGTGACAAAACCAGGCTCTACAACGAATGTTCAATGTGCAAATTTACCGGCCCATGTTTATAGTTCTGAGAACCCAAGTGTTCATGTTCCTATAATTCGTAGATTATAGGGGGGTTGGGATGGCCTAGTGGTCTAGAGTGCCGCGCTTCGACTTCTAGCTGGCCGGTCACCTCTGGCTTGCGGCTGTGGTTTCGAGCCCTGGAGTGAGCGTATGTGGCATGGAGATAGGGGCGCCTTCTCAACCTCGTGGGTTTCCTCCGGGCACTCCGGTTTCCCCCCCACTGCTAAAGACCCCTACGCGCAAGCGAATTATTGAAATAAAATTGAAACCGTATGTTAGTCCCGAAATGACCTAGTTGTGTTGAGTGGACGTTAAACCCCATTTCTCTCTCTCTCTCGTAGATTATAAGAAGCACTTGAATTGGGGAAGCGACTTGGACTAGGTCAGTTTGCTCTGAATTGTAAGAAATAGCAAATCTCCTACCAGTCTTTTTTATGAAAAAAGACGAGTATGAGATTTTATTTATCACCCAATCCTTTCGTACATGCACAAATATATAAATATAATTCTTTGCTATTGATTTCATTCTTTCTGGACCTCTTTAGATTCCGGCGTAGTGATACATCATTTTTGACAGCAGTTCAACCAATACAAAATCTGATTAAAACACAGATCCTATTTCACGTCAATCTGATTAAAATACAGATTTTATTACCTTGGCTATTGCGCCGTTCCGACGCCCTGACTGTCGGTATATAAACTGAATTAATCCAACATTAGCCAACGAAACGGTCTTTTACGGCGTGTTTTGCACGGCAATGTGGGTAATCCACTAGTAACATCAATACTGATTGGTTAATCAAATGTCTGACGTCATAGGGTCAAATGCCTCTCGAATGATCTCTGACCTAACCTTCCAGATCTTCATGTAGTGTAGGCCATCGAAAGTATAACAAGCCAACAGTGAGGCTGATGTCCCCCGCCGACAACCCAAAATAAATAGATGACACATATTAATTAATCGCAAATTTATTTTTTTTTCAAACGTATCGAGCAATCAAACTGTACACGAAGTGTCATCCAAAAGTGTTTTATAAAGAAAAATGCTAAAACCGACGAGAAAAATGAAAATGTACCCTAGTTAGGGGGACCCTAAAGGCAGACAAAAGAGCCCCTCTGGCTCGTTTCTATACACTGTTACTGTCGAATCCATTACTGAATGAGAATGCAGTCATTGTAGTGGCATAAAAATCATCAATCAAGGTGAACCTAAATTATCTTGTCCCAAAGTATCAACCAATCAAATTGCTTATCTCTGCCTATCCTTAGCAGAAAATGCTCATCTTCGAACTCCATCAAAGCATTGACCTAATAAGCATACACACCAATTTTGAACATTTTAATACAATTAGAAGGAGAGTTATTGTGTTCCAAAGTCTCGGCAAATCAAATTGCTTATCGCTCTGCTTACCCTGAGCAGAAAATGCCCATTATCGATCTTAGTCAAGGCATTACTGTAATGAAACTATACACCAAGTTTCATCACTCTCACTTAATTAGAACTAAAGTTATCGTGTCCCAAAGCATCAACCAATCAAATTGCTTATCTCTGCTTACCCTAAGCAGAAAATGCTCATCTTCGAACTCCATCAAGGCATTGACCTAATAACATTTTAACTCAATTAGAAGGAGAATTATTGTGTTCCAAAGTCTCGACCAATCAAATTGCGTATCGCTCTGCTTACCCTGAGCAGAAAATGCTCATTATCGAACTTAGTCAAGGCATTACTGTAATGAAACTATACACCAAGTTTCATCACTCTCACTTAATTAGAACTAAAGTTATCGTGTCCCAAGATATTAAGAAGGCAAATCTTGATCCTGATCAATTAAAAAAATTACAGACCTGTGTCCAACCTTTGTTTCATCTCTAAGATTTTAGAAAAATGCATTGCTAGTCAATTAACAGCATACGTTGAAGAAAACTGTCTGATAGAAAAATTCCAAAGTGCGTATCGAAAGTGTCACAGTACCGAAACAGCACTTACACGAGTTCATAACGACATACTGCTCTCATTGGACAAACGTGATTGTGTTCTTTTAGTTTTGCTGGATCTTTCAGCAGCGTTCGATACAGTCGATCACAGAATTTTATTAAACTGACTCTCTACCGAATTTGGCATTGTCGATTCTGCCTTGAAGCTGCTGAAATCCTATCTAACAAATCGCAGTCAATACGTAGTCATAGATGACGTCATGTCTGACAGGGCAGAAATAATTCAAGGAGTACCACAGGGTTCTGTCTTAGGACCAATACTTTTTAGCCTGTATACAAAACCGCTTGGTTCTATTGTAAGGAAGTATGGTCTTCAGTTCCACCTGTATGCTGATGATACGCAGCTGTATTGTTCTTTTAAACCTCTAAATAAGAACTTTGTTCCTGCGAAAGATAGCCTAGAAAACTGCATATTAGAAATTAAATCGTGGATGGCATTGAACTTTTTAAAACTTAATTCTGACAAAACTGAATATTTATGTATTGGATCTAAACAACAGTTACACAAGACTTCAGATACTAAAGATATTTTTGTCGGGGATTGTCAAATTTTGTGCTCTAAAGTCGCTAGAAACATTGGCGTTATATTTGACCAAAATATGAACATGGTGGCACAAGTAAATAATATTTGTAAAGTGTGTTACTATTATTTGAGAAAAATTGGTCAAATAAGAAAATACATATAATGATGCAACAAAAACTCTAATTAATTCATATGTTACCTCAAGACTAGATAATTTCAATTCCTTGTTAGCTGGACTTCCTCTTACAGTAACTTATAAACTCCCAAAAGTACAAAATTGCGCAGCTAGGTTAATAACACAAACAAAGCAGTCCTCCCATATTACTCCAATATTGTACAGTCTTCACTGGTTACCAATTCAATATCGAATTAAGTTCAAAATTCTGCTTCTTACATTCAAATATCTCAACAACCTCTGTCCTGCATATTTATCAGAACTTCTTGAATTGTATACCCCTAAACGCACCCTCCGCTCTAGCTCTGACCCATGTCTTCTTGTTGCACGTTATGCAAATTTAAGTTCATTTGGTGACCGTTCATTTTATGTACCGTTCATTTTGGAACAAACTACCACTGGATATTAGAACATGTTCATCATTGGCTAACTTTAAAAAACATCTAAAAACACATCTTTTTAAAGAAGCTTTTACATAAACGTTTTAAATGTTACTTTTATATAATATGTTCTTATTGTTTCTTCTTTTTTTTAACATGTGTTTTACGTAAATGTATTCTGTATGTTTTATCGTATCATTTTACACTGGTAGTTATTTTACATCGCTGCCTATTTGTCTAAATCTTTTTCTGTAACTGTTTTATTTATATGTCTTTTTTCTATTTATGTATCTTTTTATTGTGTACAGCGCATATGGGCACTTTGCAGTGGAAGGTGTGCGCTTTATAAATGTTTCAATAATAATAAATAAATAAAATAATACTACTTTGTAAATATTATACATGGCGTGGTTTAAAGATTATAGGGGGTTGGGATGACCTAGTGGTCTAGAGTGCCGCGCTTCGACCTCTAGCTGGTCGGTCACCTCTGGCTTGCGGCTGTGATTTCGATCCCTGGTGTGAGCGTATGTGGCATGGAGTAGGGGCGCCTTCTCAACCTCGTGGGTTTCCTCCGGGCACTCCGGTTTCCTCCCACTGCTAAAGACCCCTACGCGCAATTAAACCATGTGTTAGTCCCGAAATGACCTAGTTTGTGTCGAGTGGACGTTAAACCCCATTCTCTCTCTCTTTAAAGATTATATTTAGAGAAATGATCCTAGATGATGTATTTTCTATTTGAAATGGTGATGTAGCAGATTTACAAGAAATAATGAATATATCTAGTTCAGATTTAAAGGTATGCCAACACATGCTGAAACCAGCATTAGTTATATATGCTAGATCTCCACACTTTGTTCCCAGCACTGCCAACTTACCTAAAATAATAACACCCATGCAATCTTTTCTCCACGTGGTAAGTTTGGTGGTGCCAGATTGTGACATGTAAAGTACGCCACGATTGGTAGACCAGTAAACCCTACAATATATTAAAATAGCACTATGCAAGAGCAAAATCTGCTTATCACAGGTCTTTCTTTAGGCCTGAAATGTTATCTAAATAATCAATTAGACATTAATTAACATATCCAGACCACTCTTGATGTCAAGGCTAGCCTTCGATGTTGGCGGATTAAATTCCTATATGCCGCTTAACGGCCATTGATAATTAAATCAATCAAGTGGATAATCGAGACTATGTTGCTTATATTAATGATTTTAGTAATGATGGCCAAGGTTATGTGAATATTTCACTCGCTTCATTCTTGGCTAGTAGTGGATCAATGCCTATACACTATCTAGTTTTTAACTATTATCGTGAGAACTGCCATCTCTTCATCTTATCTCCCATAACCCATAATGTATCTTTAAGCATATATTATTTATATATTCAAATGTAGATCAGAGGATGTATCAGGTAGGTCGAGTTTTTATCCTTTTACTACCCTGTTATGTATATGTATGTAATGTATGTACACTATTTTACCTACTACGTATGTACTCTATAGAACTATACACACTATACACTATGTAATATATAACGGGCACCTTCCTGTATGGGATACAACTAGGTTCTTGCATTGTGCCCTACACCTAACCCGATTGTTCATCCAGTGTCATAAGTCCCTTGCGATCTGTACACAATCCGAATAACCACATCCCCGTTATCCTTGGCTCGGTTCTCCCGCGCTGACACGTCCTGTCCATTCAGGTGCGGCTAAGAAAGAGAATGATACTTTAATGTAAGAATTAATTTATTTTTCATAATAGTCTTCTTGAATTATAAGCAGTATATACTGTCAATTTCTGTCCAGAAACAATCTCGATATCTTCAGGATACAGCAGCAAGGTATTACGACCCTCAGGCGTCACATCACTCCCTATAAACCATGTGGCGTCTCTCTGCGATTGACATTACCAATTGCTAGGACATCGGTTCAGTGCACATTGGCAACAATACGATTAAAATACAGAGAGAGAGAAATCGGGTTTAACGTCCACTCGACACAAACCAGGTCATTTCGGGACTAATATATGGTTTAATTTTATTTCAATAATTCGCTTGCGCCTAGGGGTTTTCAGCAGTGGGAGGAAACCGGAGTACCCGGAGGAAACCCACGAGGTTGAGAAGGCGCCCCCATCTCCATGCCACATACGCTCACACAAAGCATCGAAACCACAGCAGCAAGCCAGAGGTGATCGGCCAGCTAGAGGTCGAAGCGCGGCACTCTAGACCACTAGGCCATCCCAACCCCCCGATTAAAATACAAGTCTAGCCATTTTAAATTATACCCATCTGAAATATTTAATTAGATATGCGGTTTTTGCGTGGGGGGAGCTGTTAAGTATATAATTGACGAAAAATATAGAAAAACCTGTGCATTACCATGATTTTAATATGTACTAACTTAAAAATACTTATTGGGAGATAAGATAAAGAGTTTGCTGTCCTCACTATAATACTTAAAAACTAAATAATGTAAAGGTAATTTGCTAAAAATGTCGGTCAAATTGATCCATATCCGCTTAGCCTCGATCATCATTACTAAAGTCAGTACGATAAAATGCAAAGTCGCGATTATCCGCTTTTTGATTTAATTGTCAATGAGCTTTAAGCAACATATTATATGATTCTAATCCAGTCAGTATCGAAGGCTAGCGTTCATTATGGTCTGGATAAGTTAATTAATGTCTAATTTATAATTTAAATCAAATTTCAGTCATAAAGAAAGACCTGTAATAGGCAGATTTAGCTCTTGTTTAACCCATGTGGGTGAACGTTGTGAGAATCACGTTGCATGTATTATGGAGTCCATATGGGCCCCAGTTATAATTCCAAGTTTTGATATACAGATATATTTGCATAATAAGGTAATGAGGTTTTTCGAAGAAAACAGGGGACTATTAATATGGGTCTGTCTGTATGTCCGACCTCACTCAGGATAAGCAGAACATTTCCCTCTAATTGAGCTAGACATTTCAAACTTGGTGTAGCTGTTCATTAGATCGATGCAGTGCGAAAATGGACATTTTCTGCTTAGGGTAAGAAAAGATAAACAATTTAATTGGTTGATGCTTTGTGGCACGATAACTGTTGTTCTATTTAGTGTGGGTGGTAAAGCTTGGTGTATATTTTCATCATATCAATATCTTGACTAAGTTCGAAAATGAACATTATCGCCAGAGGGTAAGCAGAGCGAAAAGCAATTTGCTTTTAAAGCCCCAATAACACTCTTGTTGTAATTGAATAATATGTCCCAATCTTTATTCTAGTCAACAAATTGTATTATTTTACAATATTCAAATAAATTGATTATACAAATGTCATCGTAACACACCTAATTTAAAAAAATGGAAAAATTCAACTACATGATTTGAAAAGGTTAACGTAAATCTTTTCAAATGTGACTTGGATTTTAAAATATTTTCGAACCCTCTTGACAAGTAAAATAGGATGTAATGGATAATTTACACATCAGGTAGGACACTTAAACATCTAGAACTTAGATAAAGGTTATTATTTTTTTTCTGGAGCTGCCAAGCCAACAAGAGTGTTATTGTCCCTTTAATTGAGAATGATTCAAGTTGATCATGATGTTTATTAGGTTGATTTTATCTGATAGAGGTTGGTGAAACTTAGCGTATAGTTGATAATCAGTTTGATTCCTCGATACTTTTGAAAAAGAAAAACGCGCACTTAATTAATATGTCCTCTGTTTATTTTGGGATTTCGGCGGGGGACATCAGTCTCACTGTTGGCTTGTTTTATATGCATCAATATTTGACATCTGAAAACATCTAAATTATTAGCTAAAACATTTTAATGGTATATAGAAAAGATTGTATAATTCTCACGGTGTTCAAGCTTCACACAAAACCACAGCGTATTTGGAATTCATCATTTAATTTGTTGGTATTAGTAATATGCAGATGCTAAAAGAAGGAAGGAATACTCTGTCATACGCAACGCAATATGGTATCAGGCAGCAAAAATATTAACAAAATCCCTACTCCAATTGAAACCATGTTCCCGTCAAGCTTTGTGCCTGTAACGTAACCCTGCAACAAATGGACACCGATATCTTCACTACATGTATATATGTATAGGAGACAAAGTCACTCAATTTCAGAGAGCAGTACCCAGCAGTTATTACAAAACACAATAACACATGTGTCCCCACGCGCAGCGGTGTTTGTTGAAGTGAAATTTAAATGTTATATATGGGCGATACTGACAGTAAAACAATCCTAAAGAGAGAGAGAAATGGGGTTTAACGTCTACTCGACACAAACTAGGTCATTTCGGCACAAACATGGAGAAAACTCACGAGGTTATACAGGCGACACTACTCCTCGCCACGTACAACAGAGGATTCGAAACCACGCTAGTTGGCCACCCAACAAACAGCTTCTACTTATTTCTTCTAAAAATCATTAACCCACTTATGTAGCCCCTTCGTATACTATACCGTGTGTTTACTTGGGCTATATTATGACAACAAGAATGTTAAATTAATTAGTTGATGGATAACGTCACCCTTTACAAAGCCACTTTGAATGACGTAGCCTTCAAACTCTTTAGTGTGGTTCCAGATGGCTTAAATATGCATTATGCTAGAGCTAAATTTGCCTATTGCAGGTCATTGTTGTCTGAAATGTTTTCTAAAATATTAATTAAACATTAATTAACTGATTCAAGCCATAATCAACTCTCGATGGCATAGGATTTGTTCGATTTGAAATAGATTAGAACGGGTTCGGCCATATCTTGAATAATTTTAAAAATGGACGAGCGAGACTTCGATTCGAAAAACCAGGACGGTAGTTGCAATAATAGAACACGTATTGTCAAACCTTCTAAGGCTTCGCTCAAAATTGAGTAATTTGGATGAAATTTTCAAATTTTTCATTTTACATTATGTATTTTCGAACTATTACAACAAGAATGGCCAACTCTTTATTAAACTCTTAATTAATGTATCTTGAATAAAGTATTACCTTGCAAGTCGGAGTGCTGTTATTGTCCACAGCATAGTTATGCCTCGTGATGGCGTGCAACATTTTATACGAAAATAAGATTTAAAATCTGCGAATGCAGTCTGCTATAATCACCCGAGTACTCTTGAACATACATTATGCAAGAGCTAAATCTGCATATTGCAGGTCTGGAGTGTTATCTTGCCGGGCACAATTTCCCTCATAGCACACTTTATGGCGTATGCCCGTCTTCATTAGCCCAGAAAAGGAGCAGTTAAACACCATTTCATTTCTTTGAAAATAACATGTTAAACCACTTATAAGTGCATGATGCTATAACCTGAGCCATTGTAGATAGTTTGGTTTGTTTTGTTCAATGTATATTTAATAAGTCAGCTGTAAAATATCTATGAATTACATAAGAATAACATGTATAAATTAGATTGACCTACTGTGTTCACTGACGTATAGAGATGGCGATCGCCATGTGCGTACATTTCAGGGAGGGGGTGGGGTATCCAATCAATGAGTTAAAACTATATTAAGGGCTTTTCCAGTTGCAACCTATCATTAACAAGGTGGTACAGATAGACCCTATGTAATTAATGAGTTGAATCCGGGAATCAACAAACCTCTCCACGTCACCGGGTGTATTATATCATCGATCAGCGACTATCAGTAATTTTGTTTAATTATCCGCCCATTCTATACAAACAGCGGATATACACAAGATATGTATTAATTGAATCGATTACTTTATGAATATTCAACGGTTTTTAAATTACACAACACGGAAACACTAAATTAAATTTAATATTTAGTAGATACAATCAGTGTATTATCTAATAAACCATCACCATAAATGTGTCAAAATCAGCCTCAATGCAATATATAGGCCGAAAATAAATCTAAAATGTGGGGAAAATATATTCTACAAAATTTTATTCTGTTGTGTCCTTTCAAAAATTTCATCTCAGACCCCTTGAAATCCAAAGGTATTAGACTTAGAAAAAAATGAAAAAAAAATTCCTAAATTTCTTCTCAGACCCCCAATATGCCGGTGTGGTACCACATTCCACAATATTTTCGACTTAGAATAATTTTGATAGTGTTTTGGGTCTGTGGTGTTTTTTACCACAATAGTTCCACAAGATATTGGTCTTAAAAAAAAATCTTTTTTTTTCTCCAAAATTTCTTCTCAGACCCCCTACATGCCTGTGTGGTGATAGCGTTATGGTTATGTGGTGTTTTTTTTTCTCCAAAATTTCTTCTCAGACCCCCTACATGCCTGTGTGGTGATAGCGTTATGGTTATGTGGTGTTTTTTTACCACAAGAGCTCCACAAGATATTGGACTTAGAAAAAAATCATTTTTTTTCTCCAAAATTTCTTCTCAGACCCTCTATATGCCTGTGTAGTACCACATTCCACAAGATTTTAGACTTAGAATAATTTTGATAGTGTTTTGTGTCTGTGGTGTTTTTTACCACAAGAGTTCCACAAGATATTGGACTTCGAAATTTCTTCTCGGACCCCCTATATGCCTGTGTGGTTTGAGGGGCTAACTCTCGATACCCGTTCGTCGGTGGACGCAGCAGGGCAATGCTGGGGCAAAGGCACGAGCTTTAACTTGTGAAGGAGGGGGGGGATCCCCCAGATATTTTTGAAAACAGGATGCCGGAAATGCTGTCTGGCAGTATTCAGACACCGATTGTCGAGATATATCGGGCTTATCAGATACCAAAATTTCTTCTCAGACCCCCTATATGCCTGTGTGGTTTGAGGGGCTAACTCTCGATACCCGTTCGTCGGTGGACGCAGCAGGGCATTGGTGGGGCAAAGGCACGAGCTTTAACTTGTGAAGGAGGGGGGGGATCCCCCAGATATTTTTGAAAACAGGATGCCGGAAATGCAGTCTGGCAGTATTCAGACACCGATTGTCGAGATATATCGGGCTTATCAGATACCGTATTTCGCCTGATCACTAGTTTATCCAGAGTGAAAAGTGTCATACGAATGGACTAGTCAACCTTAACGAACCCCCCGAAAATTTTAAAAACATCCAGAAATGCAGTCTGGCAGACACAGATCATCGAGATAAATATAGCTTACCAAATACTGACTGTCGCCAAATCACTAGTTTATCCGACCAGAGATTAAAGTGTTAAACCATCTCTTTATCCCGATAGGTAGCGAGAAGGGCATTGACTTGGTATGTTTGAAGAATACTAAAAATAACGTTTGAAGTTAAACTAGTATTGTCGTCAAGAACTTGACGTAACGACCAATTAGTGTAACAAGATCAGCAGATAGTTCGTTTTTTTAATTAGACATTTTCTGAAATGAAAACAATTTACAGATTTACATAGGGGTGTGGTACTGAACTACGCGCACGCATACAAGGACTTTTGAAAGAGAGAGAAATGGGGTTTTACGTCCACTCGACAAAAACTAGGTCATTTCGGGACTAACATATGGTTTAATTTTATTTCATTAATTTGCTTGCGCGTATGGGTCTTCAGCAATGGGAGGGAACCGGAGAAAACCCACGAGGTGGGACAGGCGACCCTACTCCTTGTCACGTACAACCGGGGATCCGAAACCACTTTTGAAAGTGTCTAAACATTGAAATACTTGTGCTAAGAAATTCAATTTAACATTTTTCCTTTTTATAAAGTCAATATTGACAATACTGCCAAGAGACAGAATATGGAAACATACTTGATCGACCGGTTTTTACCAGATTTAAATGCTTATTTTGTCCCCTTCCGATCATGTTAATATTCTAATAATATATAAATAAATCTAAATATGTGACCCGGTTGAAAAAAAAACAGAAGGGTGGAACGATTGCTCTGCTCCTAAACATACGCCACACAGTGTGCTGTAAGGGAAATTGTGCCCGGACAGCGATGCCTACTCTTATACCAATGTGTATACAGGTCCTCGGTTTTTCGTGACATCAGAACGACCAGAGAGCAGTCCTTGTTTAACGTCCACTCGACACAAACTAGGTCATTTCGGGACTAGCATATGGTTTAATTTTATTTCAATAATTCGCTTGCGCGTAGGGGTCTTTAGCAGTGGGGGGGGGACCGGAGTACCAGAACGGAAAATCGGGATCGAACACACAGCCTCCAGGCCATCATGCCAGCGTCTCACCCACTTATACACCGTGACCCCCCTCCCGCCCCCCCCCCCCCCGCGGGACAGAAGGATGGAATGGTTGTATTAAAATAGTGATGTACGGAATTATTATTTAAGTTCCTGTTGGATTTGTGTTCCGGTTTAATTTTCTGTCATCGGTAGTGTTACATTAGTAATCTATACCAATTTATGTTCCTGCTGTAGTGTTGTTTTCTGGGGGTTGTAGCTTATTTCAACACTAACGACGTAAACTCAGATAAAAGTTAAAATTGTACTTTTAATAAACGAGTGTCCAAAACTGGCTAACGGCCACAATAACGAGATAGGTATAGCTAGGGCGAGTCGGTCACCAGACTAAAGTTACAGTAGAATATAGAACATATACAATCTGATTAAAACACAGATCCAATTTCGTTTCGTTTTTTATAGTTCAAAATTTCGTTTTTACTTGTCTTCACTACTCTTGGATCTGGAGGACTTGTTATTTAACTGGTGTTCTACCTGAAATGAGGGGTCAGCCAATCAAATGGTCTGTCGAATCGACCCTTTGACCTTTTCATGCGTGGAACTGTGGGTAGATATTACCAGCCAACGACGTCTATACTAACACCAGCGGATAGAAATCATAACAAAACACAAGTGGATTTTGAAAAGCATGGCGATCGCTAATTGGTTAATCGAATGACTGACGTTATCGGGTCAAATGTCCCGTGCTTGATACCTGACGTCATAGAACGTGAGCGTTCACTATAACTAGTTAGATCTACATGAGTGTAGGCCATCGAAAGTATAAAAAACGAAACGAAATATAGATCTATATTTTAATTAGATTGGAACATATATACAAGCTTAGGATTAAAATAATTATATAATGATATTTGATAAGATGTTAAATTGCACATAGGCAACAGATGTTTAAATACAGAAAAAGATATGGACATAGCAAGAACGCGGGTTAACTATAATTATATAATATATATCGTTACATTAAGTTCAAATTCAAACAGTTAAAAGACTTGAAGGATTAGTGAGATATCAATTCGGACATTGGTCAATTACTAGATTAACATAAATCATATAATAAAAGATATACAAAGATACACTATGACATTCCTATTGTATTTATATTCCTGATTTATGTGCTGTTCCCTTTGTAAATAAATAATATATTAACTGAACTGATAATCTGTTATTGGTTGTGTTACAATAGTCCGCTATACCAATTCATTACAGTGTCATTTTAAAAAGAAAATACGCCGCTAACACCTGGTACCTTAAATTAATGACATTGTTTGGTTTTCTGAATTTGGCACCTTAAATTAATGACATTGTTTGGTATGCTACAACTTTGACATGTTTTTACTGAAAATGATACAGCCACACGTATAAAACTGAACAGTTGGCAGTCTTACGCCAATTTGACAACAAGCAACATTAACATCAAGGTGAGTGATTCTGTATGGAACATCCCCTGCGTGCTTTCCTCTTATCATTGGTGTAGGACAAATGAAATGAAGATTAAGGTCCTACTGTGTTAATCCGGCTGGGCTAATGAAGACGGACATACACCATACAGTGTGCTATAAGTGACATTTTGCCTCATTGGTGTAGGGCAAATGAAATGGGAATTAACGTACTACTGTTTTGCTCCGACTGGGCAAATGAAGACAGACATAGACCATGCAGTATGCTATGGGGGACATTGAGCCCGGACAGCGGCACTATGGCCTACTCTTGCATCGAAGAAACCTTTTACGTCCTATTCCAACGACTAGACAGTTGTCCTTGAATTTATGTATGATGTAATGTGTTAGAGGAATGATCCCATATGTTTATAAATATATGTGGATGATTCTGTATTTGTAACGCTTTACGGAATGAGCCTTTTTACGTGAATGTATACATTTAAGGCGATAATTTCATATTTTTAAGTTAAATTTGTAAAATGTATTAAAATAAAACCCTTAAAATAGATGAAATCTAAAAACAGTCCTACCTTGTTAAAGAATAATCCTATAATTCACTATTGCCGGTTAAGAAATTGGCAAAAATGTCATTTTCAACTTCAACTTCAAACGTTTGAAGATACCTATTGCACGGGGGGGGGGGGGGGTAGAAAAACAAGGGAGGTCATTGCGTTATTACTTCCGATGTTTATGATTTATAAGAGTGGGAAATAATGCCTTTGATCGTATAATAGTGAGTTGACAACCTATTGAGCAAAAGAAGAATTTTTTTTGTGAAATCCACGCTTTAATGATTTGTGTGAATGATTATGTATCTGTAACAACTTACGTGAGTGATTCTTTATTTATAACGATTAAGCATGATTTTCGGTCTCTTCTAGTTCGTCGTTGAAGTCGCCGTTCTCGACAATGAAATTGTCGATTTAAGCCGAAGCGTTTTGTTTATAATACGCCATGATAGTATTTGTAAACGTTGATAGTCCGCTGTAACAATCGACAGTGTTATCCTGGCTTACGACTGTGTGTCGTGTATTTTGTACACGGTGAACGAACAGGCCATTTGCTGATTACACTATTTTGCCTATGCCGTTTGTTTGGTGTTTCGAATTTTGTCTAATGATTTGGATTGTTCGTACTTGGTTTGATTTTATTAAACAGTTAACGTTGTTAACTTCAACATGCATTATGCAAGACCAAAGTCTGCCTATTGTAGGATTTTCTTTAGGCCCGATATTATAAAAACTATTAATTAGACATTAATTAACTTATCCAGACCATAATCAGCCCTCGATGTCAAGGCTTTCCCGCGATATTTGTTGGATTATAGTCCGATTTGCTGAAAAACTTTCCATTTCGTGATTAACGATTAAATGGATAATCTAGACTATTAGTTTTGTCTTACCAACTTCAGTAATGATGATCGAGGCTAAGCGGATCTTTCATCCGCTTATTTCTCGGTTCATAGTGGATCAATTTGACTGACATTTTCAGCAAATTGCCTTTTCATTGTGTAGTTTTTAACTGTTATTGTAAGAACTGCCAACTCGTTATCTAATCTCACATAATGTATCTTTAAGAGTAAACAATTTATAATATACATACCGCTTTAAAAGCGACAAGTAGTGTAACAATCGACAGTTTTAAGTCTATAGGGGGGAGGGGGGAGTGACCGAATGGTTAGCTTAATCATAATAAAGCCTGTCATTGAGTCAACTGGCGTGGTTTCGAATCCTCAGTTGTACGTTACAAGGAGTAGGGTCGCCTGTCCAACCTCGTGGGTTTTCTCCGGGTCCTCCGGTTTCCTCCCACTGCTAAAGACCCCTACGCGCAAGCGGATTATTGAAATAAAATTAAAAAACATATGTTAGTCCCGAAATGACCTGGTTTGTGTCGAGTGGGCGTTAAACCGCATTTCTCTCTTTTAGTTTATAGATTATAACAATCGACAGTCTAAACTCTGTTTTAAATAATCGACGGCCTGAACATTCTGCATTGTGAACCTGGCTTAATATAATCGACAGTCTAAGCATACCTTTAACAATCTTCAGTGTAAACCTGGCTTAAAAGTGATCATTATAGTAATTAATTTCAGAATGAAGTCAGCTATATCACTCTGTGTTTTACTGTACACGTGTGTGCTCTTAATACAAGAATCAGAAGGGTTATCATGTATACCTTGTGCTGAAAATCTGATATGTCCAGCGTTACCTTGTTCGTGTTCACCATCCCGGAAACCATGTGGATGTTGTGACGTGTGTGCTGGAAAAGTTGGAGAGGAATGTTATAACTTCTCTGCGCAGTAAGTGTGTGTTTTGGGGGGTGTAGGATACTCGATAGAATGTATTTTATAAATTCTATATAGATACCAACAATTATTTCTAGATGCTTTTGTTTGGATACCACTTAACTAATAACTATGCAGATTTCGTGTTGAGATCATCCCGTCACCCAACTCCGACCATACTATCAATCTAAAATCGTTTCCTTCTTTAACACCGGCATTTAATGATGTACAAGAATAATTTGAGATCATTCCAATAAAACACTGTTGTCCCAAAATGTAGACGTCGCTGTTGTTGGGTTTTTCGTATACAGCATATCTACTTTTTTGTACATCTAGAAATTTACAAATGTTGGGTTGTGATTGAGCTCGATGGATACGACTGTTTGCAATAGATCTCTTTGGTGGGTGATACTGGGACACTTGGCCCAGTTATTGTGTCTCATGGTGTAGATGATGGGACGATGGTCCAACGCCTTAGAATTGAATTGAGATTATACCGCCCTTCTCTTCTTTATTATATAAAATGAAATGCAGGGATCGAACACCAGACCTCCGGGCTAGGGAACCAGCGTCTTACCCACTTAGCCACGTGATCCCCGTTTTTGATATATAATTTTTGTGTTTGTCTTCAGATGTGAACCTGGCTTAGTGTGTGTCAATGCCGCTGGTGAAACCAAGACGACTGTACATTGGTATGATTTTGATTTTGGACGTGGAACCTGCCAAAACCCATGAACCCATGTTATGGAAATGCGTACATACAGTTCTATCTATGGAAAATAAAAAAACCCCAATAAATTAAATTATCATAATCGTTATAATTCTTGTTTGTTGAAGGGAAGAGGTAAGTGTAGACGTGGCAGACATAAGATCTTCGAGATGGACTTAGTGCAGAAAGGAAGGATGATAAACTCCATTTTGTTTGATTTCGAAACAAATCGAACGCGCAATGGTATTAAAACAAAACTTGCGCGTATGAATTGAATCCTCTGCCAGTTGCAATCCCATTGTGTGCATTTCCATAGCCCAACATGTAGAATCAATATGGAATCACTGAATAAAATAAAGTCATAGTAATACGTATATTATAATAACTTTACACGGATTTGTGTTTACGATTTGTCCGACCCGAACACCATAAGGTTGGTCATCCCATGCAGGTACAGGGTTAGGGCACACGATTGTTGGGTAGGATTGTGGGTTAGGGTAAGACTAAGGGTTAGGTCTTTGGTTACTTTAGCTTTTGAGGGAGTGTGTCTGTTCTTCCCGTACAATCAAATCTATTCTTTGTACAGCAACATGACAGGGCGTGTGTCTAATTCTTCGCGTTCAATCAAGCAACAGCAACATGGCAACCCCCTATTTAATCTCGGGTTTCCCAAAAGCTTTGGACAGCGATTTAAGGTATTAAAACGGTGAAAGTCTTGTTCGTCTTCATACAGTATTATTTACATTGTACATTTATGTGTGTGGATGGCCTCATTTGACTGCAATATTCTGCACTGGTTAATTGGGAATTTAAAAAAATCGTGCGGCATGGCGTATGTAAACATAGTTGGTCCAATATGGAACTTTGTTTAAAGCGCAATCATTATTGTTACGCAGTCAGCTATTGGTATTTGATCGGTCATAATTTAGAACATATATTTGCTTCCATTAAAGCATTGTTTAGTGCGATTAGCTCTAATCAAACGAAACAACGCGGGGAGTATACCCGACCACAAAAGTCTGGGCTTTAGTCAACAGAGAGAGAGAGAAAGAAAGAGAGGGAGAGAGAGAGAATTTCCTTTTTGTGATGTTTAGAAGCCAGTGTTTCCCCTGTGAGAATTGTGTAAGTAAGTTATTTACTTTAGTTAATGCATGTAGCTGTTTCATATTTTTGTTCCTGGTGTAAATAAATTATTAACTAATAATAATAATTGATTTGGTTTATGACTAAGTGTTTAGTTGAAATAAGCCCCAATTATTCTGGTCGTGGATCCTTTTTCAGTTGTCTTAATTATCATATTACAATTCATTAAATCAATACTTCTTTATCACTTGATCTCAAGCAGAGATTTGTAGTAATTCGGTTTATTAATTGAGCCATTCATTCTTTAAATATACCCAACTTAAAATCAGTAGACACTATACTTGTGGCCCTGTAATTAATACATATATCTTTAAAAGAGAGACAGGGTTTAACGTACACTCGACTCAAACTAGGTCATTTCGGCACTGACATATGGTTTAATGTTATTTCAATAATTCGCTTGCGCGTAGGGGTCTTTAGTAGTGGGGGGGGGGGGGCAAGTGATCTAGAGTGTCGCGCTTCGACCTCTAGCTGGCCGGTCACCTCTGGCTTGCGGCTGTGGTTTCGATCCCTGGTGTGAGCGTACGTGGCATGGAGATAGGGGCGCCTTCTCAACCTCGTGGATTTCCTCCGGGCACTCCGATTTCCTCCCAATGCTAAAGACCCCTACGCGCAAGCGAATTATTGAAATAAAATTAAACCATATGTTAGTCCCGAAATGACCTAGTTTGTGTCGAGTGGACGTTAAACGCCATTTCTCTCTCTCTCTCTCTCCAGTAGTGGGAGGACACCGAAGAAAACCCACGAGGTTGGACAGGCGACCCTACTCCTTGTCACGTACAACCGGGGATCCGAAACCACGCCAGTTGACTCAATGATAGGCTTTATGATACAACACGTACGTGCTAACCATATCTTTAAAAACACTCAGCTTAAAATCAGTAGACACTTCTAGAGACCCTGTTATTGTATGCACATAATTAGTAGTATAGGAGTACCAGAATTCGACGATGGGAGGATAAGGCTTTTCCAAATAATAAAATCAACCTTTCGATAATATCATATTTCATGTTAATCAACAAACAACGTTTCCAGAAATAACGGAAACTGAAAAGCCCCCCCCCCCCCGGACACTCACGACTAGAAGATGAAAGTGTGTTTCAAACGTGTCTGTTTAAGACTGCAGTGCATTACAAAGGGATTATGACAATGTTAAAAGTATTTTACACCTTGTTAGGAGACTGCCGAACCCCACCCCACCCCGCATCCTTAGATCTATAGGCGGTAGGCCTCATCCGGTCAATCATATAGGTAAATTCGGCAAAAAAAAAATTATGCATGGAATTTATCAATTCTTCTGATCGCTATAATCGTGGGTTTTTTTTTAATGGCTCCAAAACCTTGATTTGGATCAATTATAATTTCAATGGGTTTTATTTGTTGATTAGCTTTGTGCAGCTGGAACAGAATCATGGAATAATAATGTAATTTATAATTTGTTTTATTCCTGTGTATACTTGTCTTTATTTTTTAGAACTGGTACATGTTCCCCCGTACTGGTACATATACCGGTATGGATCCTCTCCAGCTGGTGGTTCAGGATACACACAGGTCGTACCAGATTCACAACTATATAAAACAGAAAATATAATACAAACTATAAACACGCAACTTGGCATTTAACACATATTTTCATCTGACCGTTATAATCACCTATTTAAAATGGTGATACATCTTTGTATTGGATTACAAATAAAATTGTTCTTGGGACTTATTTCTCTAATTCATCCACCACTAACAACTCGAATACGAATTCCTCCACAATTATATCGTGAAGGGGGGGGGGGGGGTAACGTCTACAAGACACAAAACGAGTCATTCCGGGACTAGCAAGTTGTTATTTTTTATTTCAATAATTTGCTGTCCCGTATTGGCCTACCAGGAGTGGGGTTACAACGAGATTGGGCAGGCGACGATTAAGTTGAAAATCGAAACCCAGCCACTAACTATCATTCCGGGACTAACAAGTTGTTATTTTTTATTTCAATAATTTGCTGTCCCGTATTGGCCTACCAGGAGTGGGGTTGCAACGAGATTGGGCAGGTGACGATTAAGTTGAAAATCGAAACCCAGCCACTAACTATTAGCCTGTATTATCTAAAGAGCACGAGTTAGACCATTAGGCCACATACGCCCCCCCCCCCCCTGTAACAAAGACATTAGATGACAGTATGAATACAATAGGAACCAATGTCTACATGTTCTGGTTTGAGGTGTTATCAACATGGATAGGCCCTTTAAACGCTAACTCACCAGGATAGATTTATTACAAATATAATTGCTTAGCGTATCAATATACCAGCGAATGAAACTGAATAACAGTTACGAACTGAAATAAGCTCATTTTGAATATTATTATGATCGATTGTATGTAGCTACATTACCTTGGACTATACATGCCACAAAACTCGCCTTCTTTAGTCGCACACACTTGACAACAGCGACAGACATCAGAAACTGGTTCACAACCACTTGTGGGTAACTCATCACAGGTAACTTCCGAACATGGCATACAGATATATCCTTCAGATCTACCAACCAATGCTATTGCTATTAGAGCACATACTACAATTAACAACTTCATTCTGGAAAAAAACGACACATTATATAATATATTTTTTTTCTTTGGTTGGCATTTAATAATTGAACATATAACACAAGGTACAATTTTATGGATACACAATTACTGAGTTTGATACTAAGCGTCGTTTCGACGAGGATACTCTCGTCTTTATTTGCTTGATAAATACGAGAGTATCCTCGTCGAAACGTCGCTTAGTATCAAACTGAGTCATTTAGAGAGAGGGAGAGAGAGAGAGAGAGAAATGGGGTTTAACGTCCACTCGACACAAACTAGGTCATCTTGGGACTAACATATGGTTTTTAATCTTATTTCAACAATTTACGTAGGGGTCTTTAGCAGTGGGAGGAAACCGGAGTGCCCGGAGGAAACCGAAGCGGTTGAGAAGGCGCCCCTATCTCCATGCCACATACGTTCACACCAGGGTTCGAAACAACAGCCGCAAGCCAGAGGTGACCGGCAAGCTAGAGGTCGAAGCGCGGCACTCTAGACCACTAGGCCATCCCAACCCCCCTAACAAAATTAGTATTTGACATTATATTTCTGGAGAGCTACCCGAACCAACCAAAGTTGCAATCAGTTGATGTCGCCATACTTTTTATCTTTTTATGTGCATCTTTACGGCTGTGATATTATCTTCACCGCATAGGAAATATATAAACTTAAATGATCTGAAGACATCAGCTGGAGCGTTTTAGTTCAATTACATTTTTAAAATTCAATATAAATTGTTATAAGTAAAGATAGTCACTTACCTGCTTTCAGTTATATAGACTTATCTTCACTGTGCTCTGTATGATTTGTTTTCGGTTTATATACAACATCAGGACTGTTTTTGACACGTTTATAGTGATGGTCTATACAAATAAAAAGATTAGACTAATTATATCTCCGTAGTTGAGTAGGCTGAAACCACTGAAATATCCATAACATTACAGGAGTAAGATAACTGGTTCTATTAATATATCATTATATTATTTATGTATCTCCGGTGTAGGTATAGAATCACCAGACAATTAAAATGGTATTGTTTACCATCGACTTAACACATCCGGTGGCGTGGAGAGGGTTGGTGACTCCCAAAGTCAACTCTGTGGTTATTGTATAGGTCAATGATTCTCAACCAGTATGCCGCGAAATTTTGAATGGCACTCCGAGAACACGTGAAAAACCACGTGATCCTAAGTTGGCATTCACCGGTGTCTACTGGTAAGTTCATAGTCTGCCATTCTATGTGTCTATGACTATTGTGTTCCAAGGTATAGGGTCTAACATTGGCGACTGTTGGGAAAGACCTTTTAAATTAACGAAGTAAATGACGTGAAATAAAAAGGGGATTAACGACCTATTGTCTTGCTCCGACTGGGATAATGAAAACGACATGGATGAACTAATGAACTTTTGTTGATGAATATATAATCAGTAAGGGCGGAATAAGCAACCAAGTCAATGATAGTTTCTAACTACAAAGCACCTTCTATAGTTTAACTGATTTGTCGGATACATATCCCACCATACCCCACCCTAAAATGGATTTCAAGGACAATCGCAACTCCTTCCCCCCCCCCATCCCCAAGCGGCTGAACACTTCCGATCAATCATAACTGGTTATTATAATCTGAACCAATTCAAATATATTTTACTGCTACATTATTAAAGAAGCGTTGAACAGAACAGATTTATTATGCAAACTGTTTAATAAGTAGGATAACAGAGTCGTGTTTAATATAGGTGGTCGAATAGTTAGCGCGTACGCGTTGTATCACAAATTCGACCATTGAGTCGACTGGCGTGATAGCAATTCCCCGGATGTAGGAGACAAGCAGTGGGGTCGCCTCTCCAACTTGGTGGGTTTTCTCTTGGTCCTCAGACTTCCTCCAACTCTAAAAGATCCATACGCGCAAGCGAATCATTGACGTAAAATTATCCATGGGTTTGTGTCGGGTGGACGTTAAACCCCTCTCTCTATCTCTCTCGATTATCCATTTTGGCATTTAATCATCCATGAGGGTTTAGCAGCAGATCGGATCCAAATCCAGTGACAATCCGACACATATTAAGAGGACATCGGCGGTTGGTTATGGTCTTGTCTAATTAATAGTTTATATCAAATTTCAGGCCCGATGTTACCGAGTGATACCGAGTGATGCCGAGAGAGAGAGAGAGAGAAATGGGGTTTAACGTTCAGTCGACACAAACAAGGTCATTTTGGGACTAACATATGGTTTTAATTTTATTTCAACAATTCGCTCGCGCGTAGGGGTCTTTAGCAGTGGGAGGAAACCGGAGTGCCCGGAGGAAACCCACGAGGTTGAGAAGGCGCCCCTATCTCCATGCCACATACGCTCACACCAGGGTTCGAAACCACAGCCGCAAGTCAGAGGTGACCGGCCAGCTAGAGGTCGAAGCGCGGCACCCTAGACCACCCCCCTCCCGAGTGATACCACTCGGCATATCCTGATGAGGATTGCGCACATTATCGCCAATGACTTAGGTCTAAACGCGCAAAAACCACGTGCTCTAACCTTTTGTACACCTCAGAGAACTTGACGAAAATTGAGTTGGCCTTAACATATTGATATATAGCCCCCTTATGGCCATGGCATGGTTGGAAAAAGTGTGCACACCCCGAAAGGAACTATGCAGCAAAATAAATGGAAACGACCGACTTTGTGCATATCTGTCACGGATGGGCTTAGCCCCTTTCAGCCAGTCCTCGTAGACCTCATTTAAATAGGAATTAAGCAACATTTAGTATGACTGATTACTGCTATATAATCGTCAGTATTTCAATTATGACGGCTATTTATTGTAAATAAAAATTATATATAAACAAATTATATAATAAAACACACATATGATGTCGCGCTTCGACCTCTAGCTGGCCGGTCACCTCTGGCTTGCGGCTGTGGTTTCGATCCCTGGTGTGAGCGTACGTGGCATGGAGATAGGGGCGCCTTCTCAACCTCGTGGATTTCCTCCGGGCACTCCGCTTTCCTCCCACTGCTTAAGACTCCTACGCGCAAGCGAATTATTGAAATAAAATTAAACCATATGTTAGTCCCGAAATGACCTAGTTGTGTCGAGTGGACGTTAAACCCCATTTCTCTCTCTCTCTCTCTTTAGTAGAGGGAGGACACCGAAGAAAACCCACGAGGTTGGACAGGCGACCCTACTCCTTGTCACGTACAACCGAGGATCCGAAACCACGCCAGTTGACTCAATGATAGGCTTTATGATACAACACGCACGTGCTAACCATATCTTTAAAAACGCTCAGCTTAAAATCAGTAGACACTTCTAGAGACCCTGTTATTGTATGCATATAATTAGTAGTATAGGAGTACCAGAATTCGACGATGGGAGGATAAGGCTTTTCAAATAATAAAATCAACCTTTCGATAATATCATATTTCATGTTAATCAACAATGTTAATCAACAACCAACGTTTCCAGAAAATATCGGAAACTGAAGAGCCCCCCCCCCCCCGGACACTCACGACTAGAAGATGAAAGTGTGTTTCAAACGTGTCTGTTTAAGACTACAGTGCATTACAAAGGGATTATGACAATGTTAAAAGTATTTTACACCTTGTTAGGAGACTGCCGAACCCCACACCACCCCGCATCCTTAGATCTATAGGCGGTAGGCCTCATCCGGTCAATCATATAGGTAAATCCGGTACTAGTTTCACGTATAAAAAATATAAGAAGTTTCTTTAATTCAGACAGTATGTTCTCGGCGACAATAAAATTATGCATGGAATTTATCAAATCTTCTGATCGCTATAATCGTGGTTTTTTTTAAATGGCTCCAAAACCTTGATTTGGATCAATTATAATTTCAATGGGTTTTATTTGTTGATTAGCTTTGTGCAACTGGAACAGAATCATGGAATAATAATGTAATTTATAATTTGTTTTATTCCTGTGTATACTTGTCTTTACTTTTTAGAACTGGTACATGTTCCCCAGTACTGGTACATATACTGGACTGGGTCCTCTCCAGCTGGTAGTTCAGGATACACACAGGTCGTACCAGATTCACAACTATATAAAATAGAAAATATAATACAAACACGCAACTTGGCATTTAACACATATTTTCATCTGACCGTTATAATCGCCTATTTAAAATGGCGATACATCTTTGTATTGGGTTACAAATAAAATTGTTCTTGGGTCTTATTTCTCTAATTCATCCACCACTAACAACTCGAATACGAATTCCTCCACAATTATATCGTAAAGGGGGGAAGAAGGCGGGGGGGGGGGGGGGTAACGTCTACAAGACACAAAACGGGTCATTTCGGGACTAACAGGTTGTTATTTTGTATACGCCCACATTTTCATGTGGACGTATATTGTCGTCGCCCCTGTCCGTCCGTCCGTCCGCCCGTCCATCCACAATTTGTTTGTGAACAGTCTACAGGTCACAATTGTTATCCGATTTCAATGAAACTTAAAATATAGATTTATCATCCTAAGATCTCGGTTCCTTTCGATATTGGCATGTATCGGACTGTAACTTCATGGGTTATGGCCCCTGATTGTACGAAAAATCAAGTTTTTTAGCTTGTGAACAAGGTAGAGGTCAGAATTTTGAACCGATTTGGATAAAACTTTAAATGCATGTTTATAACCTAAAGATCTTGGTTCCTTTTGATATTTGCGGCTATCGGATCGTAACTTCCTGAATTATGGCCCCTGATTGTCCGAAAAACCGCCCTTTTAGCTTGTGGTCCCTCTGGAGCTCACAATTTTTATCCGATTTCAAAAACCGTTTGATTATGTCACCGTTACATGGTTATGGAGGTTGAGTTCAAATTTCGTGAAAATCGGACCAAAATTGACGGACAAAATGGCCGCCGTTTGTACGCGAATAGTGTGAAAATATGTTATATCAAAGTTGTGGATCCTATAGAGGTCAGAATTTTGAACCGATTTGGATAAAACTTGAAATGCATGTTTATAACCCAAAGATCTTAGTTTCTTTCAATATTTGCGGCTATCGGATCGTAACTTCCTGAATTATGGCCCCTGATTGTCCGAAAAATCGCCCTTTTTAGCTTGTGGTCCCTCTGGAGCTCAAAATTGTTATCCGATTTTAAAAACCGTTTGATTATATCACCGATACATGGTTATGGAGGTTGAGTTCAAATTTCGTGAAAATCGGACCAAAATTGACGGACAAAATGGCCGCCGTTTGTACGCGAATAGTGTGAAAATATGTTATATCAAAGTTGTGGACCCTATAGATGTCAGAATTTTGAACCGATTTGGATAAAACTTGAAATGCATGTTTATAACCCAAAGATCTTGATTCCTTTCGATATTTGCGGATATCGGATCGTAAGTTCCTGAATTATGGCCCCTGATTGTCCGAAAAATCGCCCTTTTTAGCTTGTGGTCCCTCTGGAGCTCAAAATTGTTATCCGATTTTAAAAACCGTTTGATTATATCACCGTTACATGGTTATGGAGGTTGAGTTCAAATTTCGTGAAAATCGGACCATAATTGACGGACAAAATGGCCGCCGTTTGTACGCGAATAGTGTGAAAATATGTTATATCAAAGTTGTGGACCCTATAGAGGTCAGAATTTTGAACCGATTTGGATAAAACTTGAAATGCATGTTTATAACCCAAAGATCTTGATTCCTTTCGATATTTGCGGATATCGGATCGTAACGTCCTGAATTATGGCCCCTGATTGTCCGAAAAATCGCCCTCTTTAGCTTGTGGTCCCTCTGAAGGTCAAAATTGTTATCCGATTTAAAAAACCGTTTGATTATATCACTGTTACATGGTTATGGAGGTTGAGTTCAAATTTCGTGAAAATCGGACCATAATTGACGGACAAAATGGCCGCCGTTTGTACGCGAATAGTGTGAAAATATGTTGTATCAAACTAGTGGACCCTATAGAGGTCAGAATTTTGAACCGATTTGGATAAAACTTGAAATGCATGTTTATAACCCAAAGATCTTGGTTCCTGTCGATATTTGCGCCTATGGGATCGTAACTTCCTGAATTATGGCCCCTGATTGTCCAAAATGTCACCCTTTTTAGCTTGTGGTCCCTCTGGAGGTCCAAATTTTTATCCGATTTAAAAAAAAAACGTTTGATTATATCATCGCTACATGGTTATGGAGGTTAAGTTCAAATTTTGTGAAAATCGGACCAAAATTGACGGACAAAATGGCCGCCGTTTGTACGCGAATAGTGTGAAAATATGTTATATTGGACCCTATAGAGGTCACAATTTTGAACCGATTTGGATAAAACTTGAAATGCATGTTTATAACCCACAGATCTTGGTTCCTTTCGATATTTGCGCCTATCGGATTGTAACTTCCGGAATTATGGCCCCTGATTGTCAAAATTGTTATCCGATTTAAAAAAGCGTTTGATTATATCACCGTTACATGGTTATGAAGGGCGAATTTGAATTTCGTGAAAATCGGACCATAATTGAAGGATAAAATGGCTGCCGTTTGTACGCGAATAGTGTGAAAATATGTTATATCAAGGTTGTGGACCCTATAGAGGTCACAATTTTGAACCGATTTTGATGAAACTTGACATGTATGTTTATAACCTAAAGATCTTCGTTCCATTGCATATTTGCACATATCGTAACTTCATTAATTATGGCCCCTGATTGTACAAAAAATCACCCTTTTTAGCTTGTGGTCCCTCTGGAGGTCACAATTATTATCTGATTTAAAAAAACGTTTGATTATATCAGTTACACCGTAGTTATGGGTGAGTTTGAATTATGTTTTTCTGGTGATTACTCTAGTTGACTGCCCGGACGATTTAGCTGCTGTGTGGGCGTATGTTTTGGTTGCCTGGCAACCTATTTTTATTTCAATAATTTGCTGCTCCGTATTGGCCTACCAGGAGTGGGGGTGCAACGAGATTGGGCAGGCGACGATTAAGTTGAAAATCGAAACCCAGCCACTAACTATTAGCCTGTATTATCTAAAGAGCACGAGTTAGACCATTAGGCCACATACCCCCCCCCCCCCTGTAACAAAGACATTATATGACAGTATGAATACAATAGGAACCAATGTCTACATGTTCTGGTTTGAGTAACAACAGGAGGTGTTATCAACATGGATATGTCCTTTAATCGCTAACTCACCAGGATAGATTTATTACAAATATAATTGCTTAGCGTATCAATATACCAGCGAATGAAACTGAATAACAGTTACGAACTGAAATAAGCTCATTTTGAATATTATTATGATCGATTGTATGTAGCTACATTACCTTGGACTATACATGCCACAAGACTCGCCTTCTTTAGTCGCACACAATTGACAACAGCCACAAACATCAGAAACTGGTTCACAACCACTTGTGGGTAACTCATCACAGGTAACTTCCGAACATGGCATACAGACATATCCTTCAGATCTACCAACCAATGCTATTGCTACTAGAGCACATACTACAATTAACAACTTCATTCTGGAAAAAAACGACACATTATATAATATATTTTTTTTCTTTGGTTGGCATTTAGTAATTGAACATATAACACAAGGTACAATTTTATGGATACACAATTACTGAGTTTGATACTAAGCGTCGTTTCGACGAGGATACTCTCGTCTTTATTTGCTTGATAAATACGACAGTATCCTCGTCGAAACGTCGCTTAGTATCAAACTGAGTCATTGTTTATCCATAAATTGTAGCTTGTGTTATATAATAATTGTCTATGTTATTGGCTCTACCAACCCATGTTACTGCTACCAGAGTACATACTACAACCAACAACTTCATACTAACATACTAACGGTAATATATATAACACGTCGTTATAGTACAAGTTTCTAATCTTGGTATTTCATCTACCAACCAATGTTACTGCTACTACAGAACATAAAACAACTAACAACTTCATACTGAAACAAACAATATACGTTTCTAACCTTGGCATTTGATCCTCCGTGTAACTGCTATTAGAGCGCGAGGAGTTGGATAGCCGAATAGCTAGCACGTGTGCGCTGTATCATAAGGTCTGTCATTGTGTCAACTGGCGGGGTTTCTATCCCCCGGTTGTACATGACAAAGAGTAGGGTTGCCTTCCTACCTCTTGTGTTTTCTCCGTGTCTTCCCGTTTTCCCCCACTGCTAGAGAACCTTACGTAAAAGTGATTTGTTGCAATAAAATTGAACCGTGTGTTAGTCCCGAAATGACCTAGTTTGTGTCGAGGGGATGTTGAAAACCACCCTATCTCTCTCTCTCTCTCTCTTTCCCAGTATTAATTTTCTTAATCTAGAACGAAATTATTTCGGACTCTTTTGTTTCTGAATTATACCCAGTTCAGCAAATTAACAGACATGTACTATAGTTACCATGTATTCTTCTGTAACCATAAACAATTGTAACTATAGACTAGTGACAAAATTAGAGAGAGAGAGAGAGAAATGGGGTTTAACGTCCACTCGAGACAAACAAGGTCATCTTGGGACTAACATATGGTTTCAATTTCATTTCAACAATTTGCGTAGGGGTCTTTAGCAGTGGGAGGAAACCGGAGTGCCCGGAGGAAACCGATGCGGTTGAGAAGGCGCCCCATACGTTCACACCAGGGTTCGAAACCACAGCCGCAAGCCAGAGGTGACCGGCCAGCTAGAGGTCGAAGCACGGCACTCGAGACCACCAGGCCATCCCAACCCCCCTAACAAAATTAGTATTTGACATTATATTTCTGGAGAGCTACCCGAACCAACCAAAGTTGCAATCAGTTGATGTCGCCATACTTTTTATCTTTTTAAGTGCATCTTTACGACTGTGATATTATCTTCACCGCATAGGAAATATATAAACTTAAATGATCCGAAGACATCAGCTGGAGCGTTTTAGTTCAATTACATTATTAAAATTCAATATAAATTGTTATAAGTAAAGATAGTCACTTACCTGCTTTCAGTTGTACAGAATTATCTTCACTGTGGTCTGTATGATTTGTTTTCGGTTTATATACTGTATCGGGACTGATTTTGACACGTTTATAGTGATGGTCCATGAAAAATAAAAAAAGATTGGACTAATTATATCTCCGTAGTTGAGTAGGCTGAAACCACTGAAATATCCATAACATTACAGGAGAAGGATAACTGGTTCTATTAATATATCATTAAATTATTTATGTATCTCCGGTGTAGGTATAGAATCACCAGACAATTAAAATGGTATTGTTTAACATCGACTTAACACATCCGGTGGCGTGGAGAGGGTTGGTGACCCCCAAAGTCAACTCTGTGGTTATTGTATAGGTCAGTGATTCTCAACCAGTATGCCGCGAAATTTTGAATGGCACACCGAGAACACGTGAAAAACCACGTGATCCTAAGTGGGCATTCACGGGTGTCTACTGGTAAGTTCATAGTCTGCCATTCTATGTGTCTATGACTATTGTGTTCCAAGGTATAGGGTCTAACATTGGCGACTGTTGGGAAAGACCTTTTAAATTAACGAAGTAAATGACGTGAAATAAAAAGGGGATTAACGACCTATTGTCTTGCTCCGACTGGGATAATGAAAACGACATGGATGAACTAATGAACTTTTGTTGATGAATATATAATTAGTAAGGGCGGAATAAGCAACCAAGTCAATGATAGTTTCTAACTACAAAGCACCTTCTATAGTTTAACTGATTTGTCGGATACATATCCCACCATACCCCGCCCTGAAATGGATTTCAAGGACAATCGCAACTCCTCCCCCCCCCATCCCCAAGCGGCTGCACACTTCCGATCAATCATAATTGTTTATTTTAATCTGAACCAATATTTTATTGCTACATTATTAAAGAAGCATTGAACAGAACAGATCTACAATGCATACTAATAAGTATGTTAACATAAGTCGTGTTTTAATATAGGTGGCCGAATAGTTAGCGCGTACGCGTTGTATCACAAATTCGACCATTGAGTCGACTGGCGTGATAGCAATTCCCCGGATGTAGGAGACAAGCAGTGGGGTCGCCTCTCCAACTTGGTGGGTTTTCTCTTGGTCCTCCGACTTCCTCCAACTCTAAAAGATCCATACACGCAAGCGAATCATTGACGTAAAATTGATCCATTGTGTCGGGTGGACGTTAAACCCATCTCTCTATCTCTCTCGATTATCCATTTTGGCATTTAATCATCCATGAGGGTTTAGCAGCAGATCGGATCCAAATCCAGTGACAATCCGACACATATTAAGAGGACATCGGCAGTTGGTTATGGTCTTGTCTAATTAATAGTTTATATTAAATTTCAGGCCCGATGTTACCGAGTGATACCGAGTGATGCCGAGAGAGAGAGAGAGAGAAATGGGGTTTAACGTCCAGTCGACACAAACAAGGTCATTTTGGGACTAAAATATGGTTTCAATTTTATTTCGACAATTCGCTTCCGCGTAGGGGTCTTTAGCAGTGGGAGGAAACCGGAGTGCCCGGAGGAAACCCACGAGGTTGAGAAGGCGCCCCTATCTCAATGCCACATACGCTCACACCAGGGTTCGAAACCACAGCCGCAGGTCAGAGGTGACCGGCCAGCTAGAGGTCGAAGCGCGGCACTCTTGACCACTACCCCCCCCCCCCCGAGTGATACCACTCGGCATATCCTGATGAGGATTGTGCACATTATCGCCAATGAATTAGGTCTTAACGTGCAAAAACCACGTGCTTTAACCTTTTGTACACCTCAGAGAACTTGACGAAAATTGAGTTGGCCTTAACATATTGATATATAGCCCCCTTATGGCCATGGCATGGTTGGAAAAAGTGTGCACACCCCGAAAGGAACTATGCAGCAAAATAAATGGAAACGACCGACTTTGTGCAGATCTGTCACGGATAGGCTTAGCCTCTTTCAGCCAGTCCTCGTAGACCTCATTTAAATAGGAATGAAACAACATTTAGTGTGAATGATTACTGCTATATAATAGTCAGTATTTCAATTATAACGGTTATTTATTGTAAATAAAAATTATATATAAACAAATCATATAATAAAACACACATATAATATGAACTATGACCTTTCCCACCGGGAAATATCTAAGAGATAAACACCTGTTTCGCATTTACAGGGGTACTATTCTCCAATATACATGTCCTGGGATCATTAGCACCCAATTCTGTCAATTCGGGACGTTCTGGACTGTGAATCGAGCATGCCCAATCTCTAATCGTATAAAGCTTGCACATATCACTTATCTTCCCGTATTACCGTGTAAACCACGCGATTCATTTTTGTTTCAATAATTCATTTGTCCGTAGCGGTCTTTCGAACTTTGGAGGTGGGGCAAGTGATAGTCTAAAAGGGTTGGACACGCGTCGTACAAACGGCAAATCGATACTACTTCACTTGACTCAATGGCATGCATTAGTCCCGAAATGACCTAGTTAGTGTCGAGTGGACGTTAAGCCCCATTTCTCTCTCTCTCTCTCTCTCAATGGCATGCAATCAGGTCCCAAGTTCACAAAACATTCTCAGGCTTAAGTTAAGAATTTACTCAAAACTGTTCGCCCTATTTTAACTAAAGCATAGCCCTTTATAAAACTTTTGCTGTTTTAATACATCAAATACATCAATAAGAAACTTTGCGCAAAGTTTTGTGTTTCTGGATCAAAGATATTTCTCATAAACAGAGATTAAAAGTTGAGTAATATAACTCAAACATGGTTACATTTAATTAGTCATGGGAAAAATTTCAATGATTACATTCAAATGGTCATGGAAAAAGCTGTATATTATTTCTAGATGTATATTACCCATTAGTTTGTACGATGGGGAAGGTAGGTTACATCTCAGCAATTCTGACGGGCCACAGAATGTATTTAAGATTTGGATTAAAAATTAGCATTAAACATGCATTATGCAAGAGCAAAATTTGCATTTTGCAGTTCTTTCTTTATACTGAAATGTTATAAAAACTATTAATTAGACATTAATTAACCTATTCAGACCAAATCAACTCTCGATGTCAAGGCTAGCCTGCGATATTTTCTGGATTCTAGTTCAAGTTGCTGCAAAATTGTTCTTCGTGATAAACGATTAAATGGATAATCGAGACTTCTAGTTTTGTCTTATCGACTTTAGTAATGATGATTGAGGCTAAGCGGAACTTCCATTCGCTTAGTTCTTGGTTCATAGCTAGTCGATCAATTTGACTGAAATTTTCTGCAAATTGCCTTTACATTATGTAGTTTTTAACTATTATAGTGAGAACTACTTACTTGTTATCTATTCTCCCATAATGTATCTTTAAGTCTGGTAACGCTCCATGAACTCGGGGCTTGAACGGAAATTAAATGAAATGAGGTTTAACGTCCTACTGTTCTGCTTCTAACCTGGGCTAATGAAGACGGGCAAACGCCATACAGTGTGCTATGAGAAAAACTTTTCTCGGACAGCGGCGCTACGGCCTACTCTTATATCGAATTCCATCTGAATCTGAATCTGAATCTGTACGTTGCAGGGCTTGTTACAGCATGTACACAACGGGGGAGTGAGTGCGTTATGTTCTTGATAGAGCTGATTTAAAGCTCTCTATCGATGGAGCGCATACTAAACTATCATCCAGGTGGTTCCAACCAATAATTGTCTTTGGGAAGAATGAGTGTTTATAAAGTTCAGTTTTGCATACCACTGTTTTAAAACATTTTGAGTTGTTTCTGACATGGTTTTCAACTATGTTTTTCACTATAAAGTCAGAATTCTGTTTTGCTTTGATTCGGCGTTTGGGTCTGGCGGGAGTTAAATATTCATCACAATTGAAAGCTGGGACCTGCCAAGAGATCTTTTACGTGCAAGTCAATGTGACGAGTTAGAACAATCGGCCTCATATTTTCTTAACCATAAACTACACCAGTCATTATTATAGATCATTAATGTCAGCTTTAGACAGCTTCTCCGAGATTTTGGTGTTCTATTAAGTTATGCATATTGTAATCATTACACAAAGTTGATTGACTGCAAATAGTCCTAAGTAAAGTTATGTCCCTTTGTTGAATGATTGATTTTCATTTAGCGGTCAAGGTTATCTATTCTTTATTTCATGAAACAATATAATCAATGTTTCATAACTTTATTTTGAACTGTTTAATATGAAATTATGTTTGTTCTTAAAGATGCATTATGCAAGAGCAAATCTGCCTATTGTAGTTCTTTCTTTAGGCCTAAAATGTTATAAAATCTATTAATTAGACACTAATTAACCTATTCAGACCATAATCAACTCTCGATGTCGAGGCTAGCATGAGATTTTTGTGGGATTGTAGTTCGATTCGCTGAAATATTTTCCTTCGTAATTTACCAATAAAAATGGATAATCGAGACTACTGGTTTTGGCTTACCGACTTTAGTAATGATGACTGAGGCTAAGCGGAAATTTCATTCGCTTATAGTTCTAAGTTAATAATTGACCAATATGACTGAAATTTTCAGCAAATTGCCTTTACATTAGCTTGTTTTTAACTATTGTAGTGAGAACTGCCAACTCGTTATCTAATCTCCCATAATGTATCTTTAAAGGGACTATCCCGTTTTAAACGGGGTCTCAAAAATAAAGGTCCGAGTACGTATGAAATTTAACGCCAAAATATCGAAGACTGGTGTATTTACCTTGTCTCAAAATTTCAGCCCAAAATATTGAGTCGTTTGGGCGTGAAAGTCAAAACTGCTTATCCGGACACCTAACCCTTTAAAGAATTCGGGTCTATTTTTTCGATGATGACCTGATAATCGACTCCCGTTTATTGAGAGGTCTATATAGTGAATGACCCATGTACTGTACTTGATATCGAGAGGTAAATTTCACCTACACATTCATTTTTATAAAAGAAGCCTGGTTTTACGTAGACACCACACAATACAGTTTGGGACACTTGTTTCCTTTCCAGATGAAGATTGGCAGGTTTAAGTTGTTTGAAAACGTAATTATCGGGATTAGCCCTTTAAAGATAATGTTGAACAAATTTATGTCCCTCGATTTACATTCCCCATCTCGTAAATACGTCAATAATATATCACTGAAGGGTCATGTATTTGATCTAAGGTGTAAATAAAGTTCTGTTCTGTTCCTTAGACAAAATAATGAATAAATACAATTCATTGTATCACAATAAAACTACTGCATTTTTATAAACTTTTCCCTTTTCATCAAAATTCATCATTTTTATTACTCACAATTCATCATTTAAAAAAAAAAGAAAAAAAGACATAGCACGCAATATATTTATTCTATTTATAATTTATGACGGTGACTTAAACTTGCATTATGCAAGAGCAAAATCTGCCTATTACGTGTCTTTCTTTAGGCCTGAAATGTTATCTAAATTATTAATTAGACATTAATTAACTTATCCAGACCATAATAAACTCTCGGTGTCAAGGCTAGCCTTCGATGGATTAGATTCAAATATGCCGCTGAACGGCCATTGTAATTAAATAAATCACAACGTTGGATAATCGAGACTACTCTGTTTTTATTAATGATTTTAGTAATGATGACCGAGGCTATTCAGAAATTTCACGCACTCCGTTCTCGGCCTATAGTGGATCAATTTGAGTGAAATTTTCAGCAAATTACATTTACACTATAGTGAGAACTGTCACCTCTTTATCTTATCTCCCATAATGTATCTTTAAAGAAGAAAGAGAAGAAATGGGGTTTAACGTCCATTCCACACAAACTAGGCTATTTCAGTACTAATATATGATTCTACTTTATTTCAATAATTCGAATGCGCGTACGGGTTTTTTTACCAGTGGAAGGAAACCGGGGGTTCTGGAGGAAACCAACGAGGTTGTGCAGGCGACCCTACTCCTTGTCACGTACAACAGGGGAATCGAAACCACGCCAATTGACTCAATGACTAGACATTATGATCCAACGCACCTGCACTAGCCATTCGGTCATCCACCCCCTCCACCCCCTCCACCCCTCAGTAACTTAAAGATTTGTGTTTTAATCGTAAAGGAAAATCGGAACCATGGTGGCCCAGTAGGTTAAGATCATGGCTCGTGAAGCATGAAGCCTAGAGTTCGATCCAAACGCTGGCCCAGAAATTTCCCGGAATTTCCCATTGTGGTTGCCTTTGATGCAGCATAGACGTCCAACAGGTCTCTTGTATACATTGCCATGCATGTCAAAGAACTTTTAACAATTTGAATTCGAAATCAGGGTATATACATTGCCGTGCACTTAAAAGATCCCTTGGCAGTTGGATTTCGACATAAGAGTTGACACATTGCCACTGCCCAGGCAAAATCTCTCTCATAGCACACTGTATGGCGTATGCCCGTCTTCATTAGCCCAGTCGGAGTGGGACGTTAAACCCCATTCCATTTCATTTTATACCAAGTAAATGGGTTTATATGTTAAAGTCGAAATTTTAATAATGGATAATCAAGACTGTTTATTATTGTAGCAATGGTACTTGATGATTCAGACTATCGTGTGAAAAGTTCAAAAACTGTGCAATTTGGCACATTACTGTATCAATGTTTGAACTAGCATTATAAAACTATAACGGTCAATTTCTTTAATTTTGTGGGTATAATCTATGCCCGGAATAAGTTGCGGTCTGAAAGTCTTTGGACATATACAGGGGAATCTGGAGTTATTCTTCTGAAAGTTATTCTTTAAACCTGTCGGTCTCGGGTTTTCTTTTTCTCGGGTTATTTTCTTCAGTCTTTCTTTCCCCAGCATACCCACGGGCTCATGCTTTATCCTACGCAGAACGTGGGGTTGGATGGTTGGATGGCCGAATGGTTAGCACGTGCGTGATGTATCATAAAGCCTGCCATTGAGTCGACTGGCATGGTTTTGAATCCCCGGATGACGTGACAAGGAATATGGTCGCCTGTCCAACCTCGTGGGTTTTCTCCGGGTTCTCCGGTTACCTCCCACTGCTAAAGGCCCCTACGCACAAGCGCATTATTGAAATAAAATTAAACCATATGCTATTCCCGAAATGACCTAGTTTGTGTCGAGTGGACGTTAAACCTCATTTTCTCTCTCTCTCTGTACACAGAACGGTGAACTCTTTGTCGTAATCTTTTATTACACATCTTTTAGGATACAAAATTTAAACAACTATTAATGCTGCAATAGTTCAAAAACAGATAACGAAAAGTGAATACATTGTATATCGAAATTTTCATTCAAATAACTTTATTCTTACCGTAGTTATGACTGTTTGTAGTTTTGACAAGTGTGTCTTATTTTCTTATTATCATAACCACGGAGCTTCTATATTCCAGACCTAGCCTGTTGATTTTTTGGCCTAGAATGGTCGAAAAGGGTTTGAATAAATATTTTCTGCCATGTTTTAGTAAATATTTATGATTTGAGGCGGATAGATTACAGCGTTATCAGGTTGGTTACGGTGATGTGTACGGCGAATAGTTGCATGTTTTAGCACGCTTCTTTAAGTTTGTGTATCTCAAAATTTTGGTGGTCAACCTCAAACCGACTTTAGTGCATGACCATTTATTTCTCTGTAGTGAAAAACATTCAGCCCAATGCAAATTTGAGGAAGTTGGAGTCGAGCAAACCAGAATTAACATCGAAGTCAATGGGAAAATTAATGGGTGGTTTGCCTACCTTCGTCCATATTCAAAGTACAGTTATTTCCCTTTGATAAATAATGAAGGGCCATCTATTCTTTATCTGTGTCAAATGTCACGTTATGGGGCTAATTCAATCTTTGTTTGTCTCGAATAAGCTTTGTCAGCCAAAAGAAATCAAATATTAACAGATTGGAGGGTGCACGGAGTACTCTTCCAATTGGGAATTGGGGGAGGGGGGAGGTGTGACACGAAATAATTTTTTTAGGACTGTAGTCTCAATCTACAGCAATAACCATTCCTTTCTCTCCTCGGCTGTTGATACTTTCGCGTGGAATCAGAGAGGAGTGTTTGAATTTCCATTTTCTGTCAGGTTTTGGTGAATATTTATGACTTTGAGGTGTAAGGATCAGGAGATAAGTATGCATGAATTAGGGTTATCTGGACCCGCAGCTATCCCAAAAATGACGAGGTTTCTGGGGCGCCGATGTACCCACACCGTGGACGCGCTAACCTTTGTAGAAACGTCTAGCAACCCCACCCCCACCCCCACCACCAGGAAATTTCGGATAATAGGGTTTAACCTGCTGCGAAGTAACCATGTTCTTACCTGAAGGTTTCTTGTTTATTAACTAATTAAATTGTCCACACTTCTATCTATAAGCATGTCTGTATTCATATTTCTATAACCATACATTCAGAGCCGTGTGCAGGATTTTAAAAGTGGGGGTGCAGCAGAGTGGTGGGGCGCCATAGCCTCCACGTAGGTGATACAAAAAGGTTTGGATCATGGCGCCCTTTAAACTGACCGACCGATCAGTACCTTAAGAGCATCACTGTGTGATCATAATCAAGTGTATTATTTTATAATTGAAAGATTGTGGAGTTATTATTCTTTTTCGATGGGGGGTGGGGGCGCCATATTTTTCTGGGGGTGCAATGTACCCCTTGAACCCCGCTAGATACGGCCGTGCATACATTACATCACTCATGTTTAGAAATCATTAATATCAAAGGCCAAGCATTTTTAGACAGCACCGCGAGATGTTGTATTAAATTATAAATATAGTATTTTAGTCATTACGCAAAGTGATTGATTGTAAACAAGCCACAGTACAGTTATGTCCCTTTGATGAATGATTGATTACATGATGTTCAGTTAGCGTTCAAGGTAATTTATTAATAAATAGAGAGAGAAATGGGGTTTAACGTCCACTCGACACAAACTAGCTCATTTTGGAACTAACGTATGGTTTAATTTTATTCCAATAATTGGCTTGCGCGTAGGGGTCTTTGGCAGTGGGAAAAAACCGGGGGTCCCGGAGTAAATCCACGAGGTTGGACAGACGACCCTACTCCTTGTCACGTACAACCGGGGATTCGAAACAAATTAATAAATACTAATAATACATTAAGTATACGCGTTTTATAAAATACAGAATTTAAGATAAGATTGTTACCTAAATAAAACTACATGAGAATTCCACGCTATAGAGTTAATTCAAACCACTTGACTAAGGAATTAAAACCCTCCAGATCAGGGCCATTTGTTGGATTTTAAAAGTGGGGGTGCTGCAAAGTTGTGGGGCGTCATAATCAAGTATATTATATTATAATTAAAAGATTGTTAGTTTCTTTTTTTTTTGGGGGGGGGAGGGGAATGTGCCCCTACACCCCCGCTAGGTACGGCCCTACTCCATCTTTTAAATATTTATATTACCTATCACTCATTAGGTCATGTAGTTTGTAAATTTTAATAAAGTTCTGTTCTGTTCTGTTTCCGCAATTATATTAGACATGCTATCGCAATAAAACTACCATATTTTATAAAATTTTACTTTGTTGTCAAAATGACTCTGTTTTATTACTCACAATTCATCATTTTGAAAACAAAACCTATCTAGTTTTTAAAAAATCAAGATTTTTGTACTATGTACGGGACTACAGTTTCAGAATTTAAAAGTGACTTAAATCTGAACTCCGATTACGAAACTACAGAAATAATTAAATAAACATGGCGATTGCTTACAGGCGTACAAATACAGAGGCAGACCAAGCTAGCATCTTGTCTACGATATCATCGTTTGTGGAAGTGGTCGTAAAACTCCCTGAACGAACGAACGACGCACAAGCACAGTGTTCACATCCGGCTAACAATATGTTAACACCTCCTGACCTACACAATTATTTTGTCTGCTCTGGTTACCTTCGCACAGAAAGTTCATCCAGATTTTCAGGCGTGGTTTGCCCTTGACAGCTGGGATAAAAAAAACGAGGTCCTGCGTACACATAAACGTGCACGCAAAAGATCCCCCGGTAATTGGGCACAATTTCCCTCATAACACATTATATGGCATATGCCCGTCTTCATTTGCCCAGGTTAGGAACAGAACAGTAGGACGTTAAATCCTATTTCATTTCGCACAGAATTAAATAATTTTAATGAAATTTTCAATATATTCCAATTTCATTATCTAGATTTGAGGTTTTATAGCAAGAACGATCAGCTCTTTATATAAATCTTACATACTAAATCTTTAAATAAGAATCTTGCTAAAATGAAGAAAATAATATTCAAAGTAGACTTATTCTAATTTAAATGAGGCGTCGCTGAGTTGTCATCTGACATTAATATGTGTTCCTCGATCAATCTTTTACAAAGGATTTATAAAAATGATTGATGTAACGAATGGTTATAAAAATATAAACACGTTTAAAAACATAAGAGTGGAAACTATACGCTGATAAGCCAGAAATCTTCAACTGAATTAGATAGACACAGGTAGGCGAATAGTTACTTCGAAGCAGATGACAGACTATTTAAAGCCCCAATAACACTCTTGTTGTTATTGAATAATATGTCCCAATCTTTATTCTGGTCAACAAAGTGTATTATTTTACAATATTCAAATAAATTGATGATACAAATTTCATCGTAACACACCTAATTTAAAAAATTGGAAAAATTCAACTACATGATTTGAAAAGGTTAACGTAAACCTTTTCAAATGTGACTTGGATTTTAAAATATTTTCGAACCCTCTGGACAAGTAAAATATGATGAAATGGATAATTTACACAACAGGTAGGACACATAATCATTTATTTTCTAGAGCTGCCAAGCCAGCAAGAGTGTTATTGTCCCTTTAACTGTTTATTTTAAAACGAGAATTTCATATTTTTAAGTTATATTTTGAAAACGTATTTAAATGAAGCCTTACAATAGATGGTATCTATAAACATGCCTACCTTGTTAAAGAATAATCCTATAATTCACAATTACCATTTGCGAAATTGACAAAAATATCATTTACAAACGTTTGAAGATAGCTTTTCTATGGGGAGAACAGAAACACAAGGGAGGTAATTGTGTTATTATTTCCAGTATGAATGATTTTTAAGTGTGGGAAATAATGCCTATGATCGTTGACAACCTTTTGAGCAAAAGACATAGAAATAATTATGTTTGGTCTTTCTTCGAAAATATGAAATTCTCGCTTTAAACGTTCCATTGTGTGAACATATTTGAAATTGTAGGCGAGAACCAAATCAGTTCTACCAAATTCTGTTCGGGCATACTTCATGGCGTATTCCCGCTTTCATTATCATGATAGGTGCCACCTTTGGTATATCGATCCCTCGTCGAGACATTGGCAATTTAGTTTTCGAGCGTCGGAATGGGTAATCTATGAAGCTAATTTCTGAAATGAAATGAAATGAAGCGGGGTTCAACTTCGGACAGCAGCGCTAAGGCCTAATCTTATATAGAATCCTAACTGCCACGGGATCCTTTAAGTACACGCCAATGTGTGCATGGAATCTTGATATTTCTCAAGTAATATGCTCATTTGGAGACATTATGCTGTGGTATTGGGTAGTAAGTATGTCGCGATATTGGAGTGGTATTCGGTGGTATTGGGTAAATCGTACCGCCAGTTTTCGTATCACCCGAACGACAAGACAGCTGTCCCTGTGAGACAAAAAGAAGAGACATTCACGACGAAGTGCCATGTAAATCATATCATCCGATAAATTGCGACACTTTGTGACTTAATTGCGACAAAAGTAAAATATGATCCCAAATGTCACACATCGCATAACTGTCACGCGTATGGCACGCAAATGGCATGCGGACATCGGGCGAGATTTGTACTAAATCTCCCCAAGTTCCTAATATTTCGCCTGTATTTCAGAATGAAGTCACTAGCTCTAGTTGGCGTTGTGCTGGTTTTAACATTGGTAGATGAATCCGCAGGTCTAACGTGTGCAAAATGTAATCGAGGACCATGTCCAAGGCTGCCATACTACTGTTACCCTACACGAACACCATGTGGATGCTGTGATGTATGTGCCGGGTGGATAGGGGATGAATGTTCTGCTTTTTCACCCAGGTAATACGAAATGAAATGGGGTTTAACGTTCCACAGTTCTGCTCCGAATGGAGACGGCAATACGCGATATAATGTGCTATGAGGGACATTTTTCCCGGGCAGCAGCACTACGACCTACTTTTAAGGGATCTTTTACCTCGATTTTTCGTCCTAATGGGAAAGCACACCGGAGAGTCTGGATGAATTTTCTCGGCCAACGCGGGGATGGAAGACCCGACCTCCAGACTAGCCGAGAAAGTTCATCTCGATTTTTCGGCGTGGTTTCCCCTTGTCAGTGATGCAGAAGGAGGGCCTGACAAGGACAGTTGCCTAGTCGTTCGGATGGCACGAAAAACCGAGGTCCCGTGTACACATTGGCGTGCACGTAAAAGATCCCTTGGCAGTTGGAATTCGATATAAGAGTAGGCCGTAGCGCCGCTGCCCGGGCAAAATTCCCTCATAGCACACTGTATGGCGTATGCCCGTCTTCCATTAGCCCAGGTCAGGTGCAGAAGAGTAGGACGTTAAACCCCATTTCATTTCATTTCCAGACTAGCCAGCATCTTAAAAACTTACCCACCGTGACCCCCCCCCCCTCCCCGCAAAGGTAACATGATAAACCGTCTACTTTGAGAAATGATCTCTGCCTTAAATGCCAGCCATATTCAAACATTATTATATCATTTATAATGATGTCATACACTCAAACATTAAATATACATGCAATGCTAACTTTAAAGTGAGAGAAAGCTAGAAATGGGGTTTAACGTCCACTCGAAACAAATTCGGTCATTTCGGGACAAACATATGGTTAACTTTATTTCAATAATTCACTTGCGCGTAGCGTTCTTTAGCAGTGGGAGGAAACCGATGGACCCGGCGAAAACCCACGAGTTTGTACAAGCGATCCTACTCCTTGTCACGTGCAACCGTGGATTCGAAACCACGTCAGTAGATAAGTCTCAAACTCAATATCATCCAAAGCCTTCGACATTGAAAACACAAATTACGACTCAATTTAAATTGATGTTGTGATCTTACCGGGAAAAGATGGGCTTAGTCAGAATAAACGTCTTAACATTCACTCAGAATAAGTAATTTGACTGATAATTACAATATATCCATTTCTCATTATCTATTTCGTAAAGGCACATGAAGTAAGATTAGATATAATAGCCAAATTACTTCACTATGAGCCGAACAAAGCGAATATAACAAACTGTAGCCCAGATTGTCATTGTTACTGTTTCTACGATAATAAACAAACTCTCGATTATCCATTAATCATGAACAGCTGTTGAATGGCAGTTCGGATACAAATCTGTTTAAAGTTGTACCCATCAGATGGCATTGAAAGTAGATTATGGTCTTCTCATGTTAGTAAATGTCTAATTAATAGTTTATATAACATTTAAGGGCTAAACAAGGACACATGGTGGGCAGATTTAGCTCTTGCATAATGCATCTTTAACTATTACAGCAAGAACGATCAGCGCTTCCTCATCTAAATCATACACAATGCATCCTTAATTTGTTGTTTCTGGTGCTCCTAATAGAAGGAAATTTGCATAGTCCATATCAGATGTTACTAATGCTCTAACAACACTTTGGCAGTCATCAGTATTAACATTAGAACGTGTTCTCGAAATAGTTCGATGCATTTTCCTTATAATTCTTCTGATTTGGGGAACTCGAGGCATAAATTAGCAGCCACATTGCAAAGATTCTTAGCCTGCTTCTCTGGGGAGAATAGTTTATATTAGTTCCTATTGATTTCACACCGACGCTAGGCCCTGGTTAAAGACATGGGGAGACTGGGCTGTAATCAGGGGCCTAATATTAAAGGATGGCTGCAAGCGATAGACTGGTAAGTAACAAGGAGTCCCAATATTGAAGGGGGCACCAGATTAGGGATAACCACCGCCATGACATTAAACCCTTCTATGTAAAACGGAGTAAGGTCGCCTGTCTGATCTCGTGGGTTTTGTCCGGGTCCCCCGGTTTCCTACCACTGCTAAAGACACTATGAAATGACCTACTTTGTGTCGAGTAACACACACAACCATTTCGCCCCTCTGTCAAGGAAGCTCGGATGGGACGAAAAACCGAGGTCCCGTGTACACATTGGAGTGCACGTAAAAGATCCCTTGGCAGTTGGAATTCGATATAAGAGTAGGCCGTAGCGCCGAGCCCGGGCAAAATTTCCCTCATAGCACACTGTATGGCGTATGCTCGTCTTCCATTAGCCCAGGTTAGGTGCAAAAGAGTAGGACGTTAAACCCCATTTCATTTAATTTCATTTTGTCAAGGAAGCAGCTGAACTTCGGTGAGTCCATACGCCGGTCTCTGCGCCTCTGCTCCACTCCGGACGTCTCTAGCCCTCTCTCTTCTCTGCCTAACTGTCAGTTTAGTCCTGCTTATATAGCCTCTAACCATTAAGGAAGATGGACACAGTGATCATCATATATGGTATGGTTTATTTATGAATTATGGTATCTCTAATTGCACTGCATATTTCCAGCAAAGGTCACAAAGTTTATGCACCTAAATGATCGTTCAATTTGATGAAAGGTATAGATCACTTTGTCACAGGAAGTAAGAAGTCAATATTTATTATTTTAAATATTCTAGATGCACTCCAGGCTTAGTTTGTGTGAACAAGAAAGGCGAAAGGAAGAAAATAGTTAAATGGTATGAAAGATCTTTTGGGCGAGGAAGATGCCGCGTTCCATATCGTCGTCCACACCGATACGACGACGACTCCCATGATGATTGAAGACATCACGTGATCTTTAGAACGGAAACACGACGAATATGATGATAACGTGGACCGTCTAGGCCGCATTTTGTAACCTATACTAATCCGCCAATAAACATATTCCAATCAATTTAATGTTGTATATTATTGTGGGTATTGCGGCTCACCAGGGCTAGATCCGGAATGATACTGCGAGTACGATAGGATCCTAGAACTCTAAAGACGTCAATGTTCTCATGTATTTCCGGGGCGCAATTTAGTCTTGAATTAACAACGTCAAGACATAAGCAAGACAGCACCATTCTAGCTGCCGGGATAAGAATTCTAACTGGATGAGTTTCGGGGGCATCCGATATTCGATACACACCCACACCCACGGTTAAAGCCTCCAAGTGAATTATTGAAATATAATTGAACCATATGTCCTGCAATGACCTCCCCCCCCCCTCTCATTCTTTCCCTCTATGTCTCTCTCATATAAGCTATTTAATTTTATATGAATTTATCGATCACATTTATGAGAGGTTTGCTGCGGGAAGAAATATGTCCATGGTCAGGCACACCCACCTCATAAACCGGCTTGGCTCAGACTCTGTGACCTAGAACAATCGACTACCGTCGAATTGGTTTACATTATACTTTTCCAAGAAATGGTTCATGACTGACAAGGTCAAATTCAAAATAAAGAACATGGTTGAAACACAAGCCTATATTATAACTCGGCACTGCTTGTTATTTATGGTTGAGTACGGCCGAGACACTGGAGCAAAATAAAAAAACCCACCTCGATCCTCACCGTGGACTTGAATTTGACATGCATGGCCCAATTCGGATAAATTGAAATTGGGAAGTTGAATAAAATTGTGATAGTAAAAGTCATTGTAGAGGTTGTGCATCAATATGGCTACTCATTATCACCAGTAACGCTTTCTCAGACTTAAGATACGAATTTAATCAACTTCCAATAACTGTTTATGAGAAATTTCGTTGATCCACAAACACAAAACTTTACACACAGTTTATTATTGATATATTTGATGCATTAAAACTGCAAAGGGCTATAGTGTAGTTAAAATAAGTCGAACAATTCTTAACTTAAGTCTGAGAATGCTTTTTGAACACATTAACAAAACATATAAAATAAGAACGTAATACTGTAGAATTTGTTTATTTAGCAAATTTAGTCTTATAAGAATATTCACACTTTCCTAATGGCTAATTATCATGTTTATTTTATGTTTTAATTACATCTGGTTTGACTTGGTGATAATTCATACTCCTCGCAGTGTTCCGTTTTATTAGAGGTAATCCCACTACTCACTGCTGTAATGATTGGATATTGTTGTTTTAAATTTTGATTGGTCAGTAGTCCGACTAACAACCAGTGACTATAGCTGCTTTACAAAAGCTTTACATTTAAAACGAGTGCCAATATTGGACTAATTATGTTTACATAACGTTACGTCATGGCTCACGATTTTATTATGCCCAATTAACCCGTACATAGCAGAATACTGCTGTAAAACTAATTGCGTGACAAACGAGGCTATCAAGTCGAATGAAATGTAAACAATGCTGTTTGGAAACGAACATACTTTCACCGTTTTTAATACCTTAAAGAAATATACATTAAATTATCCACGCTCATCTGTCCCGTACCACTACCACCCTTCTACATAATGTTACCACAGGACAGATGTTACCCAATCATAAAATACAAAGTTTCACAGTTCCTGGATTAATGATCTGTGCTAGAGAATGTGTTTATCAGACCAACTGTTTATCTTTTAATTTGATACGGAATCTGGATTATGCGAATTAACACGAGCAATAGCTGGATCAAGTCTACAGCTAGTTTCAAAAATTGGCTATCTCTATGCCGCAAAGTCAGACTGGGTCACTGCTATTTCCGAGACATGTCGGCATGTTAATTGCCCACCCAACAACCATCGATGTGTTCCTGGACTAAACGGAACACGATGTGTTCGAAATGATTGCGGGATACCTCCTACAATGGAATTTGGGCCGAGTGCAGATTATAGAGGAACGGTACCTGGCTACACAGCTAGTTATAACTGTTCGGGGATTGGAGTGAAAGCTGAAGTCGCCATCTTGTTCTGTTCGGACAAAGGGATATGGGAAGGGCAGCAATGTAGAAGAGTTTCCTCTTGTGAAGACATCCGAGATGGTGATTCAAGCTACGTGGATGGGGAATACTGGTTATATCCTAATGCATTTGGTAATGATGAACGAGTGAAGGTGTACTGTCACGGATTGGCCACAGACAGTCCTGTGGATTACATTACATTGCCTAAAGAGAATAGGATTCTGTGGCCACACAAAAAAACGGTTGGTTATAACTGTGATTTGGTAACAACAGATCGCACAGATAGCGGCGAGTCAGTATTTGATAAAATTCGAATTACAACAAGTACCATGGCTATAAACCAAAGTGACTACCAATTCGCCCGTCTTTTGTGGGGGATAAATCACAAGTACGGAAATGCCGAAGATTGCAGCAATTCAAATGGCGCATGTGCCGATGCCGTCATTGGATATTTCAAGATAGACACGCGCGAAACAGGATTAATGATTAACAGGACCGCTGTGTGGCGGAACACCACCTACTCATTTGGAATGAAATATTTCAACAGAAGTAGTGATCATGTTATAGAAGCAGTATGTGGGGGCTGGTGCGATGGATGCCTTGCCAAAACACTGGTTAAAAGCACAGTCCTTCCAGATGGATCTGCAGCAGACGTAACTTGTACATTCTTCTCGTAAATTGGATAACATCTGGGTCGGGACGACTATACTAGTTGCTTCGTCTCTTGAACTGAATAACAAGATAGTCCTTCCTGGTGATGAATAAGGTACCGGTGTAACTTTTAGATTTATCACTGGAAATAAGCGCAAGCGTGGGCCTGATAACACGTACTCCGACTGTCTTGGAACGTCTTTAACAGTCTCACCTCTTGAATATGATTCTGTAAACTTTGATATCGTTGACTTTTGTACAAATTACTCTTACCAATGTATATGTATACCACAGACGAAAGTGGCCAATTTGTATACATGGTGTTTGCGTTCGGATGGGACGAAACACCGAGGCCCTGTGTACACATTGGAGTGCACGTAAAAGATCCCTTGGCAGTTAGAATTCGATATAAGAGTATGCCGTAGCGCCGCTGCCCGGGCAAAATTTCCCTCATAGCACACTGTATGGCGTATGCCCGTCTTCTATTAGCTCAGGTTGGGTGCAAAACAGTAGGACGTTAAACCCCATTTCATTTCATTTCATTTTTAATTATTGTAGTGAGAACTGTCAAATCGTTACCTAATCTCCCACGATGCGTATGCCCGTCGTCTATTAGCTCAGGTTGGGTGCAAAACAGTAGGACGTTAAACCCCATTTCATTTCATTTCATTTTTAATTATTGTAGTGAGAACTGTCAAATCGTTACATAATCTCCCACGATGTATCTTTAAATATATGCCGCATACCTCTAACATTTAGATAATAACTTTAGATTAGCCAAATTGAGCTTTACAGTTCATAAATGTGTCTAATGTATCCTCTGCAAACAAAAGTTGATTACTGATTCAAATTGAACCTGTCATTTAATAACACATAAAAATAGTCTTATGTCCATAGTTTATCTTTTGTAACACATTTACTACATTAACTAACCCCAATAACAATTTTAAAATAATTATAACATATTTGTACATTAACACAAATAGTTAATTGAAAATTTGAAAACATCCTTAATTTTTTTTTCATCTGGATTCTTTACATATAATAAATAATGTGACGTTTGTTGGTTAGAGAGAGAAAAATGGCGTTTAACGTCCACTCGACACAAACTAGGTCATTTCGGGACTAACATGGTTTAATTTTATTTCAATAATTCGCTTGCGCGTAGGGGTCTTTAGCAGTGGAGTTGGTTAGATTAAGTGCATGGCATTCAATGGGCAGTGAGGTTACACCAGTGTTCCTGCTGCTCCCATTGGCTGTGGTAATTGCATAGCATTGCTATAGCATTACTAAAACAAAGCTAGTAATTCCTACGAAACGATTTATTCCATTTATGCCCATAATTCCAAGACGGAGAAGTACACTACCTGCGACCCCCTTGTTTGTCCCTGTTCTCCGTGGACGCGACGCATCGTTTGGTTGTGAGTTATTCGGGGTTATGCCCGAGTTTACTGATCCAGGAAGCTGCGGACTGTAAGGTGGTGGTGGTTCTGTGAATGTAGAGTTCGGTTGTAATGGAGGTGGAAAATGAGTTGGTGCTTGTGGTGGACAAGCTGGGTTTGAGTAGGTATAGAGCTGTAATGGTTGGCCCACTCCCGCTGGGTTATTATAGGTAATTGACTGCTGACCTGAAACATAAATACATATTTTCCAAGACGCTTTGTGGCCGTATTCATCGAATCTCAAACTGACAATTGTACTTTAATTTAAGGATGGATTATGGAAGAGTTAAATCTGTTCTATTGCAGGTTTTCTTTTAGACCTTAAATGTTTTATTAGACATTAATTAACTGGGAATCACGGTGCGTAAGGCGTTGGCTCGCTAACCTGAAGGTCGGGTGTTCGATCTCTGCATTGGCCGAGAATACATCAGTAAAAAGTTCATCTCGATTTTCCGGCATGGTATCCCCTTGTCAGTGATGCAGAACGGAGGGCCTGATAAGGACAGCTGTCTTGTCGTTAGAATTGGACGAAAAACCGAGGTCCCGTGTACACATTAGCGTGCACGTAAAATATCCCTTGGCAGTTGAATTTCGATATGAGGGTAGGCCGTAGCGCCGCTGCCAGGGGAAAATTTCCCGCATAGCACACTGTATGGCGTATGCCCGTATGCCCGTCTTCCATTAGCCCAGGTTAGGAGTAGAAGAGTAGGACGTTAAACCCCATTTCATTTTATTTCATTAATTAACTTATCCACACCATAATCAACTACGTAACAAGAACTGAGGTCGCCTGTCAAACCTCGTGGGGTTTCTCCAGATCATCCGGTTTCCTCCCACTGCTAAACACCCCTACGCCCAAGCCAGCAGTCCCAATCGAATGCAAATTTATGGCGTCTGGTTATTCCAGTCTACATACGCCGTTTGATTTGGTGCAGTGTTTCTAGCCTCGTCCCTCGGGTAAATTGACAAATAATTCGTGTTTTCAATGTTGAAGTTTTTGAATGATATTAAGTTACAGACTTTAAGTTTTCGTTAATACTTCCCCTTGAAGATCCGTTTCCTTGACGCGTAGATGCGTCATTAATTATATGACGCCACAAGCGGGGATTTCTCTTGAGACGTTCAACCCCATATGCCCCCCCCCCTTTCCCAACCCAACTCACCGTGGGAAATGGCAACTACATTCGATGGTGGATTTATGGATAGAACTCTACCAGCAGACCGTTTTTTAAAACTGGTACAACAGACACATATTATTAAGCTTAAAATCTACATCCCTGCTATAGTACCAAAAACAGCACCATAGATAGTCGCGCTGGACCTGCAATCAAAAGCCAATGAAACAAATAAATACATCAGTAAAAAGTTCATCTCGATTTTCCGGCATGGTATCCCCTTGTCAGTGATGCAGAACGGAGGGCCTGATAAGGACAGCTGTCTTGTCGTTAGAATTGGACGAAAAACCGAGGTCCCGTGTACACATTAGCGTGCACGTAAAATATCCCTTGGCAGTTGAATTTCGATATGAGGGTAGGCCGTAGCGCCGCTGCCAGGGGAAAATTTCCCGCATAGCACACTGTATGGCGTATGCCCGTATGCCCGTCTTCCATTAGCCCAGGTTAGGAGTAGAAGAGTAGGACGTTAAACCCCATTTCATTTTATTTCATTAATTAACTTATCCACACCATAATCAACTACGTAACAAGAACTGAGGTCGCCTGTCAAACCTCGTGGGGTTTCTCCAGATCATCCGGTTTCCTCCCACTGCTAAACACCCCTACGCCCAAGCCAGCAGTCCCAATCGAATGCAAATTTATGGCGTCTGGTTATTCCAGTCTACATACGCCGTTTGATTTGGTGCAGTGTTTCTAGCCTCGTCCCTCGGGTCTCTTGCTACAACTGGGGCTGATACACGATTCGCGTACCAATGATTAAATTTTTATTTTGTCTTAAATATTGGATGTGAGAAGCCCATCCTTTTCCGGTAAGATCACAGCATCAATGTTGATTAAAATTGACAAATAATTCGTGTTTTCAATGTTGAAGTTTTTGAATGATATTAAGTTACAGACTTTAAGTTTTCGTTAATACTTCCCCTTGAAGATCCGTTTCCTTGACGCGTAGATGCGTCATTAATTATATGACGCCACAAGCGGGGATTTCTCTTGAGACGTTCAACCCCATATGCCCCCCCCCCTTTCCCAACCCAACTCACCGTGGGAAATGGCAACTACATTCGATGGTGGATTTATGGATAGAACTCTACCAGCAGACCGTTTTTTAAAACTGGTACAACAGACACATATTATTAAGCTTAAAATCTACATCCCTGCTATAGTACCAAAAACAGCACCATAGATAGTCGCGCTGGACCTGCAATCAAAAGCCAATGAAACAAATAAATACATCAGTAAAAACAGATTGTCAATGGCCGTGCTCTACCATGTTTTTATTAACATGAATAATAATAGGGGAATACATGTGACTTTTATATTTTTGAATTGAGATATCCTCTCGTCATGTGGGGTTGGGATGCCCTAGTGGTCTAGAGTGCCGTGCTTTGACCTCTAACTGGCCGGTCCCCTCTGGCTTGCGGCTGTGGTTTCGATCCCTGGTGTGAGCGTATGTGGCATGGAGATTGGGGCGCCTTCTCAACCTCGTGGGTTTCCTCCGGGCACTCCGGTTTCCTCTCACTGCTAAAGACCCCTACGCACAAGCGAATTGTTGAAATAAAATTGAATCATATGTTAGTCCCGAAATGACCTAGTTTGTGTCGAGTGGACGCTAAACCCCATTTCTCTCTCCCTCTCATCACTTCCCGTATATTAACGTGTTTGTTACACATCTCCTGTAGCAATGATCTCTGTTAAAATTATATTTGGAATGTATTTTAAATGTTCTACCACATATGTAATAGCGACTCGACACCAATATTGTCCTTTAGAATAGTTTTGTGAACTCCTAAAATCTAAATTTATGATGAAATTTGTTCTAGGAAAAAAGCCCAACAATTATCGAACCATCTTTACCCCAAATACCAAATCTGTAGAGTGGATGTACAATACCTACTTTAAAAAAGTTAGTCGTCGGATGGGTGAAAACCGAGGTCCTGTGAACACATTCAATTGCGTGCACGTACAATAACCCTTGTCAGTTGGAATTCGATGTAAAGGTAGGTCGTAGCGCTACCGGGACGAGACTCTGGAACATGCGGTTGCGAATGCTGAATGTCGCTAGGGGTTGTCTCATGGCCCAAATGCTGCGCACCAAGATTGAAAACAAAATTCCGTTGAAAACCACGAATATCGACGGATTAGTTTTCTGTTCACGCGCAATATGCGGAAACAGGGCGTTAAAAACGGTAGCGTCTATCGGGATCACAGGCCAATTGTTGTCTACACTGAACTGTGGGTGTACACTTACGCTGCATAATTGTTGTAATATGTGGAACTGGAACGGCAACAATACTTATAATACGTTGTACCATATTATGGAAAGAAAAGCCAACATTCATACATTATGCGTGTCCCAGGAAACCTTATATACAACACAACTACGTGGAGGGCGAGGTCATATCGGGACTAACATATGGTTCAATTTTATTTCAGTAATTAGCTTGCGTGTAGGTGTCTAGCAGTGGGAGGAAACCGGAGAACCAGGAGAAAACCCACGTGTATGGTCTTTAGCAGTGGGAAAGAATAAATAATTAATGGCACGTCAGCTCTAACCGGGATATATATATATTGCGCGGTTTCTCGAGACAACACAGAAACAAATAATCATAATATTATCTATACATAAATACAAAGATCACAGTGAATATCAAATAAAAATTAAATATAAACTTTATGCATATATTATATTTAAAACATAAAAGAGAAAATCAGATAAACACAATTAAAATTGTCGATAAAAAATTAAACCCAAAGGCTGCCAGGCAGGATACACCCACATTTTCGAGAGATGGATAGAGAACAAGCTAAAAAGAAGGTGAATTCCCCTACAATCGAGGGCCATAATTCATGAAATTACAATTCTATATGCACAAATATCGAAAGGAACCAAGATCTTTGGGTTATAAACATGCATTTCACGTTTCATTAAAATCGGTTCAAAATTGTGACCTCTATAGGGTCCACAAGCTAAAAACGTGATATTTCGGACAATCAGGGGCCATAATCCATGAAGTTTCGATCCGATATATGCCAATATCGAAAGCAGTCGAGAACTTATGGGGATAAACCTATATTTTAAGTTTCGTCAAAATTGTGACCTGTAGAAGTCCACAAACTATTGTGGACAGACGTCAGGATGGACAGGGGCGACGACATAATACATCCACATGAAAATCTACCGCTTTACAATATAGACCCGGTTGGGCAAAATTGGCAAGGGTAATACCGTAATTTTGTATCTTTGAAATGCTTGCACGCAATCAAATTGTGTTTAACTGTCAATGGATCATGACGGTGTTCACATTCTGGATGATGCTCTCGCATACAGATGAAAATGTGTTTACCTATGCGAGAGCGACAGAAAAACAATTTCATCTCTCCTGTTGGACCTGTAAGAGCTTGACCAATCTCCAATCATGCTAGATCCCATGACCGCATGAGATGATTTATTGATATGGAATTCAAAACGGTGATAGGGTGAGATTTACCTTTAGCAGAGGGAGAAAACTACGAAGTTGGACAGGCGACCATACTACCTGTCACGCTAATGCGGGGAATTGAAACGCCACCGAATCTCCTGCAAGGGGTAAATCTGCCTATTGCAGTCTTTTTATCCCTTATAGGTTATATAAATTATTTATTAGACATCGCATAGTTTAGATTTTGAACAGATTTAATTCCGGTCTGCGGTTCTAAAATAAACCTGCACAACATGTAATGCAATAGTATTGATTGATGAATGGTGGATGCATATAAAGCAAGATAGTGTGGTGGTCTGGACAATTTGGCTTAAAAGGAGAGTACAGTTTTTCTGATTGATTTTCTTGATGGTGCTGGCAGGCTGCAGACTGGGCGGCTCTCAATTCCAGGAAGAGACCAGCTGAAAGTCTAGTTCAGTTCCATTGGGATTAAGTTAATTTGGATTTCAATTCATTTTTGTTTGTCATTGCACATGTACTAACTGCTTTCGACCACTTATTTGTTTTTCAGGACTCCGGTTGGTGAATATTTGATGCAGAATGGTGTTCACAGGCGGAAGAGGATGCAGATAAAGCAAGACTGTATATGGTGGTTTGTTTGGAAGATTTGGTTTAAAAGGAGAGGACAGCGTTTTTGATTAATTTTCTTGAGCGTGGTAGCAGGCTACAGAGTGGGCGGGACTCAAATCTAGTTCAGTTAAATGGGGTTTAAGTTAATTTGGCTTAAAAGGAGAGTAGCTTTTTTTTCTGATTTTTTTTTAGAGTGGTGGCAAGCCGCCGGCTGGGCGCCATTCAATCCTGGGGAAGAGACCAGCTGAACAGTCCAGTTCCATGGGGATTAAGTTAATTTGAATATCAATTCATTTTTGTTTGTCGTTGCACATGTACCAACTGCTTTCGGACATTTAAGTTTGTTTTCAAGACCCAAGTCTTCTCCCTCTCTCCTATCTCCCTCTCTATCCTATCTCTATCTCTTCTCTTCTTCTCTCTCTTCTCTTCTTCTCGTCTTCTCTCTCTTCTCTTCTCTCCTCTTCTCTTCTCTATCTCTCTCTTCTCTTCTCTCCTTCTCGTCTCTTCTTCTCGTCTCTTCTCTTCTTCTCTCTCTTCTCTTCTCTCCTCTATCTCTCTCTTCTCTTCTCTTCTCTTCTTCTCGTCTCTTCTCTTCTTCTCTCTCTTCTCTATCTCTCTCTTCTCTTCTCTCTCTTCTCTTCTTCTCGTCTCTTCTCTTCTTCTCTCCTCTTCTCTATCTCTCTCTTCTCTTCTCTCTCTTCTATTTTCTTCTCTTCTCGTCTTCTCTCTCTCTCTCCTATCTTTCTCTCTCCTAACTCTCTATCCTATTCCCCTATCTCTCTCCCTCTCCCTCTCACACACACACCACACTCTCTCTCTCTCTCTCTCTCTCTCTCTCTCTCTCTCTTTCTCTCCGTCATCGCATATTAGAGAGCGGCATTAATGCACTTGACATGAAAACTACTTATCAAAGATTACATTTTTTTTTTTTTTTTTTTTTTTTTTTGAAAACCCGAATATTCAAAAGTTGAAAATCACATCCATTTTATATGATATGAATAAATCTGAATATGCTTAAACAATAGCTAAAAAGTCAACTTTCTAAATTAAGGCAAAGACGGGAAGAAATCGAAAGAAAAACGTTACTTCTTAAATGGGACATCAAATATATATTTACAAAGGCACATTCACACATAAATACCAATATAAATAGACACGTGTGTCTATGAAGAAAATATAAATAGATCGGTCCAATATATCTACATGAAATTAAAACGATCCAAAAACTGAGCTGCGTTTCGAATGGTCGGGGATCTGAAATTCAATCGAATCATGGAGCAGATTTCGTGAGATAGAAAATTGCGATTTAAACGAATAATCCCGAATGGTAGAGGCTGTTCATTCTTTGCGGAAAAGAAATCAATAATTTGAAATCACCAAGAGAACATAACTCCGTCAACATCGAAAACCCAAAATAAATATGACCGCCACTTGTGCACAAAAGCAGTGTATTTTCACGGACAGTCGAATGTATATATCTTGTGAAATATAGCACGCAGGTACAGCTAATTGACAGTTTATACTAACGGACCATCTAGGGTTGTTGTTTATATAGATAAAGTGCCATAACTGTAAATAGTTTTCGCGATTTTTTTTAGTTCGGGGCCCCCTAATATTGAGTCGTTTGTGGTCCCAGGGCCCTATTTCTCGAAATCTTAACTAAATATAAAATCCAAATTTTAGTAGATACTTCAATTTTGATTGGTCAAACACTCAAGTCAATCTAATATTTTCCAATTAGATTACGTGAAATATGCCACGGGTCCACAATCCAGTTGGTTCCAAGTCCGTGTTCCATGTGGTCTCAGGTTTAATCCTGGTGGTTCCAGATCCACGTTCCATGTGTTCTCAGGTTTAATCCTGGTAAAATTAAATAAAATTTACTTTAACGTCCTACTGGTCTGCTCCTAACCTGAACTAATGAAGACGGGCATGCGCCATACAGTGTGCTATGAGGGAAATTTTGTCCGGGCAGCGGCACTGCGGCCAACTCTTATATTGAATTCCAACTACCAAGGGATCTTTTACGTGCACTCCAATGTGTACACGGGCCTCGCTTGTTCTTCCCATCCGAACGACTAGACAGCTGTCCTTGTCAGGCCCTCAGCCCTGCATCACTGACAAGGGGAAACCAAGCCTGAAAATCGGGATGAACTTTCTCGGCCTATGCAAGGATCGGACACCCGACCTCCAGACTAGCGAGCCAGTTTATCCTTGGCCCGATTCCTAGAAAATTCTTAAGCACGTTCTTGTGCTGAGATTTCAAGTAGACTTTGCATTAAAGTAAACTTATCGCATTTTGTCTTCCTAGAAAATTCTTAAGAATGTCCTTGTGCTTAGATTTTAAGTAGACTTCAGTGTAAGCACAAGTACTTTATTATGTGTTCCTAGAAAAAACTTAAGCGCAACTTTGTTCTTATCAAAGCACAAGTCTCAAGCAAAGTATAGGGCTTGCTTACCAACCTTAAGTCTGTTTCTGCTTCAAACAAGATGGCTGACAGTTAGTTATTCCACGGCATTTCCTACATCTTTTAATACGTAGGAGACAATTGAAAGGCAGAGAAAATCCTTTAGAAACATATTCCCGAGAAGTATGCTATAGAAAAGTTCACTTCTGCCCTGAAACCATTTTATTTATTTACCAATTATTAGTAAACAACACAAACACACAGGCTACTTTAATATCAGGCGCTCCCGCAATTTTTCAGCTTTAATATCAGGCGCTCCCGCAATTTTTCAGAGTGCTTGCGTTTTTTTTTTTTGTTTTTTTTTAATTTTTAGGTTTTTTTAGCTTGTGTCACATTTCATATGTGTATAAGGGACATGTCAAATGTGTCTAAATCGACCATTTGCCGGGAAGCAGAAGACAAATTTATGATGAAATTCGCATACCAAAACTGTTTTTATGACGTTTGAGAGCACCATAGTCTCATTTTACCAGTCACAATGTGCTTAGACTCGTACTTGACTTGTGCTTACGTAAGAACGGTCTTGAGAATTTTCTAGAGACGGTATTTTATTAAGATTCCTACGTAAGAAAAAGTGAAGCATAACTTTGTGCTTACTTTAAGAATTTTCTAGGAACCGGGCCCTTGTGTTGGCCGAAATTTGCAGCAGTTTACGTCAGTCAACATAATTTTGTCACGTTGGTAGCTCCAAATTGGGGGAAGATGACCAAACCCAACTTTTCTAATGTAAAATTTTGAGTAGAATACGATGCCGAGTACTAATCAGTCCGCCGTTGGTGTGTTTTCGAGATATTCGGGGTCAAAGGTCAAATGGGGTCATTTGCACTGAACGCTTATGGGTAACCTGCGTTTATATTGAAAGAGTGATTACTTGCGATCATTTTTAGCATGTTTTCATGATACAACGAATGGCTGCGCATTCACTTTCCGTGCAAATGACCATCTCGAACACGCCTCAATGGCGGATTGATTACAACACAGCAACGTATTCTACGCAAGATTTTAATTTGATGGACACCCCCCTCGCACTGAGCCTCTACAATATATGATTGCTATCAGAGGCGGCCCCTTGCGCCCCCCCCCCAATTTTTGATAGTGCCCTTTTTTACTTCTGAAAGTGCCTTTCAACTGGCCTTTTGCTATATTTTGGGGCTCTTTTTCAACGATTTCCGAACGTTTAGACGAAAATATCAGCCAAAGAGCTCTTGGAATGGCTACAGATGCAAGGAAACGACGGTCAGTGCCCTTTTTTTGTGGCGCCCCCCCCCCCTTTTCAAAATTCCTAGATACGCCCCTGGCTATTGTAAAACGAGATAAATAAGGCTATATGGGATCAGTTGTTCGTAGCTGTAGCATTACTCATTGAACTATACAACAGTTGGATGCATTTGTGGTCATCTAATATCAAATTTTTCTCAGGGATCAGGGCCCGATTCCTAGAAAATTCTTAAGCACGTTCTCGTGCTTAGATTTCAAGTAAACTTAAGTTAACTTGTCGCATTTTGTGTTACTAGAAAATTTTTAAGAACGTCCCCGTGCTTAGATTTTAAGTAGACTCTAGTGTAAGCACAAGTACTTTATTGTGTGTTCCTAGAAGAAACTTAAGCGCAACTTTGTTCTTATCTAAGCACAAGTCTCAAGCAAGGTATAGGGCTTGCTTACCAACCTTAAGTCTGTTTCTGCTTCAACAAACAGAGAGAGAGAGAGAGAGAGAGAGAAATGGGGTTTAACGTCCACTCGACACAAACAAGGTCATTTCGGGACTAACATATGGTATAATTTTATTTCAATTATTCGCTTGCGCGTCAGACAGGCGACCCTACTGCTTGCCACGTACAACCGGGGATTCGAAACCACGCCAGTTGACTCAATGGCAGACCGTATGATACAGAGCACGCACGCAACCATTCGGCCACCCCCCCACCCCCTTGCTTCAAACAAGTTAGTTAGTTATTCCACGGCATTTCCTACATCTTTTGATACGTAGGAGACAATTTAAAGGCAGAGAAAATCCTTTAGAAACATATTCTCGAGAAGTATGCTGTAGAAAATTTCGCTGCTGCCTTGAAACCATTTTATTTATTTACCAATAAGTAAACAACACAAGCACACGGACTACTTTAAGATCAGGCTCTCCCGCAATTTTTCAGAGTGCTTGCGTTTTTTTTATTTATTTATTTTTTTTTTTAGCTTGTGTAACATTTCAAATGCGTGTAAGGGATATGTCAAATGCATCTAAATCGACCATTTGTCGGGAAGCAGACGACAAATTTATGACGTAATTCGCATACCAAAACTATTTTTATGACGTTTGAGAGCACCATAGTCTGGTTTTACCAGTCACAATGTGCTTAGACCCGTACTTGACTTGTGCTTACGTAAGAACGGTCTTGAGAATTTTCTAGAGACGTTATTTTATTAAGATTCTTACGTAAGAAAAAGTGAAGCGTAACGTTGTGCTTACTTTAAAAGAATTTAATTTTCTGGGAACCGGGCCCTGGACCTGATGACAAAGATATGGTAACGGGTCTACAGAATCGACTTGTGAAGGTGGACAGGATGTTTTCCTGACTACCTGAATGAAGATATTCATCTTTACAAACATCTTTGTCTTATGTGGGAACTAATAAATGTATATACTTCTCTGCAATTGGTCATGAAAATAACCATCATGGTCTGATACCTGTTCAGTTATACACGAGTTGTTTCCCTTCCTACTGCAATCCTCAATTCAACTAAGCGTGTAAGTTCAATAACCGCTCAAATATTATAACCAAAATGGAGACAGACCACCATTAATTTCCCCCCATTGACTTCAATGTTGATTCTTTCCTCTTTGCCCACCTCCAACTTTTCCCCAAATTTTCGTTGGGCTGAATGCTTTTCACTACAGACATGAACAAACGGCCATGTCTTTGCACTAAAATTTGTATGAGGTTGACCACCAAAATTTTAAGATACACAAACATAAAGAAGCATACAAAACATGTAACTAGTTGCCGTAGATATCACCGTGATAACCCCGTTATCCTTCCACCTCAAAATCATGAATATGTACCAAAGCCCCGCAGAAAATATTAAGTCAAATCATCCTCGTCCATTCTAGACCAAAAAAAAAATCAACAAAACTGGGCATGCAAAAGGGAATAAAAGAGACAGAGAGACAATTGTTATGAATAGACGAACTACGGGGTACCGAGATGGCGAAATTTAATGAAGGCCTGCCTCCAAATAACAGATAACTTTGACATGGAAAACGCGAATTATTTGTCAATTTAAATCAACATTGATGTTATGATCTTACCGGGGAAAGATGGGCTTCTGATATCAAAATATATTTAAGACAAAATAAACAATTTACCTGTAGTACACAAATCTTGTACAATAGTGTCTTTCAGCGCCATTTGTAACATGAGGCTCGACGAACGAGCAGGACATATTCCACAAGACAGATCAAACGATGACTTCATATTCTTATCTGGAGAACATGCGCAATAAACACTATCGTTGTAGACCGGAATACGCATATACTAGAGATAGACTTCTGGGCTATTTTCGTAACATAACAGCGAAAATTACAGTGAAAACAGAAACGACTGAATGTAAATCCGTTTGTATACATTCATTGTATTATTATATACATTGCTACTCAGGTTTTTATGGGTTATCCTCAAGAGGCTGGTCATTCATGACATCATTACCTTTTCTCTCATCAAAAATATCTCATCTTATTATCACGTAAATTTATATTTTCACCTCTATTGTCATGTTTGATATGTTTCTTTAAAAATTAATTAAACAAATAAATAAATTTGTGTAGATGTCTAGGTCCCAAATATTAGTGATTTAGCTCCTTTAACACGACGATGATTCAAATAACGAAACATTATGCTAGTATTAAATCGTGGCGTGCTTTTGAGTAAATCGTGCACTGACCGTTTTTCTTTCGTGTCCGCGGGTTTATCTTGTAGATTTTTTATTTGTGTGTAGTACCGTCCGCCTGCACTTATTATTAGCCGTACCACTTCCAAGAACTATCGTATAGCAAAATATTTTTCTGTTCACCAATCTGAAAACTAATTATCCATCAAAACCTTCATATACTTCTGCCAATCACGTGTTCTCCACAAAAACTTAATCTGGAATTAAATTAAAGACATACCACCGATTTTTTTTGGCAATGGTGGGGGCGTCTGCCTGATCTCCCGCCTGCGCTGTACGCACTTAAATTTGGTGATACTTTAAGCGGCCCCGAATATCTTTGGGTTGTATGAAATGTATTCATTTAACGTATTTTACTACGTTTTATTGACTGCCATGGGCTAGAACACCCCATACCCCTGCACAGTTATAATTATGGGATTTCGTGTCGCTATTGAATCGTGTCCCTCATGGGGTCTCCACGCCCTTACGTTAGTCCCAATATAACCGACGAGATATCGTTTTGACGAGATATTCAAGGCCGTATCGTTCCATTCAAGAATAAACTACAAATGTACATCAAATCTATATAACGACCTTATTTTTCACATTCTCGACACCAGCTGGTGAGATAAAATTATAAAATCGATTACTCTGAAAATAATTGCAATTAATACACTGGCAACCGTGGATACCTTTTTAATATATGCCCGTGACTGGAAATTATTTAACCTTGTAAGACCTTTATGTCATGAATGTAGGTCGTCTATTTATAGCAATTCTTTGTCAGGGGCGTGCGGGAGGGTGGGGTGGGGGACGGGGCAGAGAGGAGGCGACGATGGACCCGGACCTCCATACAAAGGGGAGTTCGACATTTATTTACAGATTTAAATTATTCCCGTTACTTTTTCTGTACAGACTATCAAACTTTGTTTGAATCAAACGTTGATATCGTCTGTTTTGTTTACAATTTCTATTAAGTTTTGAAGGATATTCATAATTAGGAGACCCGAATTAGGATTTTAACATGAAGCACGGAAGCACGGAAAAACCCCAAATATCTAATCACACAAAAACACATTGCTGAACGGGGTCGACAAGCTCTCTTCTCAGTCTCAAAAGTTTGTAATGAAAATTATTTTAATATTGTAATTAAACTTTGTATTTTTGATACTTTTATATATTGTATTATACATTATGGGGCTTACTAGGGTTGATGTTCTGGTGAGTTTGATAAAGCTGATGTTAGGGTGTGTTTGATAGTGTTGATGTTAGGGTGTGTTTGATAGAGCTGATGTTAGGGTGTGTTTGATAGTGTTCATGTTAGGGTGTGTTTGATAGAGCTGATGTTAGGGTGTTGTTGATAGTGTTGATGTTAGGGTGTGTTTGACAGTGCTGATGTTAAGGTGTGTGTAATAGGAATGATGTTAGGTTGTGTTTGATATATCCGGTGTTATTGTGTATTTAATAGGGCTGATGTGTTTAATAGAGCTGATGTTAGGGCGTGTTTGATAGGACCGGTGTTAAGGTGTGTGTAATAGGGATGACGTCAAATATTTCATAGGGTCACTGTTAGAGTATATGTATGTAATAAGGCCGATGTTGGGGTGTGTGTAACAAGGGTGATGTTAGGGTGTGTGTAACAGGGATTGTGATAGGATGTGTAATAGGGTTGCTGTTAGGGTATGTGTAATAGGGATGGTGTTAGGGTGTGTTTGATAGGGTCGGTGTTACGGTGTGTTTGATATGAATGTTTGATAGAGATGACGTTGGGGTGTATTTGATAATGCTAAGTGTTAAGATCTGTTTGAAAGACCTGAATCCTGTTTGGGGTTCATTTATAATCCGTCCAATTTGAAAACCAATTTCTGATTCTTCACCAGACTTTACGAATTAAACTTCAGAGAAGGCGGAATACCAACACTCTAAAGTGACCATATTTAAATAAATGAACAGAGAATCTGTTTTATAATTCCTGACACGTGTAATTGAGCAACATACAGAATACGCAAACATGCGAAAATACAAGTAAAATATATATGCAGCATGATACAAACAAATCCATTAACGAGAAAAAATAGATGTTCATTAATGTTTATGGAACTTAGATCAATGCTTTTGTCAGCAAATCCAACTTGTCAAATTTAAGATATGAAAAGAAATGGGGTTCGTACGGTTTTGTTCCCACTCGGCTAATAAAGATGGACATACGCCATACAGTGTGCTATGAGAGAAATCTTGCCCCAACAGCTATTGCCTTTATCTAATTCCAACTGCCAATGGTTCTTTTACGTGCACGCCAATGTGTACAAGGGACCTCTATTTTTCTTCCCATCCAAACGACTAGACAGCTCTAATTATCAGACCATCCATCCTGCACCACTGACACATGGAAACCACGCCGGTAAATCTCCAAGAATTTTCTCAGCCAACACCGGGCTCGAACCAGCGTCTTACTCACTTAGCCACCGTGGCTCCAAACTAATTGTATAAATATTGAGAGAGAGAGAGGGAATGAGTGTGTGTGTGTGAGAGAGAGAGAGAGAGAGAGAGAGAGAGAGAGAGAGATGGTGACCCATGAGTAAAGCACTGGTTTTTCCGGGAATTTCAAGTAGCGTTTTCCAGCTGACTCAATGACCGGCTTTATGATACAACGTGCACGTACTAACCATTCGGCCATCCAACCCCCGAAAAGCTTATAACAGTGTCAAAAATATTATAGATCTTGGTCGAAGGCCCACTAAATCTTGAGTCTTATGACTTTAGCCGGCACTTTGTGACACATTTCATATCGTAGCGTGTAAATACATGTTATATGATTCTAATTCAATTTTTTTTTACTGGTGCAATATTTTTGTCGACTATATGAAAGCCGACTTGAGACCAGCTGGTAATCGCCCAATATGTACCCGACGTTTCAAGCAGCATTAACACTACCCTCATTGGAAAAAATACGATAAAGGCGAAGAGAGGGAGCCACCATCTATATCGGTGATGTTGAAAGGATTTCATTACACCAACGATAAACATGAACATGAAGATTGCGGTTTGAAGAACAAACAGGGTGCCAAATTGTGAGTTCTTCGGTATGCCAATTACTGCATTCATTGTTTGAAAGGGAATCAATAACTGACTTATCAGTATAAAAAATAATCCTGTCTTGTAAGGTAGTTTTATATTATTACTTAAAAACACTTTAGCGATTCCCAGAAACCACCGCCTTCGCTGTCGAATATAATCCATGACTGAAAACGTACTCTTCTCCCACATCTCTCCTTCAATGAAGTTAAACCTGTATCCCTTTTCCCACGCTTTCATGCCGAAATAACAATCTTCAGTGAGGCTGCCTTCAGGTCCAAAATCATAGGAGACGCTTTTTTCTGCACCAGCATTGGCGACAACGAATGACCCCTTCCAGTTGAATATTGGACGGTGCAATTGTCCTAGAGTAAATCGTAACATACCATAATCAACACCAACTCGTATAGAATCGGCCAATGTTGTTAGCCAACAAACAATTTCCTCGTTAGCGTAGGTAATGACACCTTGACCAAATTCATATTTTCCGTCGTTTATAAAATTAATCACACCAATTAGACTGTTTTCAGTAATTAACGTGTCTTCATCTAAATGTATTATCCAATCATTATCGCTCAGTATATTTACTCCTTCTTCTAAACAATATTGTAAAGCACGTGCTTTATATCGAGATCCATGTTTGGTTTGATAACTGTCAGGAACGACAACTTCCCGCACGTTCAAACTCTCTGTTATACCAATGAAGTTATCGGTGACGACTTGAAATACATACTTCGACAGTCCTAATTTCATACATATGTCTATATTCCGCTGTAGAGTGGTCTTAACTAGTTGCGGGTAGAGTCCCCGAGTTACAACGCGGAAGCACATAAAAGGTAAATATTTGGATGACCTTTTCAGTACCGGTTTATCTGGGTAACAGTTGAAGTAGAGCAACCCCAACAGATTTGTCGAATTTAAAACCATCGGAAACAAGATCATAAACTGTAGAATGCTGCAGATCCAATAAAGTCGTTCATCTTCGTTTTCATTTATATGGATAAACTTTAAACAAAACACGAGTAAACAACACCAAAGGGCGATAATCGAGCTGTGTCTAATATACCTATGCATAGTGATGGCGTCACGGAGTCTGAAAGATAAAATTAGAAGACACAAATGAATTAAGAAATAAAGTTAACAAAGAATGTGTATTAAGTGACCGTTGACGAGAGAAAATATCTTGCTTACAGGAGATGTCTAGATTTGAGGACATATCCAGATTACAGGACATATCTAAATTACAGGATATATCCAGATTACAGGACATATCTAGATATATCCAGATTACAGGACATATCTAGATTACAGGACATATCTAGATTAGAGCACACACCTTGGTTCTAGGACAGATCTAGATTAGAGGCAAAATTTAGATTTTAGGGCATATCTAGATTAGAATAAAAATCCAGATTAGAGGACATGACTAGATTACAGGACATATCTAGACTACAGGACATATCTACAACAGGACATATCTAGATTAAAGGGCAAATTTAGATTAAAGGACAAATCTAGATTAGAGGACATATCTAGACTACAGGACACATCTAGATTACAGGACATATCTAGATTACAGGACACATCTAGATTACAGGACATATCTAGATTACAGGACACAGGTGAGAAAACATATCTAGATTAAAGCACGTATCTAGATTAAAGCACCTATCTATATTTGGAGAAGTAAATTATCTGATTGATTAAAATAATGTTGTGTATAACAAACTGTAATAAAACCAACCTAGCTATATTATCATGTGTATTATATTGATCTTTAATATTATAATAAACAGCAACATTAAAGATAGGTTGCCAGACAACGAAACATACGCCCACAGCAGCTAAATCGTCCGGGCAGTCAACAAGGGTATTTTTACTTTTTTTGGTAATGAAACATTCGTAATACACTAAAATCTGATTAAGAGTAACAACTCATTATGTAATTATCTGAAAATCATTAGAATTTGTTTGCTTTTTATAAGGTTTTGCCCCACGCTAACAATTAGTATAGGAAATATTTAACATCATGGATTTACCTGTTCAGTTATCAAAATTCATTGAAAATCAAAATACTTGTTCGTTTCAACACCTTGAACTCTGTGTATCAATCTGAAGTCAATCGGATGATAAGTTTGGCATCTATAGCGTCACAAGATTTTTTGAAGTGATCAAGGGCCATAACTCTGGCACTAATTATCGAAAATCGCTGAAAATCAATAGGCTTCTTCGTCTCATGACCTTAAACAGTGTGTGTAAATTTAAAGTCAATCGGATATTAACTTTGACCTCTAGAGCGTCCACAGAATTTTTTGATGTGATCAAGGGCCATAACTCTAGCACTAATTATCAGAGATCACTGAAAATCATTAGGGTTCTTCGTCTCACGACCTTAAACACTGTGTATAAATTTAAAGTCAATCGGATATTAACTTTGGTTTTTAGAGCGTCCACAAGATTTTTTGAAGTGATCAAGGGCCATAACTTTGGCAGTAATTATCGGAAATTGTTGAACATCAATAGGCATCTTCGTCATGACCTTAAGCACTGTGTATAAATTTAAAGTCAATCGGATATTAACTTTAGCCTTTACAGCGTTCACAAGATTTTTCAAAGTGATCAAGGGTCATAACTCTGGCAGTAATTATCGGAAATCGCTGAGCATCAATAGACGTCTTCGTCTCATGGCCTTAAACACTGTGTATAAATTTAAGGTCAAACGGATATTAACTTTAGCCTCTACAGCGTTCACAAGATTTTTCAAAGTGATCAAGGGTCATAACTCTGGCAATAATTATCGGATATCACTGAAAATCAATAGGCTTCTTCGTCTCATGAACTTAAAGAATGTGTATAAATTAAAAGTCAATAGGATATTAACTTTAGCCTCTAGTGCGTTCACAAGAAATTGTGGACGATGGACGGACGGACCGACGGACGGACGGACAGACGGACGGACGGACCGACAGACGGACGGACGGGGGCGACGGCAATATACGTCCACATTTCCATGTGGGCGCATAAAAATACATTATGGAGGATTAGATAAAGACCTGACAGTTAAAAACTCGATAATTGAATGTCAATTTGCTGAAAATTTCAGTCAAATTAATCCACTATGAACCGACAATTAATGTAGCACCATGTTTCTTTTTGTCTGACATGGAGAGCGGGTGATTGTCGGTCCGGTCGCCACATCCTACGTATGACCCATGCATCTTTTCTTACTACATATTTTCGTATCCTTGTGATCGTCTAGAATTTGTCTCTAGCTGTCTTTGCTTCTCCTTCACGTTGTGTTTACTTCTTACTGGTTTCTTAAGACGTTTGTCTTCTTCAGTTATAACAATGCAACGGTTCGTTTTTTACCTTTTATGTAGCATAGGTATACATACAAGCATAGTACATATTACTTTTATAGTCAATACTAACTAAACTCTTAGATGGTAACCCTCTGGAATCTAATCAAAGTCTGATTTAATGACATAATATAGTTTCCTTTATAGCCGCAAGGGTATCACGCACACCCATGCGTGTTCATGACCATGAACCTGTGCAATCGACGTAATGATTGGTTAAATTAAGCCAAATGATGCAATAACCCACCCTTATATGGTTATGGAAATTTACTCTAGAAATTGCGCATGAGATATCTGTTATCATGTTGTTGACATGAGATATCAGCTATATTTGGTTTCTATAACCCTTTTTTATATAACAATATGTCAATCAAATGTTAGTTGATATCAGTACACACCTGCATATATGTGAATATGTTAGAAACATAAAACTATATCTTATCTCCTCATTCCTTGTCTATATTCAGTTTCACTTTAAATTCTGTCACTGGAAATCTCAATTTGGTAAACTGGTAAACCATTTCTTCTTCTTGAATTTCTATTGGTCTGGTTCAGCTACCATAGTCTCAAGTTGACAACTTTCTATTTTTTCTTCTAAGTATGGTTGGTTTGAGACAAAATACAAATTTCATCCGTCAATCAAACATGTCACTGCCATCAGACCAAGAACTAACTATTCCTAATTTCATAAAACTTTATTTTGCTATTAGTCTAACATTATATTAATATATTATTCCTAAAACTTGTAAGTAACTCTTACTTTTAATTAAAATTAAACTTTGATGTGTCCCTTTAATTATAAATCTTCAAACTAACTTTGACCTCTTGACCTGAACTGAGTAAGGGAATAGTTTATAATTTTGTAATTGCCTTTTCATTTTGTAATTTCCGTTTGTGTTTTAGAATTCCGTCATAACAATTTTATAATTCACCCGTCAGTAATGTGACCTTTTTTTTGACCTACTCATTTATAATTTTAAACATTCCCATTGGACTGACACTGACACAAGCTGAAAACTTATGACAATACCAGTGTTACATTATCGAGAATGTCAATCAAATATGGCCAGTATATGAATGACACTCCATTTTATTTACTTTATCTAGAACTGAGCCCAAAGTAAGTGACGTGCACTTCACTCACTCGGAACACCAGTCTGTATTTGTAAACACGACAACCAAAATATACCTTGCTTTTTACTACACATATAATACTATATCCAATATATATTATATTCTATATACATTAACACATGTGCTAGAACCTAGTGTTTGTAGTAAGTCGACCTAATGTCAAATTACACATTCTAATCATCTCGTATTATGTCGACAGCGTATAACAGCAAAAATATATTAAACGTAGCCTATATATCACGTTCCTAAGCAAAAATTACATAGAAATATATACGGACATAATCTACCGTATATCCTCACCTTAAACTCATATAAAACTCGTATGCGATAATCTCACAATTTAACGAGCCTATAATTTTAGTTTTTTTCCCAGGAAAACTATACCTACATCCCTAGATTTTTAACCACATGGGATTTTAACATAACCCAACTTTTTTTATTCAAAAGTTAAATTATCGTAATCTTTGAAACCTTGGACTAGAGCTTCAAAATTACATTACTCTACTTATTTAACCACCTACATGAACGACACAAAACACAAACAATAGCAATTCAACCTTTTAGTCAAAAGCTGAATTACCCACATTTAGCCTAACTCGACTAAAATCCTAATTCTTGAGACTTTGGACAAGGATCTCAAACATTATATTATATACGAAACAACAAATAACACATATTAACGAATTACAGTAGAGAGCACGGCCATCTTGAAAACTAGAGTTAAACACTCACAAACGTCATGCTTAGATCTGCCGTCTTACCACTGCAATCCGGAGACAACATTAGTTCCTATTTTAGTCCTATTCCCATCATTTGTGTGTAACCATGATATATTCAATCTTTTTTTTTTCTCAATTGTTTTGTTTGTTTTAAAACCTACTCCGTAGAGACTCTCTTTAACTTTAATTACTCGCATTTACTACAGGTCATGTTAACCCGATAATATACATACCGAACTCATGATATTATATTGTTTACTAAACCTATCAATCAAAACTTATGAATGGATATATTGTATTTCCTACAGTTAAATTTTAACAATTTCCGTCACGTTCATCAAAATTGTGGACATCCTGGGGTAGCGGCTTGTGCAGGGAAAGTTCGTAGAAAATATTGGATTATTGCGGTAACGAAATCAGCTAAAAAAGTAAAATTTCAGTGCGTATTTTGTCGAGAATGGAATGCCCAAACAGAAACACAAATAATGGCAGAGCTTCCTTCTGTTCGTCTGAAACCACATACACCACCATGGTACTATACAGCACTGGATTTATTTGGACCCTTTAAGGTCACTGTAGGAAGGAAAACTACAGACAAAGCTTATGGAGTGCTGTTCACTTGTTTAAATGTAAGAGCAGTACATATTGACATTTCAAAGGACTATTCAACTATGGAGTTTCTTCAAGTTTTACGACGTTTTTTCAGTTTACGAGGCCAAGTCCATACTTTATTTTCCGATCGCGGTTCGCAGCTAGTCAGAGCTGATGCTGATCTCCAAAAGGCTTTAAAGGGTTGGGATCAAACCCAATTAAAGGTCTTTTGTCATTCGCGTCAAACCAATTGGAACTTTTTCACACCAACTGCCGCTCACCAAAACGGATGTGCTGAAAGCATGATAAAAACAACAAAATTGGCTATTAAACGTGCTATAGGGGAGCAAACTGTGTCACCTCTAGCGCTCCAAACTGTGTTCTTTCAAATAGCTAATTTAATTAATGACAGGCCGATAGGAAGGATTCCAAATGATCCCGACGACGGACATTATCTATCGCCAAATGATTTACTTTTAGGTCGCGCTTCAAGTAGCATTCCACAAGGACCCTTCCTTGAGACAAAAAATCCACGTCATCGTTACGAGTTTTGTCAAAAAATTGTGGAAAACTGGTGGCCACGTTGATATCGAGATGTGTTTCCGACACTTTTACCCCGAAAAAAGTGGCACACTGACAATAGAAGTGTTTGCATTGGTGATTACGTACTGTTAAAGGATTCCAATCCGATTCGTGGAAAATGGACAAAGGGGATCATAACCGATATATTCCCTGGAATGGATGGTAAAATAAGGAACGTTAAAATAAAAACTGTAGCAGGCGAATATGAACGTCCAATCACGAAAATAGTTGTGATCTATCCTGTGCAAGGATACGAGGACTGAGTTATCGACCCTGTGCAAGGATATTAGGACCGACTGTCTTAATAAAAGCCAGTTGCATGGTATTTCTTATTGCGGCGGGAGAGTGTTCTGTTGACAGAACGATTTTTTGTTTAAAACACTTTATTTGTTTACTTTAAGTTCTAGCAGACGATAAATTTATTCGCTGTTGTCATTGGTATAGTTAAGACCAACTTGATTACGCGTACTAGTGGCTGTTGCAACAACCGTTGGCTAACTTTACCGGAAGTTATTGGCTAACTTGACCGGAAGTAAGAAAATTATGTTGCGTAAAGGCACAATTTAATTCGAGGATTTATTTATTCTATTAATAATGGTTAATTTTGTAGTAAGAGGCACGAGTAAGTTAATTTACATTTAAATACTCTGTTTAGCTTATTAAGCGTGTAATATATGTGCCAAATTAGTTCGGTTTATGTATAAGACCCGTTTAAAGTTTTTCCTGGTTGACGTTAGCAGGCAGTTAACGCAGCCACATATAATTTGTGTACAAGCGCTATAGCTTTATTTAGTTTAATTTGAACGAGATTATTACTTAAAAGGATATATATTACAGATTTCAAATGGTTAATTTAGTTATATTGGTTTAGTTTATGAATGATGATGGAAATAATAAAGAGTTGTAGTTCCAAATCAACAATTGTCATCTTTCTATATGATGGGTTACCCAAACAAAAAGGCCAAACACACCATACGAAAACCTCTCCTCCACCATTCTTCTACCACAAACAATCGCATTAGCCGCCCAAATTTAACTTTTCTTACTTTATCTTTATTGTCAAGCGAGTGAGAGAACTGGGGTTTTGAGTCCACTCGACACAAACTAGGTCATTTCGGGACTAACGTGGTTCAATTTTACTTGCGCGTAGGGATCTTTAGCATTGGGATGAAACTGGACGTCCGGAGAAAATTCACGAGGTTTATATATTTGTGCACATGAAACGGGGGATAATGGAAGTGAACTTTTGAGTTGATCACATAAATATATAGTACATGTATAATTACTTTGTACTAGGGCTCACACTGGCTTTCAATTTTTTTCCGCCAAAATGGATGATAATTTTGGGTAAATTTAATCTATTTGAACATCGTACAACACTATATATTCAGTAGTTACACGTCAAATCTCGTCCAAGGAATGACAATTTTCTAGAAATGTATGTGTTGCGTGTACAATAGACCTATTGTTATTTTCAGGTACCGTAAAGTTATCAGAATCTGAATCCCTTATAGAATGATATTACATCAATTATATTTGTAAGAGATGCTTACAATAATACCCGTCGTTCACCTTTAGACCATTTTGGCGACGGTAATATGATACAAATGGCGAACCGTTTTCTCGCTCAAGAATCGCCGATATTCAACTAGTTCTTACGTTTTCGACCAGTGTTGATAAGATAAGTCGATCAACTAATCATTAATCCAAGACAACTGATTAGTATTACTCATTGACTCGATCCGGATTATCAGCCAGTTGATTAATTTATCATTATTGTGTTTAGCCACGTGATTGACACTCAATAAAGATTAGAATTTTAAGATTTTTTTCCGCCAGTTCTCAAAAAGTATCGCCAGTACCGCAAAACTTTATCGCCAAAATAATCGCCAAAATCAAATTTTAATCGCCACTTTCATATTTTTATCTCAAATTGCGACTTTGGTGTTACGTATTTGCCAACATCAAGGTAACAGTTTTCCAAGCGCAGTTACAATGCAATTCGATAATGACGTCACAATGAGAACGACATAATTCCATCAAAGTGACGTTACGACGTTATAAAGAGATCGTAGGTTAAAAATGTCGGCATTTTTTAACTCCCGAGTATCGATTTCCTATAGGTCGTTAATACATTTATTTGCACTAAAGTCAACCGATTCGGAGATTTCAGCGATTTTCTGGTCCACTGGAGGCAATCTTGGATTTATGTTAATTATGCAAATTTCCCCAAGACCGATAATGGCCGCTTTTGTTATGGAAGTACTAGAGACCACACCTGAACAGTTCCCAAAGAAATGATTTCTGTTGCAGTTTGTTCTAGGTGTATTGTTATCTATACCCGCCTAATTCATTGTATGCACCTAATGGGATTTTCTGATTAAACGCCACGAAACCTCGACCACGAAGTCGCCGCCATTTCAATTTACAGCTAATGCTTTGCACCCGTTGTCTGGGCCAATCAGCAAACGAGCCGTGTTGGCAGCATAGCAACAAGCGGAGTTTGTTCACAATTTTAGGGGTTTTAAAATCCTTTTGTATTCCTTCAAAATGAACTCAACGGCAATACTGTGGTCATATGTATAATCTAGAGATTCTCTTACCGTACTTTTACAAAACGTCCAAATAAAAGGTGTTTTAAAATGTTTTATTGCTATTTTGATCTTTTGGGCCGATAGATAGTTTATTTATAGACTCATATTTGTGAAAATCTCAATTTTGACCAAAATCAATGTTTTCACTTATTTTGTCTTTATCTCATTATTGGATCGCGCGCATTCCGACTCATTTTGCCGTGGCCTGTCACATATATAAACAGCTGTTCTTAAAAACAAATATACCATAAATAAATTATGCAAACTGCACTTGTATGAGTGTAGCGACAATGACCAGAATATGCCCCCTTTTCACTGATGATGCAAGGGCATCACTGACATTTTCAGTCATGGGCCCCGTGAAAGTTTGAGCCTGTCGTGATTTCAGCGGCGATCACTATTTAAATAAAAGCATTCAATGTTATTCATGGAGAGCCCTAATGATTGACCAATCACTTATTGTTTCTCCAATCCTTTATTGTATTTTCAGCGCCATGTTTTTAAATTTGAAATACAATCTCCGATGCTGTATCAAACAACCAATAAATGTATAACCGTGAACTAAAAAGACTTAAAATACCATTTTGTCTGCGCTCGGTCCTCGCGGGCTCTCTCTCTCTCTCCCTCTCTTGATTTCTCTCCCCTGCCCGCCCCGTGCGCCGCGCAGAGCTCTACCCGTCTTTTGCGGGTAAATCTCTTGCGGCGTTGCAAGGGGCGGGCAAAACCGAGAGCTCCGTCTACAGCGGACAAATCTCCTAGTCGAGGGACAAGTCTCAACGCCTCGCAACCACAACAGGCCGCTCGACCGAGTACGACACCCCGACTCGCACAAACCCAAGTCGTCTGCAAGCAGATTTACCTGCCTTCGAAAGACACCAGCCGAAACACACAGGTCGGACACACACCACCCCGTTCCGCCCCGGGAGGGCGAAGCGGGGCCTAATCGTTCCTTTGCCGGTCAACGAGAGGCAGACGCGGACGTCGTGGGATGGGATTCCGGCTTAGAGGCGTTCAGCCGTAAGCCCGGGGACAAAGGCAAAGCGCCAATGCCAGTCACCACCAAGCACCAACGCTTTCAATCGCGGGCCAACGTTCCTCTCGTACTAGTCGGCCCTACCCGCTCGTACCCGCTCGAATTATTCACTACCAGTAGGGTAAAACTAACCCGTCTCACGACGGTCTAAACCCAGCTCACGTTCCCTGTTGGTGGGTGAACAATCCAACGCTTGGCGAATTCTGCTTCGCAATGATAGGAATAGCCGACATCAAAGGATCAAAAAGCAACGTCGCTAAGAACGCTTGGCTGCCACAAGCCAGTTATCCCTGTGGTAATTTTTCTGACACCTCTTGCGGGAAGCAGTAAATTGGGCTCTCCCATCGTCGCCCAAGGGGCGACACAAAAGGATCGATAGGCCGTGCTTTCACATGGATACCTCCTACTGAAAAGCATCCTCAAGCCAGCATTTGCCCTTTCGCTCGACCAAGGGTTTCTGTCCCTTGTGAGGCTGGCCTTGGGGCGCCCGCGCTATCGTTTCACGGGCACACCGCTCCAGTTAAGCTCAAAACTGAATCTGTCCTCGAACACCCTCGCGAGGTAAAGGAATTCCTCGCTTAGCCCCTTGAGCTCGCCGACGCCGCCCCGAGTGCGCCCGCTCCTGCGGTTATCACAGAGTGGTCTTTCACTTGCGCCGCGAGGCAGTCCCACCTAGGCTACACCCGCGCTCTCGCCCGACAAAGCCAATCGTGAGCCAAACTCAACAGCGTCATTTGGTTTTCAAAAGAATTGATCAAAAATCCACAATTTTGTGATCGCCCCCAGGCCTGCCCCCAGGATGCCCCTTGGTCTAAATCTGTTGCTCCTACGACCTTCCCGTACCCGTGCACCTCGAAAAACGATGTTTTGACCGCCTGGGTCTTCTGAGGGGTGACCCGTCCTTTATGACTGTCACAATTCTGGGATTCCGCTTTTGACTTGACTGGAAGTGGTTCAGAATTGTGACAAGGCCTTTATCCGGTGCCCCAGGCCTTTCAATGGCCGTCAAGAGGCCTTTGCTCACAATTGTGACATACCGGTTTTGCTCAATGTCCGTTTTTCGCCCTTTGGCGTGCCGTAGGGTTTCGGGTACGAGTATGAGTGGGTAAGGCCCTGCCCTCGGGTGGTCTGGCATCCATTCAGGGGGTCAGCCCCAGAAAAAAAAAAAAAATTGCCACGCCCCTTTCTGGACACGTCCCCCAATTTATTTTTTTTTTACTGAGAAGGACGCAAAATTTGGATTGGGTATGGGTGGGGTGGGGCTTGGGTCCACCCCCCGTAGGTGGAGGGTGGTTGCGTGCCCCCAAGTCGGTCGTTGATCCACGGAAATTTGATTTTTTACTCAACCTGATGTGCGCGGACAAGATAAATTGCCTAATTTAACCTTGGAATTGACTTTTTTCACACTAATATAATTAATGGAGATGAGTTTTTAAAGATACGCCTGTCGACTTGCCAAAATATATTAATAAAGTGGAAAATATTCCAAGTTTCCACGCAAAACAGCGAAAACGAAAGCTTCAGCGGTCTTATTCCAAGTCTGGTACCCAAAATAGAGTTATCTCTCTTTACCCGGTTAATTCAAACTCCGCTCTGTAAGCATACCAAATCAGACGTATATTGTCTACGTACACTAAAATTTGTTTGATATTGATCCCTGATTTTAGTCGTTGGTTTATCTCTTTATATTAGTCCCAGATATTCTGGTTTATGTCGAGTGGTTGTTAAACCTCATTCGTAGTCTTATATCGAATTCCAACTACCAATGGTTCTTAAAGTACGTGTACGTAAATATGCAAATATTACCTCGATTTGTTGTCCCATCCGAACGACTATACACAGTTCTTTGCTGTTGGCCGAGGAAATTCATTAAGATTTATTAGGCACCCCCCCCTGGCAAGGAACAAAGTCTCGATTATCCACGTTATTGTTATATTTGTTAACCTTAAAGTCTCGATTATCCACGTTATTGTTATATTTGTTAACCATAAAGTCTCGATCATCTGATAGTTGATTGTGGGCGTGTCTGAAATAATAATTTATATAAAGAAATCAAATGAAATAGGGTTTAACGCCCTACTGTTCTGTCTTCACCTGACCTGGGCTAATGGAAGACGGACATACGCCATACAGTGTGCTATGAAGGAAATTTTGCCCGGGCAGCGGCACTACGGCCTACTCTTATATCGAATTCCAACTGCCAATGGATCTTTTACGTACACGCCAATGTGTACACGGGACCTCGGTTTTTTGTCCCATCCGAACGACTAGGCAGCTGTCCTTGTCAGGCCCTCCTTCTGCATCACTGACAAGGGGAAACCACGCCGGAAAATCGAGATGAACTTTCTCGATAATTTATATAACATTTGAATCAAAATAAATACATGCAATAGGTGGAGGGGGGAGTATGTCGACCTTTCAACTGACAGTTTGAAGTTGTAAAGTTGGTAACGAAAACCTCACGTGCAAGGCATTTTTTTATGAGATTTCAACGGGGTTGTTTCCATAAAGAGCTATAATATGGCGCATGTCTGTCTTCATCGTCAATAAAGTTTAATATACCACATAATTGTAACTAGAGCGCGTGCTAATCACAAGCAGTTTATTTCTGATATTCAATGATGTAAATAAACGTCTTACTTTTCTACACCGACTCGACTAATGATGTTGATATATATCATATAATTAATATCAAACCTAGTATACACCAACATCTGGGTTGTCCTATACGTCCGTCTCTCATCTTGATATTAAATACTCAATTGATGGGATTTGTAGATTGTCAACAAGCTGTTACTGTTAAATATGGTGGGATATGTATATGTCGGGGCACATTGGTTGATGTATGTCGAGGAAGTATTACTGTAGATTGTCAACAAGCTGTTAAATGCTTATTTTATTCTAACTGTTTGTATTCTTTACGTGCACGAGATTTCGGTGTTTCGCTCCCATTGGCTCTGGCCGTATTGTAGTCAATAATATCTCACAACGTTTGATGAATATTCCCTTTTTTTTCTTTTTTCTTGGGTTGCTTCCCTTAATTTTTTTATTTTTTTATTTTGAGTGAAGTCTATATCACTATAGTAGAACCGGTTTCAACTATTATACAACGTTTGAGAAATACTCCGTTTTCTATTTTCATTAATTGCTTCTATAAACCAGTAGAATAAATAAATATATTTTATTATCATTTATACAATATTACTATTCAAAAAAAGTAGGGGATATTTGATTTTTAAGTGTTATTAAAGTCACATAATGAAACTGACGAAGAAACAAATGACATAATGAAATGAAGTTCACATTCATCGATTTATTCCAAATGATCGTTAGACTAAGTAAGGCACAGACTGGCCATTATAAGGGTAAAATGATACCCGGGGTCAAACAGCAAAGTTACCACAGCATCACAACAAAGTCAGTAACGGGTAAATCCTCCTCTGTTTGCCAAACAAGCATTGATCCAACGTGGCATACTCCTAATGATACGTCTAAGGTCATTTTGGTCCAGATTGTCCCATTCCTGTTGCAACGCAGCAGCAAGTTCTTGGACATTGGCACGACGTTGTTGACGTTGACGTAACCTCTGTCCAAGCATGTCCCAGACATGCTCGATGGGGGAGAGGTCGGGACTCAGTGCTGGCCAAGGTAATGTGGTGATGTTCTGTTGTTGGAGGTAACCTGTAACGATCCTGGCCCTGTGACATCTTGCGTTGTCATCCTGGAAGATGAAACGGCGGCCATGACGTCGTGCGAACGGCACAACATGGACTGCCAAGATGTTGTCCCGGTAGTACTGGCCTGTAACACGCCCTGCAACAACATGTAAAGCCGTTCTTCCAGCAACAGTGATGCCTCCCCACACCATAACAGAACCACCCCCAAATCGATCATGTCTGATGACGTTAACGTCTTGGAAGCGCTCGTTTCGACGACGCCACACCCTCCTACGTCTGTCCAAAAAATCAACAGTGAACCTTGACTCATCTGAAAACATCACATTGCTCCAGCGTCGATTATCCCAGTGTTGACGATCCCTACACCAACGACGTCTTGCCTGAATGTGATGATCTCTCAAACAAGGGATCACGCGAGGACGTCGGGCGCGAAGGTGACCCCTATGCAGTCGATTCCGAATCGTCTGACCACTCACTCTCACACCAGTGTCTGTTTGAAGACGAGCGCTGATCTGATTTGCTGTGATGACACGATTTCTCAAGGCCAAGGTACGGATAAATCGACCCTGGGCTTGAGTTGTCGCCCTTGGTCAACCTGAGCGTGGTCTGTCCTGTACAGATTGTGTATCACGGTATCTGGACCATAGCCTGCTTATGACAGACTGAGAAACATTCATCGTCCGCGCCACAACTGCCTGTGTTGTGCCGATCTGTAGCATGCCAAGGGCACGTAACCTTTCATTTTGGGTAAGCCGACGCATATCAAAATTTGTTTTCTGGTCACTAAAACAATTAAACTGATGTTTCCACCCTGGAATTCAATGCCACAATGACTGTAACATTCAAAGTCGTGTCGTGCAAATCTTGGGTTGGACCCCCATGATGATCCCAAGCATCACCTGCATTCCATGCGGTAGCTATTGGTGCGTTTGGGCGTCACATGTAACTGGAAATGTTTCTTCTGTTAGGTTCTAGAGTGACTTTTTTCGTAGTCATTTGCATATTTTAGTATTATGCCCCCAAAATCAAATATCCCCTACTTTTTTTGAATAGTATATATATATATTTAATGGCGGACTTTTACAATCGATACCACTACATCTAGATAAATCAAAGAGTTCCTGTTTTAACATGGCTATTAATTGTTGATCAGTTGTATTTACTATATTATCAAACTCATGGGGATCTTTATCAAGGTCATATACTTCTACAAAATTCTGAAAAACAAAAATAAATGGAATGACTAATAGAAATAGAGACAGTTTTATTTATGTTCGTTTAATTCAACAAGTTGACATGATAGTAGGTAGCCATGGGGGTGGGGGCGTAGCTTGGTGTATTTTTTTCACATACAGGGTAGAATTACCCATCGTAGAGTAGAGTAGAGATATATTTAAAATAATAACCTGCTATAAACTGATGGCGGATAGACCTACATACAGGGTAGAAAGATGTATTTAAGATAGTAGCCTGATATAGACTAATGGTGCATAGGCCTACATACAGATTAGAGATGAACCTATTATGTCTTGTTCAAGTGATAGGGTGGTGGGTATATATTAAACAATGTAATGGGACTGTTAAACCCGGTTGGCCAGGCTAATTATACTGATCTTATTGACTGGACGAGATTCTGTAATCCTGTCAGTGGATTTATTGATCATCATAGAAACTTTACAATTCAAGTAACATTTAATAAAATAATTGACATTGAACGATATTAATAGGTTACTGTTATTCTGACTAAAACTATCAATTTATGGTCAATGTTCCGTCTAATTTTTATACACTATCATTGAAGTGTGGTTGTATATTATCGACACGCTAGTCCGTCCGATGTCCACCATTCCCTGTGAACGATTGTTCGGAATCTACCAACTATTCTTTATGACGGCAAGTCACGTAATTTTTTGGCACAAATCACTAGAATCGTATAAACACACGTAGCTATTGATATCCTGATGGGGGGGGGCAGCGTTTAGCTGTTCGGATGAGACGTAAGACTTTAAAGTAGAACTTTGACTTCCATTTCAATTAGTCACAACCCATATTAGGTTTAGTCCCAATTATCCTGGCGTCTGATGTCTATCATTCGGGACTAACATGGTTCCAGAGACAATGTGAATGTGTCTTTCTGGTTTTTTTTTTTCTTTTTTTACAGTGTTAAATATTTTGGCGTATATATGGGGTAACAAAAGACAGATGCTGGGGGGGGGGGTGGCCTAGTGGTCTAGAGTGTCGCGCTTCGACCTCTAGCTGGCCGGTCACCTCTGGCTTGCGGCTGTGGTTTCGATCCCTGGTGTGAGCGTATGTGGCATGGAGATAGGGGCTCCTTCTCAACCTCGTGGGTTTCCTCCGGGCACTCCGGTTTCCTCCCACAGCAAAGACCCCTGCGCGTGCGCTAAGATAATGAAAATGAAAAATAAGACTTGTCTGCGATATCACCTTCGGTGGAAGCGGACGTTAAACACCAAGAACAACAACAACAACAGATGCTGGTTTTTTTTTCTACTGTCTTGAATATTTTGGCGTATGTAGCCACAGGTTACTTTGACAAAAGACAGATGCTGTGATTGTACATAATAAAACAATGCACGTAACTACTTAATGTCTTTAACATTACTACGCTACGTATATATCTTTAACATTATCTCCCGCTTGGAATAATCATTCCATTGCACGAATTGATAATAAAGGATAAAGCGCACGACCATAATATCTTTTTTGATAAAAAGTGTTGTTTTACGATTTATGTTATGTATTTGAAGAGGCGATCAAGCGGATTCAGGTTGGGGAGGGGGGGGGGGTCAATAATAATGGACTAATGAAAATGCAGTAAAATTTTAGGGTGAAAAATATGAGAGTAATACTGATAATACATTTAACTACTTCTGATATTGATCCCCTGATGTGCAGGGGGGTGGGGGGGGGTAATGGATTTGTGTGTGTGTGGGGGGGGGGTATGTCGAGCTTTCAACTTAGATGTTGTTTATAGTCGTGAACCATGACGTAACGTCATGTAAACACATTTAGTCCAATATTGGCACTCGTTTTAAATGTAAAGCTTTCGTAAAGCAGCTAGTCATTGGTTGTTAGTCGGACTACTGACCAATCAAAATTTAAAACAACAATATCCACTCATTACAGCAGTGAGTAGTGGGATTACCTCTAATAAAACGGAACACTGGGGGAGTATGAATTATCACCAAGTCAAACCAGATGTACATCTGTATAAAACAAATAACTAAAACATAAAAAAAAACACGTACCTTTTGTTTTATTTATTATGGAGAACAGAAATTCATCATACCGACATGACTTTGTTTTATCTACTTTTATTTGGATAGCAATATGTAAGTATTTTAGTATTATGTAATATTTTAATATATAATACGTAGTATTGCAAAGATACATATGTAAGATTTAGATAAAGAGTTAGCCATCCTTGCTATAATAGTTCGAAAATAGATAATGTAAAATGAACAATTTGAAAATTGCATTCAAATTACTCTATTGCAAGTGAGATGTTAGCCTTTGAAGGTTTGACAAGGCGTACATATTAATTGCAACCACCGTACTGGTTGTTCGAAGCTAAGTTCCTCTCCTCCATTTTTAGATCAAATCAAAATACATGTACTGCAGAACCGTTTTAATCTGTTTAAAGGGACAATAACACTCTTGCTGGCTTTGCAGCTCTAGAAAATAAATAATAGTCATATTCTAAGTACCAGATGTTTATGTGTCCTACCTGTTGTGTAAATTATCCATTACATCATATTTTACTTGTCCAGAGAGTTCGAAAATATTTTAAAATCCAAGTCACATTTGAAAAGGTTTACGTTAACCTTTTCAAATCATGCAGTTGAATTTTTCCAATTTTTTAAATTAGGTGTGTTACGATGAAATTTGTATCATCAATTTATTTGAATATTTTAAAATAATACAATTTGTTGACCAGAATAAAGATTGGGACATATTATTCAACTACAACAAGAGTGTTATTGGGGCTTTAATAATAGAGATATCCGATGGCATCGAGAGTTGGTTGTGGTTGTGTCATGTTAATAAATTCTTGAAGTTCCAATTTCATATTTTCTAAAAAAGTCAAAACATAATGATTTCTATGTCTTTTGCTCAAAAGGTTGTCAACTCACTATTATACGATCATGGGCAAAATTTTTGGGGCATTAAAAAGTCTGACACAGGCTGATTGAGAAAATAGTTACTCAATTACCTCCCTTGTTTTCCCATTCCTCTCCATGGACGGCAATCTTCAAACGTTTGAATTTGAAGTTGTAAATGATATTTTTGCCAATTTCTCAACTGGCAATAGTGAATTATAGGATTAAAAGGATTATTCTTTAACAAGGTAGGACTGTTTATAGATACCATCTATTTTAGGGCTTTATTTTAATACATTTTAAAAATATAACTTTAAAAAATGCTATTGGAACTTTAATGAAATGTCCAATATATTCAATTTACATTGTCTATGTCTGAACTAAAATATCAAAAACTGACAGCTCTTTATCTACATACTGCCTAAATCATCTGGTTTCAAATCCCCGCTTGTAGGTGGCAAGGAGTAGGATCGCCTATCTAACCGCGTGGGTTTTCTCCGAGTACTCCGGTTTTTCCCCACTGCTAAAGACGCATACGCGCAAGCGAATTATTGAAATAAAATTAAAAACCATGTTAGTCCCGAAATGACCTAGTTTGTGTCGAGTGGGACGTTAAACCACACCCTTCTCTCTCTCTCTCTCTCTCTCTCTCTCTCTCTCTCTCTCACCATACAATATGCTATGTTGTGTCATCACAACCTCCTCATATTTCGAACTCCAACAGTCAAGGGATTTTCTTCGTGATCCCTCATGTGTACAAGGGGTCTTGGCCCATCCGATGGGCTAGACAATGTCGTTGGCATGACTGATAAGGTGAAACCGCAACGGATAATTCTATTTTATTTCAATAAGTCTTTAGCAGTGGGGGAAAGGCAAAGGACGCGGAGAAAACGGATTGTGTGCCATAAGATAGGAAAGCCCAAGAAAACGTTTACCAGAAATATTTCACGAATTGGGCATTGCGTTTTAATGGTTTTGAATCCGCTAAAAATAAAATGTTACAGAGCAGTGAAAAATGGCTAATAATAACATTTTAATTTCATTTAAATGCATCAGACATAATTTTAATGACAGCGGCGATACACGTGAAGCGACACACGATCACCAAACCTCTATTCGCCACAAAACACATCCAATTAGCTACTGTCCGCGTAATGTTTACCTAATAGCACACCCGATCAGCCACCGTCTTGTTAATGTTAGCCCCCCTCTCCCCCATAGCACACCCCATTAGACAATGTCCTGGTAACTTTTTCCTCATAGCACACACCATGTCCTTGTAACTTTTGCTCAATTAGGCACTCCCACAGCACACCCCATTAGCCCCTTTAGTTGTAACAATAGATAAAAAACATACTTATGGAATAACAGCTATTTAATTTATTTAGGCGACGTTTCGAAGAGTATTCTCTCAACGTCACCTAAATAAATTAAGTAGCTGTTATTCCATAAGTATGTGTGTTTTTGTGTATAGCTCTATCCAGTTACTAAATGCCTCTAAAAGATAATTGTAATCGTAACGTTCCCACCATAGCACATCCCATTGGCCGCTGGCCTGGTAACGTTTTCCACATATACATCATTAGCCACAGTCGATGTAACGTATCCCTAAAGCAAACCCCATTAATCCGGAGAACGCTAGATCGGAGACGGTCCTACGCATTTTAGCACATATGACGTCATATATAGATTGTGGGTTAGGGTTAGGGTAAGGGCTAGGACCTGTAGATTTGGTCAAAGTCCCGAGATGTAAACAGGGCTAGCCCTAACCCTAACCCATGATCAAGCCTAACCCTTACCCTAACCCACAATACACATATGACGTCACAATTTGCGTAGGACCGTCTCCGATCTAGCGTTCTCCCATTAATCCCTGTTCTGGCAACGTGCCCCCAATAGCACACCTCACGAGCCACTATCCCCGTAACGTTTGCTCCATAGCACATCTCTTTAGCCCCTTTCCTGGTAAAGTTTCTTCCATTCTGGGTTAATAAATACGGGCATACGCCATACAGTGTAAATACTGCCAATGGACAATTTACGTGCAAGGCAATGTATACATAGGTCATCGGGTTTTCGTCCCATCCGAATGACGAGACAGTTGTCCTTGTCAGGCCCTCCGTCGGAAAATCCGAGGAACTGTCTCTGCCAATGCAGGGATCGAATATGCGACGCCTTGCCAAACCAGCGTCTCACCCACTTAACCGCCGTGGCTCCCAGTACATTCGAATGAGTTTATATTCTACATACAGAAAGACATGTGAACAAAACCAGATGACAAATACTATTGATTGTGATATTTAGCCAACATAAAAACCTGAGTTATTACCGCACAGTTACCGTTACAGTATATATATACATTATATAAAACATAGATATTGTAAACTTTAACAATATGGTAGGCGTATATATTAAATAAACTTATATATTTTACACATTGACACGTGCTACAATTAAAATAGGTAGGTCACTTTATGGCTGTTTAGAATAAAATCCTATACATATTACACAAGGAGTAGGGTCGCTTGTCCAACCTCGTGGGTTTACTCTGGGTCCTCCGGTTTCCTGTCACTGTTAAAGACCCTTGTCCGCAAGCGAATTATTGAAAAAAAAATGAGTAATGTGTTCGGCCCGAATTGACCTAGTTTGTGTCGAGTGGACGTTAAACCCCATTCCTATCTCTCTCTCTCCATACAGATTAGCATCCGTTGTGGCTCAGCAAGTACGTGGAAGAGAGGAATGGGGTTTTATAATGTCCACACGACACAAATTAGGTCATTTCGGGACTAACATATGGTTTAATCTTATTTCAATAATTCGCTTAAGCGTAGGTTTCTTTAGCAGTGGGAGGAAACCGGAGGACCTGAGAAAACCCACAAGGCTGGACAGGCGACCCGGGCCCAGCAAGAACGACTTTCGCTAGCTAAGCTGGGAGTCTGACATAAAGTGGAGGAAAATGGTCTGAATTAATATTTTTATTAAGAGTTTGGACAAGGAGAGGGGATTTACATATATTTCTAGTTAATCATTACATCCACATCATCACACAGAATGTAGTCTATGCACTATATTATTATTATTATACAGTTCGTATAGTCATTCTGTCAACTAAGACTGTTTGCAAATTCCTCGTCGAAAGAAATTGAACCAAGTAGTAGGTGCGCCCCGGGGTGATGTTGGTCCACTTTGACTCCGGCAAGTTAAACCCTTTTCACACCTGAAACAGAGAATATTAATTTACCGCCACAATGATAAAGACTATATCCTTTAATCATGTTATATTATAGACTGTATCCTACAATCATGTAATATATTATAGATTATATCCTACAATCATGTAATATATTAAAGACTATATCCTACAATCATGTTATATTATAGACTATATCCTACAATCATGTTATATATTATAGATTATATCCTACAATCCTGTTATATTATAGACTGTTTACTACAATCATGTTGTATATTACAGACTATATCCTACAATCATGTTATATTATAGACTATATCCTACAATCATGTTATATGTTATATTATAGACTGTATCCTACAATACTGTAATAGACTATATCCTACAATCCTGTTAGATTATAGACTGTTTACTACAATCATGTCATATGTTATATTATAGACGGTTTACTACAATCGTGTTATATGTTATATTGTAGATTGTTTACTACAATCATGTTATATTTTAGTCACTGACAAGGGGAAACCACCTCGGAAGATCCCGATGAACTTTCTCGGCCAATACCGGTAACGAACACGCAATATCCAGAATAGCGAGCCACCTATAAACCGCGGCTAAAATGGGTCTTTAGAAGGGCAGAACAATAATGTCCTCGTTAAGTTAGGTAGACGATACTTGTCAATTTCACGAACCTGTTCATGCATGGGATCAACGTGAAGATAGATGACCAGACGATGCTTTACGAAATTCGCGTGGGTGGATGGCTGAATAGATAGCGCGTGCGAAATTTATCATAAGGTCTGTCATTGAGTCAACAGGCGGCGCGGCTTCAATCCCCTGGCTGTACGTGATCAGGATGACAAGGAGGTCTTTCGCCGGGTCCTCCGCTTTCTCCCACTGCTAGAGACCCCAGGTTTGTGTCAGGTGGACGTTAAACCCATATCTCTCTCTCTCTCTTTCACCCCGCCCCGACACACATTCGGCCACTGATGTTTCAGAGTACTTACCTCGCTTGGAATCTGCCGCATCTGTCACCAACTTTACCTGCGCAAACCGGACAGCATCCACAAGGTTTTCTAGTCCGTTCACAAGTTTTAGGTAACTTCGGACAGATCCGCTTACGAAGAGGAAATTGACGATTCGAACATGACGCGCAGCTCAATGCATCTGATTCCGTGACGACTATTACAGACAATACAACACAGATGAGTAAAGATGATGTCTTCATCCTAAAACACAATAAACACAACGCAGATGAATTAGAGAGAGAAACTAGGGATTAACGTCCAAATGACACAAACTAGGTAATTTGGGGACTAACATATTAATTGGTTTTCTTTCAATAATTCACTTGTATGTTGGGGTCTTTAGCTGAGGAAGGAAACTGAATTACCCGGAGAAAACCCACGGGGTTAGACAGGCGACCCTACTGCTTTTCACGTACAACCGGCGAATCGACAGACCTTACGATGCAGCGCGCACGTACTAACCATTCGGCCACCCACCCCTCACCTGTTATACGTTGATATACCCTGTCGAATCTACGGGTTGGTGGCCGTAGGGGGCCTCCAGTCAACGTGTATAATAATTGTGAAACTCACCGTATTCTTGGACATACGTAACCATCCCCTGGTTTGCCCCCATGGCAGTGTGCTTAAGAGAGATGGGGTTTAACGTCCACTCGACACAATCTAGGTCATTTCGGGACTAACATATGGTTTAATTTCATTACAATAATTCACTTGCGCGTAGGGGTCTTTAGCAGTGGGAGGAAACCGTAGGACCCAGAGAAAACCCACGAGGTTGGACAGGCGACCCTACTCCTTGTCACGTACAACCACGGATTCGATACCTCGCCAGTTGCCTCAATGACAGGCTTTATGATACAGCACACAGGTGCTAACCATTAGGCCACCCCCACCCCCCGTTATGAATTAATAGGATCACATTGTGATTCAATTTCATTAATACAAAGCATTAATTGTCACAAATGTCTAAATCTTTATCTCGCGCTTTGAATGTCCATCCCATCCCACCATTTGTTGATCAAGGACAAAGCACACGATCGTGATACTTATCTAATAACAGTGTTGTTTTACAAAATATTCTTAGTAAGGGAGAAGGGGGCGACCCCCTTCGCTCTGGATCCACCCCTGTTATACTGATAAAAATGTTGACAATAAAATAAAATGAAATGGGGTTTAACGTCCTACTGTTCTGCTCCTAAACTGGGCTAATGAAGACGGATATGCGTCATGCCGTGTGCTATGAGGGAAATTTGCCCGGACAGCGACACTGTGGGCTACTCTTATATCGAATTCTATGTCAAGGGATTTTTACGAACGACTAGACCGCTCTCCTTGTCAGGCCCTCCGCCCTGAATCACTGACAAGGGGAAATCACGGCGGAAAAAAATGTCTATACACTTACCTGGTGTTTTGCTGGACGTTTACTTGCCTCTCTAAAATCTTCTGTTTTATGTGACTCGCAACAGGATATGTTTTTTTGAAAAGCCGGATGTAAATAAAACGATGTCTATAGCTATAACTAATTGGTTTGGATATGTGTACAGACATTTACATGACTCGTTACGTATAAAACAGCGTGTAATAAAATATTGAGGAAGGTGTATACATACAATTGTCTCTGATATATGACGTCATATCAACAGAATGCCTTAGTATTTTAATTAGATGTCACTTTAACGTCTAACAAAGACAGGTCATAAAATGGATGTTTGTCTATGACGTCTTGATGTTATTTTTAAGTAGCAGTATATCCTGCTTCGTCCATGACCCAAATTAGCTGGGGCACAATTCGGTTGGGCCCAATATCGTCTGGAGCTAATTCGCATGAGCCCATTTTCCCGGGATCCAAAATCGCATTCGAAACCACATATTTGGGGGTGGAGAGCGGCGACGAAGCGTGATTCGCCCGTGGTCCAGGCCCAGATCGCCCGGTGCTCCGTGGATACTAACCTGGCTCGTTAACGGAGAATGTATGGTAAATTGATAATATTAGGGTCAAGCTCATGTAAAAAATTACAATAAAATTAATAAATGGTATATAATCCCCGTTCATTCAAATATTCCGGCGTGATGCAGGATGCATCAATTGAACGTCCCAGAATTAAATTCAGACAATTCCAAAAGAAATGTGTCAGTCGAGTGAAAAAAATAATAACAGAGTACAACGCATGCGCCGACTGCATAAAAATATCTCAACCGATCATGACGGCTGAATACGTCACGATTGTACCCACACCACCTCACTGTTAGGACTCTGAGAACGGTGACAGGGCTGAATTCCGTATCACAAGATTGCAATTCTGTCACCTCGAGATGTTCCCACCAGAAAAACGAACACCCCCAATATCAAACGAATAATACCTTCAAATACATGTAATTTAAAAGCCCGCCTTTGTTAGGAGTTACCAAAATAAATTTTAAACAAGACTGTTTGTTTCATTTAAGTCTAAAGGGATACTATAGTAGGGTGAATTACGGCCCAATAGTAAATGTTTAATACGTCATGCTAATCTGCGCAGTATTACTTAATTTTGAAGGCCATATTTTAATGGATCTTAATCCGCCTTAATCACCCCCATTTATATCTATTTCATATTGTCTTATATATCTCATTAATCACATGTCTCCAGCATTCTTTGTTTTACACTTTAAATCTATCTTATTAATTGTAATTAATGTCAAGCGTTTTAGTTGCCACGGTATATTGTTTGTATAGACGATGCATTTATGGGATTAATGCCCTAGGCCATGCATTGAGATATATATACCCAACAGACAGAATTAGAAAAAAGCTTGCTACACACCTGTCTTGGGAGATCAGCTTAGATCACATTCCTAAGAACAGACCTGTATTCGGATATTTGGAGACATAAGTTTATGTCAGTTTCCTTATCCACATTGGAGCTTATATTCTATTAAGCATTTAACCAATATTTGTTATATTAATTGTTTACTGTTGAGTATTGTTTACCAAAGAATATAATATTATTAACAACCAACAAGAGTCCTGTCTTCATTTAATCAACAACAAGATTCCAGAAGAATACACGAAAAGTGCACGTTTACAATTGGGGAGATTGCTTTGAGTGGCAAGATTTCGTTCGTACCTCAAACAGCCAAGCGAGAAGTTTAAAACGAGCCAGAACACCTTCCAAAGAGTTAATATTCAACAATTGGAATTGGATACCAATAGTCCTGAGGAAGAATCACAGCTACACCTACCCAAAAAAGCAAAAGCGGGAAGAAAGCAGAAATGTTCCAGTCATGTAATGCAAGATACCCAGACCTTGGTGGAGATTCGTACAGTCGAGACCGAAGAATATTCAATCCGACGTCATCAAGTGGAGCTTTAGACAGCAGAAGACAAAAAGGTATGTGGTCTTTTTATCAGGGTAATCTCCATGCGCCGTCGGGTTATTGTCAGTTTAATTATCAAAATCATAGTCCTCGTGCACTTGCCTCTAAACATGAGAGTAAAGTCAAAAGATCTGTTTCTCTAATCGTTCAAAGAAATAAAAATAAAACATCGACTAAAACTGAGCGCGACACTAAAAGAAAACATGAGTATGAAACGCGAAAATGAGACAACTTCCATTTTCTCAAATTGGCATATGAGCGTTTCATGAAATTCAAAACTTAAGGCGTGATAAAGCAACAGTTAAAAGCAGTGTTGAAAAAATTAGACGTTACACATGCAATTGGGAACACGCCTGTTCAAAATCTAAGCCATGATAAATGTAACATTGAAGCTAACGAATTAAAGATGAAAATCTCTGAATTAACCTCGGAACTTCAAAGCGCGCATAAATATAAACAAGAAATTCATCATGATCTCGATGAATCATTACGTGCAAAGGGACACTTAGAAAAGGACCTTGAAGACGCGAAGATCGAAATTCAGAGATTGGGCGCGAGAGAAAACTTTTTAGAATCTAGCAAGAGTGACGTAATATGCGAGCTTATTGAATATCAGAAACAGATCGAAGACCTTCAAGAAGAAAATGGACATTTAAAACACGATTTGAACGAATGTTACGACTATGATGACAACGAATTTTATGATGGTCCACCCAATACTTGGTCCTGTAACAACGGGGACGATTTTTATGATGGCCCACCCAATATGGGCTCATATAATAATGGTGGCAACAAATTTAATGATGGACCTCCCAATACTTGGAAGTATGATAATGGAGACGATTGCTATGAGGGTCCATCCAATATGTGTCTATACAATAATAGAGGAAACTTTTTTTTAATAATTGGCCAAATAACGGTGGACCAATACATAACAATAAATTTAGAAACAAATCTTTTAACAAGCGATTTTAATTATTTTATTTATGTGATAAAAACTGACAATACAATTACCTTGATAAACCACATACCTATTCCAATTTATATTGTTGATATTTGTATTCCATATAAATAGTTAGTGTTTTATTATGACTTTTTATATTGTTGTTTTATGATTTTTATTAAAAAGTGGAGGGCACCAATATCTACTATATGTTGATTCCCATCTGCTACACAGAATTGATTAATTTTAATATTTGTACTTATATATATTGATATTGATATACATGTATTATGATTGTTTTTATATGTTACCGATTAATATTCGGGACGAATATTTTTTTAAAATCTGAGAGTATTATAGTAGGGTGAATTACGGCCCAATAGTAAATGTTTAATACGTCATGCTAATCTGCGCAGTATTACTTAATTTTGAAGGCCATATTTTAATGGATCTTAATCCGCCTTAATCACCCCCATTTATATCTATTTCATATTGTCTTATATATCTCATTAATCACATGTCTCCAGTATTCTTTGTTTTGTAACACTTTAAATCTATCTTATTAATTGTAATTAATGTCAAGCGTTTTAGTTGCCACGGTATATTGTTTGTATAGACGATGCATTTATGGGATTAATGCCCTAGGCCATGCATTGAGATATATATACCCAACAGACAGAATTAGAAAAAAGCTTGCTACACACCTGTCTTGGGAGATCAGCTTAGATCACATTCCTAAGAACAGACCTGTATTCGGATATTTGGAGACATAAGTTTATGTCAGTTTCCTTATCCACATTGGAGCTTATATTCTATTAAGCATTTAACCAATATTTGTTATATTAATTGTCTACTGTTGAGTATTGTTTACCAAAGAATATAATATTATTAACAACCAACAAGAGTCCTGTCTTCATTTAATCAACAACAAGATTCCAGAAGAATACACGAAAAGTGCACGTTTACAATACCCGTGATTGGACGTCCTGGAATTTGAATTCTGAAAATCTCAATAGTGACAATCGCGTGAAAAGGGGCATATCGGGCTGTGACTGGACTAAATTCTACGTCACTCTATTGCAATTCTATAAATTCGGGACGTTCTTGACTGACAATCGAGCATCCCCTAAATTAAGCCTAATGTATGCTTTTCGTATACTCTATCCATTACTTAAACATGCATAATGCAAGAGCAAAATCTGCCTATTGTAGGTCTTTCTTTAAGCCTGAAATGTTATAAAAACTATTAATTAGACCTTAATTAACTTATCCAGACCATAATCAGCTCTCGATATCAAAGCTAGCCTGCGATATTTGCTGGATTGTAGTCCGATTTGCTGAAAACTTTCCTTCGTGGTTAACGATTAAATGGATAATCGAGACATTAGTTTTGTCTTACCGACTTCAGTAATGATGATCGAGGCTAAGCGGAACTTTCATCCGCTTAGTTCTCGGTTCATGTGGATCAATTTGACTGAAATTTTCAGCAAATTGGTTTTACATTGTGTAGTTTTTAAATTTTATAGTGCGAACTGCCTACTCGTTATCTCATCTCTCATAGTGGATTTCAATGGATGAAATGTTTAGTGCGTCCCCGACAAGAGGCGTTGCAATGCGATGGTTGTTACCGATGGCAACATCGTATTTGCATTACGGCCATTAGTCGGGAGACTTATCGCCAGATCGTTCGTGGGGAGTTGGAGGGTGTGCAGTTTTATTGTCAGGATTGTCCGATAGAACTGCCCAACGCTCCATCCTTCACGAGTGGTCTGGAGGTTGATGTCGATATGAGAAATAAATTAAGAAAGAATATCCATGTCCCGGAAGTAAAGTATGTCGTGTTGACCACTTTACCAACGTATTACTATATCTTGTGGGCTTTGCTTGTGGACGACTTGACTGGCATTCATTCAGTGTACGTGTACCTACCTGGACGTCGCTATTAACGTCCACTTCCACCTAGGGTGATATCGTATATTAAACTTACAGAAGATAATGGTAATGAGTTTTAATTGACGCATGACAGAATATAAATTTCATTGGTTATTTTTTAGTTAACCAATAATTTTCAATTTCGATTTTAACAACCAATTAAAATTAAATAAGACTTTAACTAATTTTTCCCACGCAGAATGAATCAACTGTAAATACACCAATGTACTAAAATCACATTCACATTATATATTCCTTTGATCTACCAGTTTATGGGGCCAATAAAAATCCGCAACTTGCAGCCATTTTAACTACAGATTTCCCTTGTCTCAAAATTTCAATTCGAAATATTGAGTGTTTTGACGTCAAGGTCAAAACGGCTTATTCGGATGGGTGCCGGATACGTAACTCTTTTAAGTGTTCGATTCAATTTTTTTCGTTGGGTCTGGGTGACCTGATAATCTATTGCCGTCCCTTTGTGGATCAATAATAGTCTGGTTTTATCCAGATACCGTATATTACTGCTTGGGACAGCGGTCTCCGTTTCCAGATAAAGACTGGTGGGTTTAAGTTGTTTGAAAACGTAACATTGAGTTAGTTTCTCGGGCCAAAGGCAAAGGATTTTAAGGGCTTTACAAACAAAATTAAGCTGTTTTATTCTCTAACATTTAGTCGAGATTGGCCCTTTAAATAAGACTCCAGTCGTAGCCAGTCACTCGGAAGATGAAAATGTAACTATCATTTATAATAAAGTTATTCGCAGCGCCTCGCTTGGCATGTCATTATAACATAAATTGTGATTATTTTCTGTTTGATGGAATTTAATTGGCCGTTTAGATACTACTTTTGCAATTTTAATGCATACAACTGAGTGTCAATTACATAAAATTTCATGAGATATATTAAATATAATATTGTTTATTATAGTAATACATGAACAGTATATATGTAATTGTAAAGCTTCAACGACCTAAAATACAATTATTGAGTTCGCTCCGCTTTGAACTTGGCTGTTTTCATTTCTTACAATGTTAGGGTGACCCACCATAATTAAATATCTTCAAATTTCTCGACAATTACGCCACAATATTTATATATTATATCTATATATATATATATACCAAGACTTAAATCAGTTTCGCACATTTATAGTTACCAAATAAAAGATCATGTTGTACTTAATAAGCAATGAACATTAAACCATCTGTAAATAAATAATAGACTGAAAACTGGATCCGAGTGTCGTCCATAACATCCAGACACTTTTGAGTAAAATATAGGTTACATGACCTTGTTTTGGAATTAGTCTCGCTTAACCAGTCTATCGACCATTCTACGTCTGATTGACAGGTCGGGATAATCAAGACTACTTTTTTACGAAACATAACAGAAAGTTGGAACAAGAAATTGAATTTAGAAATACGCACGTTAGTCAAACCAACAATTGTTTTAAGAACCTTGTAAAAGTTTTTTAGAGATATTATTTGTACTAAAACAAAGGATGCCGCTCCTAACGGTATACAGTTAATGATAAAGCAATTTGAAAACTACAACGTACGTAATTTCTAAAGCTGCTGTAATAACCAAGAAGCTAAATTTTATTGATATTCAAAATCGTCAACGGTTGCAATAGTTGATAGATTTGTAGAGAATTACGCGTGCCATGGCTATCTATATAGTCTCATAGACTCCACCGCTGATTATTATCATAATGCGTAGAAGGCGAGAAATCAGTTCGAGACACAGTCACTGAAGCGTGCACATTAGCCGTGTCGAGTCCAACTTTCTGTTTAGTGCACGAGTCACCTTACTTACAACTCTTTGTTGAAAATATTGTGTGAACATATGAATGTAACAAATGTCATTTCTAATCGACATTGCGTTGTGTTTTTCCCTACATAATCGCTTGAAAGTTTCACCAAATATGCTGTCCTCGATACGCACGTAGCGAGAATTGTTGGGAGAAGGTTGGGAGAAGGGTGGGTGGTGGGGGCGTCAGTCACAAACAAGGCAGGCAGCGGGCTTTTTCTGTAGGCTATATCAAGGCTGTAAATTCCCGGTCGTCGCTTCAGGAACATGCAACCTTTACGGCTCAAAAATTTCTGGCATTTTATTTTAGTTTTTTTTGTGTGGGGGGGGGGGATATCGCCCCTAAAGCACATTGACTAGTCTTAGAGTGTCGCTAAACACTGTTTATCAAACTGTTTATCACACTGAATATACCCTATTTTTTTATCCATTACCAATTTAAAGATATCAATTCGCGAAAGATTAATTAAATGAATAGCACGAAAACAATCGAACAATGCAGATTGGTATTTCGGGCACTTTATTGTTCACTTCTTCGCTAGCATTTGCTATAATTCTATAACAGTAGGCGATAGCAAGAGCCAACGGGTCGCGTGTTCATTGGCCCGGTTGGAGCATGCCAAATAACATTTAGTTGGAAAACTCATTTCATTGGACCGTGTAGAATCCGGGACCTAAGCTAACATTTTACTAGTCTCAAGGGAGTATATATATATATATGTATATATATATATTACAAATCTATATAATACTTATGCAATCAACAATAAAACAGTTTGTTTTGTGCCAGCAGATGTTTGAGTTCAATTCACACACGCTGATGATTAATATGGAACGTTAAAACTTTCTTTCCGTCACTTAAATCTCCACCGTCTTGTTTTCACATTTGCAAACACGAACATAATATGCAAAAGAGTTTGAAATATGGACTTATGTTTTTTGCCTGTCTGTTTATTATGGCTATGCTGACACAGTTCCATGTAAGTTGCCTATCTATTTGCTTCTGTTTATCATATTCGGTTGATTTTATTCGATTAACGTAACGAAAGAACCAGATTATTTTGTGCTCTATACAAAATAAATCAACTAAAGTACAAATGTATACATTTACTACATTCCACGAAAATGGTTATTAATTTTATAAAAGCTATTTTCTTCAATATGCTGACATGCATTTCTTGGGGCCCATTTATTTCTTGTTGTCCTCACACGTAAATAAGCATTACCATAATAGACAAGGAACATTTCAAAAATTTAAATAAAAAAGACTCTAAGGCAAATGGCGATGTTTTTATTCCTCGCGTCCCGTTTTAATTACCACAGTCGGAGCAGAACAGTAGGAAGTTAAACCTCATTTTATAAAGAAGCAAACGCACAGGTGAGAGAGAGAAATGGAGTTTAACGTCCACTCGACACAAACTATGTCTTTAGCAGTGGGAGGAAACCGGAGTGCCCGGAGGAAACCCACGAGGTTGAGAAGGCGCCCCTATCTCCATGCCACATACGCTCACAAACGCACTTATTGGAGTATAAGTGACCCTTGTTTGTGTCGAGTAGAGGTTTAATCCCACCCCCCTCTCTTAAATCGAGTCCTATTTAAAGGGTGTATAACTCGATTCTTTGAAACCTGATTATAGACGAACAGGAGTCTTGATGTAAGATCTTGACCAACCAAATATTGATGTAATACGGACTTATATAATGTGATTTATATTCAAATCGTAATCTTTTTATTGACACTTATACCTAAAAATATTCCCTTGAAAAAACGAACACACCATATTTAACGATAGAATCTTCCCCTTGCTCAACCTATTTTACACGTTGACGTTTATTTATATTTTTTTTTTTTCGTTTGAGTTCTTCGCTGTGTTTTTCGTTGTACGTTACAACTGGCGCCCGAAATCAAATAGTACACCACGCCGTGTACTTATTTAAAACTGTGTTTTAAATATTTGATATCAGGATTCCATAATCTCACAATGAGATTGAACTGGAGCGGTATTGAATTTTAATTAATTCTATTTTTAAATTTTGCACGGTAAGGAGGTTGGATGGCGGAATGGTTAGCACGCGCGCTGTATCATAAGGTATGCCACCTTGTCAACCGATGTGGTTTCGTCTATCTAACCTCGATGGTTTTCTCCGGGTCCTCTTGTCCCCCCCCCACGGCTAACAAACCCATCTCTCTCTCTCTCTCTCTCTCTCTCTCTCTCTCTCTCTCTCTCTCTCTGTGTCTCGGATTGTATTGTTGTCAAGTCATTCCGTCTTCTTTGTTGATTATTGTCAAGTCATTCCGTCTCTATTGTTGATCATTGTCAAGTCATTACGTCTCTATTGTTGATCATTGTCAAGTCATTCCGTCTCTATTGTTGATCATTGTCAAGTCATTCCGTCTCTATTGTTGATTATTGTCAAGTTATTCCGTCTCTATTGTTGATCATTGTCAAGTCATTAAGTATCTATTGTTGATTATTGTCAAGTTATTCCGTCTCCATTGTTGATCATTGTCAAGTCATTCCGTCTCTATCGTGTTCATTGTCAAGTCATTCCAACTCTAGTGTTGATCAATGTCAGCAATTAATTCTAATGTCTGGTTATTATTATTATTATTATTCCAGATTCCAAGTTCCATTGAAGTCAATATAAAATCGTCACATAATGGTAGGTCGTTATTGCCTAGTGATAGCTCTAGTCCTATGTAATATGTAACCGTTTGGAATTGATATTCATGATGGCTTTAGAAAGTTGTTAGGTCATGGAATTGTTATAGAATTAATATAAATTGTTACAAGATTAATACAAATTATTTTAAATTTAATATAAATTGTTATTAAAATTATGAGTTGATATAAAATTATTGTAAATTGATATAAAGTTAACATGAATTGGTATAAAATTAATGTAAATTGATATAAAATTAATATAAATTGTTTAAAATTAATATAAATTATCCTATTGAGTCAAGTGTCTTGGTTTCGATTCCTCCTTGCACGTGACAACATGAAAGGGTTCCCCCGTCCCACCACACTACTTGAGTCAAGTGGTTTGGTTTAGATGTCTCGCTTGTGCGGGGGGGTTGGGATGGCCTAGTGGTCTAGAGTGCCGCGCTTCGACCTCTTGCTGGCCGGTCACCTCTGGCTTGAGGCTGTGGTTTCGAGCCCTGCTGTGAGCGTATGTGGCATGGAGATAGGGGCGCCTTCTCAACCTCGTGGGTTTCCTCCGGGCACTCCGGTTTCCTCCCACTGCTAAAGACCCCTACGCGCAAGCGAATTATTGAAATAAAATTAAACCATATGTTAGTCCCGAAATGACCTAGTTTGTGTCGAGTGGACGTTAAACCCCATTTCTCTCTCTCTCTCTCTCGCTTGTGACAAGGTGTAGGATTGCCTTAACAATCTCGTTGATTTTCGCCGGGTCATTCGGTTTTTCCGTCTTTCCTTGAGACGGCATGACGCCACATTGGTTAACTAAAAATATTACATGACATTATTGGTATCAGTCATTATCACCCATGTGATAGAACTGGTTAAACACAGAGGTCATTGATAAGATAGATGAGTAATAAAGGTTTCAACAATTGGAAGTGACTGATGTGACGAGTAATAACAGGAAGGTCGGTGATTTTCTGCTCACTCAGAATTCCTTCGAAGACCAAAAGTTGTTATGTGTGTGGGTGTATGAGAGAGACAGAGAGAGACAAGAGAGAGAGAGGTGGGGTTTAACGTCCACTCGACACAAACTAAGCCATTTCGGGGTTAAGCTATGGTTTAATTTCATTACAATAATTCGCTTGCGCGTAGCAGTCTTTAGCAGTGGGAGGAAACCGGAAGACCCTGAGATAACCCACGTAGTTGAACTGGTGTTTACTCCTTGCCACGTACAACCGAGGATTCGAAACCACGCCAGTGACTGGCTTTATGCTACAGTGCGCACGTGCTAACCATCGGCCATCCAACCCGCATCTTCAAATACACGAATGTTCGTCTCCCAAGATAACCATACTGATTCCTATGTCAGTATCACAGGTCCCATCATGACAACAAGCAAATGTTCCTCGTCATCCTCACAGGTCTCATTAGAACAAGCTTGTATCGCAGATGACTACAGAACAACAAGCAGAATTTCCTTGTTTTCCTCGCATGTGCCATCCCTATAACAAGTTGGTACCAGGTATGTATGCCACATTCGAACATTTTAATGTCATCTATAGATCACTGCAAGATTTCATGTGCTTATATTTATACAGGTCGAGTGTACGGACATGATAAAAATTGCAAGGCTTACTTCCATGCCACCAAGCTCAGCAACACGAGGAGGCTGTTGGAGATGAAGACTACCCCGGAAGTAGAAGATTGTCTTTCCCATCTTGGTTTTCCAAGTAGGAATACAACATCCGGTGATATGTATATACCCAATTTTCCAGACCCAAGGATACCCATTCCTGATATTCCCGTACTTGTAATGGGTATCTCTTCTAATCATTTGAATGAAGCGAAGGCCGCATTGTATCGGCTTGACACTATTTTAAGACCAGCTTACCCGGACATTAAAGTTATAATGTATGATATAGGATTAACAGAAAAAGAACGAAAAGCCGTAAGTTCATGTCGTATGTAAGTAAAAGGTGCGTGCAAGATCACAACTCTGTGGATGAGACGAGTGGTGTGGTTTCCATTCCCCGGGTTTCACCGGGACCTCTGGATTTCTACTACAACTGCAGCCCACTGAGTGCACGTTAGATCAGAAGGTCTGTCAATGAAATAAATGACGATTTTTCGATTCCCCGCTGGTTTGCGTAGGTTCGTCCGCCCAACGACGTCGGTTTCCTCCACGTCCTTCCATAACTTTATACTATTGAACCACGTGTTGTTCCCTGATGATCTAGTTAGTGTCGAGTGGAAGTTAAAGCTTCATTTCTAGCTTTCGCATATTGTACTGACCTTCAGCGATAAATGGATAACAGATAAAAAAAACCACCCTAGTTTAGGTCAATTTGGTGATTGATTCCCATAAAAACTGTGTTCTGGTAAGAAAGAATTACACTTCTTGGCTTAGCCAAGTTAGTAAATCAGTCCCTTACTTTACATGAGCGCCCATGGTTCTCAATTATATATATAGAAACCAAGCACAGACAGACAATTATTATCTAGTTTAACAATTAAAAAATGCTTGAAACATTTACAGGTGAGAAGGTATGGCAAATGTGAATTGAGAACTTTTGATTTTGAAAAGTATCCTAAACATGTAAAAATTCTACATCTTTGTGCCTGGAAACCAATTATAATACAGGTAAATACATACACATTCAGTGAATTTGTAGAAGATAGAAAAGCGATTTGAAGATGTCATCATTTATGACTTGAATAAGCCCGGGGGGTTGGGATGGCCTAGTGGTCTAGAGTGCCGCGCTTCGACCTCTAGCTGGCCGGTCACCTCTGGCTTTCGGCTGTGGTTTCGAGCCCTGGTACGTGAGCGTATGTGGCATGGAGATAGGGGCGCCTTCTCAACTTCGTGGGTTTCCTCCGGGCACTCCGGTGTCCTACCACTGCTAAAGACCCCTACGCGCAAGCTAATTAAAAACCATATGTTACTCCCGAAATGACCTAGTTGTGTCGAGTGGACGTTAAACCCCATTTCTCTCTCTCTCTCTTGAATAAGCCCACCTTTTACGATCAAATCGTCTGAATTTATTTAAGGGATGGGCGATTGGTTGGCGTGTGCGCGCTGTATGGTAAAGTCTGTAAGTGAGTCTACTGGTGTGGTTTTGATTCCCCCGTTGTACGTGACAAGGAGTAGGGTCGTCTGACCAACCTAGTCGGGTTTCTCCGTGTCCTCCGATTTCCTTCAACTGTCCAGCCTCGTCTTCCCGTTTCCCCTTCGTTTTAACTATATTTTGTCTGTTACAGGAAGTTTTGCACCAATATGGTTTTGCCATGTACCTGGATGCTTCAGTGCGAATTAAAAGTTCACAATTTACACCCACTTTTAATCGTGTGAAGGAAACAGGTGTCATTTTCCGCTCACAACCAAATCATCAACCATTTTATCTTGTTAATCACACATTTGCTGAAACGTTCGAATATTTTAGGGTTAAGCCATGTTTGTTTCATAACATAAGAGAAGCGGGCGGAGGGTTAGTTTTGGCTGTGAAAAATAACCTATATTCCTACGCTATCATGAGATCCTGGCTGACATGCGCTCTTCAGAAATATTGTATTATGCCTAAAGGGGCAGAACAAAGACTAGCATGTCCGTTAAATGTATTTAAATATCATAAATGCCACCGTGAAGATCAGTCAGCAATGGGTATTGCTTTAAGCATGATTTATCATTACCCAGAATCACGGCCTCTTCTTGCAGAACAGGAACTATATTACACATACAGGGATAAAAAACCGAACTATTTTTAAGTCAAAGAAAGAGTGGTAGATGTGACGTATCAACTGTCAAGTGAACTGATTCTTTTGCTGTCATTTCTATCAAATGCGATACGCTTTTTAGGCGCCCGATTACCATCATATTGTTATGTGGACATCATGTCGTCACCCTCTGTCCGACCGTCTGCCCATGCGCCCGTTCACATTTGTTTGTGGAAACTTTGCAGGTCAGACCTTTTTTCCCGTTACGCCAAAGATCGCGGTTTCTTGCGATATCAGCAGGTATCGGGAGGTAATGATCTGGATTATGGCCCCCTGATCGTAGGACAGTTCGCTTTTTCAGCTTGTAGAACCTCAAGAGGTCACAATTGGTATCAGATTTTGATGAAACCTGAAATACTTTTATTTCTCAAAGTTCAAGGTTCCGTTCCTTCCGATAGGCTACTAGCGCATGTCCAGGCTAATGGCCATTGTGGACCCACTAGAGATCACAGTGTTAATTTGATTTTAAAAATAGGTTGCCAGGCAACGAAACATACGCCCACACAGCAGCTAAATCGTCCGGGCAGTCAACAAGAGTGGTCGCATATTAAGTAATTATCCGAAAATCATTAGAATTTGTTTTTGTTTTTTTTTTTATAAAATTCTGGCCCATGCTAACGTTTATTATACGAAACATTTAATATTATTGGATAATAATTGAGATCTCTAAAGCTAAAAAAGTCAATTTTGCGTACAATCATGGGCTATAATTCAGGAAGTTACAATCCGATATTATCCGTTGAATATCAAAAGGAACCAAGATCTTTGGGTTATAAACATGCATGTCAAGTTTCATCAAAATCGGTTCAAAATTGTGACCTCTATAGGGTCCACAACCTTGATATAACATATTTTCACTCTAATCGCGTACAAACGGCGGCCATTTTGTCTGTCAATATTGGTCCGATTTTCAAGAAATTTGAACTCAATCTTCATTACCATGTAACGGTGATATAATCAAACGGTTTTTTTTAAATCGGATAATAATTGTGACCTCCAGAGGGACCACAAAAAGAGCGATTATTCTGGCAATCAGGGGCAATAATTCGGGAAGTGCAAATATCGAAAGGAATCAAGATCTTTGGGTTATAAACATACATGTCAAGTTTCATCAAAATCGTTTCAACATAGTGACCTCTATAGGGTCCACAAGCTCAAAACATGATTTTTCGTACAATCAGGGACCTTAATCCATGAAGTTTCGATCCATTACATGCCAATATCGAAAGCTGCCGAGATCTTATGGGGATAAACCTATATTTGAAGTTTCGTTAAAATCGGATAAGAATTGTGACCTGTAGAGAGTCCACAAACAAATTGTGGACGGACAGGGGCGACAACAATATACGTCCACATGAAAATGTGGGCGTATAAAAACATTCCAATCTGGTTGAGTTCTAATTTCGCGAAAATCGCACTGAAACTGCCCTACAAAATTACTGCAAATTGTGTAAAAGCATGTAATACCAAAGACTTCATATCCTGTGTTTTGTTCAGTTTGCATAAAATTAATTTTATTCTCAGAATATTTATTTTGAATGTTTAACAAGGGAAATCAAAGCTAAATAATACAAATGTGATCTTTGAATATTCCTTTTTGGAATGTTTATAATTTGTAATTGAAACCCTTTTTAATTTATTTGAAATAAAATTATTTTTTTCAATTCTAGCAGTATATATATATCGGTTCTATATCTAATTGAGACACATAACGACTGTAAAGCATAAAGCACGCCCGTCGAAACCAACTTATGAGGAATCAAAATAGCCTTCAGGGAGCTTTTCCCCTCGGAACAATTATTCGACCTATCGTTACTTATATTGTTCTCAGGGGTCAAGGCTCCTCGGTGATGCCACACTTAGTTTACTTCCAATTGAAACTAGTGCACACACATATATTTGCAAATTATTGAGGGCGATATGGGGTATCTTGATAGCCGAGCAAGCCGGTTCCGACGACCCTGATTAAGAGTGTATTGATCCCATGATATATTCGTGACAAGAAAAAGAGTGCAAAGAATATTAAAAGCAGGGCACTTTAAAGGCTCAATGCCACTCTTGTTGTAACTGAATTATATGTCCCGATCTTTATTCTGGTCAACAGATTGTATTATTTTACAATAATCCAATTAATTGATGATACAAATTTCATCTTAACACACATAACTTTACAAATTGGAAAAATTCAACTTTACAAATTGGAAAAATTCAACTTAATGCTTTGAAAAGCCTAACGTAAACATTTTCAAATGTGACTTGGATTTTATAATATTTTCGAACCCTCTGGACCAGTAAAATAGGATGTAATGGATAATTTACTCAACAGGTAGGACACTTAAACATCTAGTACTTAGAATAAGGCTATGATATGTTTTCTGGAGTTGCCAAGTCTGCAAGAGTGTTATTGTCCCTTTAAGTAAATAATTCAAGACAAATATTGATCATTAGATAAAAAAGACATCAAATAGTAAAATAATACAAGACAAATGCTGACAGGTATAAAATAGATACAAGACAGCTGTCTATATTATATAGAATAATACTCGTGTTATACCCGTTCACATTAATATCAATATGAACTAAACTAATTGGAGTAGAGCGTCCCACCTTTCTGCTCTACATCAAATTATCAAATAGAAATAGCGTAGAACGTCCTACCCTTTAGCTCTACATAATATTATGAAATAAACTGGGTTTAAACTACTCCGTTTCCCATCATATGAAATAAACTGGGTTTAAACTACTCCGTTTCCCATCATATGAAATAAACTGGGTTTTGACCCTTCTGTCTTTAGCGTATCATGCAGTGGGAGTATAATATCCTACTTTTCGGCATCTTATCATATTATGAAATGAAATGGGGTTGTACGTACTACTGTAGATTGGTTCAGACACTAATTTGGGATTATTTGAACGTTATTTGATCCGGCTTCCATAATCAAGGGAGTTAACTCATGGTGAGAATAAGAGTTATGTCCCTTAGTTGTGCTCGATACAACCAGAAGTAACGGAATACACTCTATGAGACAAATGGATTTGACATCTGTACGCATGCACAAGCGCACAAACTCTTTTCAGCTCATTGTCTAGGTATGTGCAGCAGAGGTCCCATACAAAACTTAAATAACAGTTTCCCTTACTTCCTTATTACAAAAGTATAAATTTTGCCTTAGCATTCCTGGGATTTTATTTGCCTTTAATGATATTTCCATAATGTTTTTCTCCCATCTGAGGTCTGACGACATAGTTACTCCCAAATATTCGATGTTCTTCAGAAATATTAATTTTGAATCGGCCAGGGTGTAATCAAAATAAATCAATATTGTGTTTCCTTTTACGTGTAAGTTTCGTCATGTTATATTTTACTGGTTGGAATCTCATCTCCCATTTTCTTGCCCAAGCTCCTGATTTATCTATTTCTTCTTGTAGTTTAAGGCAATCGTCCATCTTTTCGATAACTCTGTAACAAACACTATCATAAGCATATTGCAGACCTACCCTTTCCATCACCTGCAATGGTGTGGTAAAGTTGGTAGATTGAACCTGCTTAGTTCGGGAAAATAGATTTCTTGATTGACAACACGATAAGGTTTAAATAAGTTTATATAATCCACAAATGACACATGATACAGTTTAAAACAATTAAATGAAACGCGTAAGCGCGTAGTCACAGTTGGTTGATCTACATGTATTTCAATTCACCATAACCATTAAACACCATTTCTGTTGGTACTACACATAACTATACTATTCAAAAAAAGTAGGGGATATTTGATTTTGGGGGCATAATACTAAAATATGCAAATGACTACGAAAAAAGTCACTATAGAACCTAACAGAAGAAACATTTCCAGTTACATGTGACGCCCAAAACCACCAATAGCTACCGCATGGAATGCAGGTGATGCTTGGGATCATCATGGGGGTCCAACCCAAGATTTGCACGACTCTGACTTTGAATGTTACAGTCATTGTGGCATTGAATTCCAGGGTGGAAACATCAGTTTAATTGTTTTAGTGACCAGAAAACAAATTTTGATATGCGTCGGCTTACCCAAAATGAAAGGTTACGTGCCCTTGGCATGCTACAGATCGGCACAACACAGGCGGTTGTGGCGCGGACGATGAATGTTTCTCAGTCTGTCATAAGCAGGCTATGGTCCAGATACCGTGATACACAATCTGTACAGGACAGACCACGCTCAGGTCGACCAAGGGCGACAACTCAAGCCCAGGATCGATTTATCCGTACCTTGGCCTTGAGAAATCGTGTCATCACAGCAAATCAGATCCGCGCTCGTCTTCAAACAGACACTGGTGTGAGAGTGAGTGGCCAGACGATTCGGAATCGACTGCATAGGGGTCACCTTCGCGCCCGACGTCCTCGCGTGATCCCTTGTTTGAAAGATCATCACATTCAGGCAAGACGTCGTTGGTGTAGGGATCGTCAACACTGGGATAATCGACGCTGGAGCAATGTGATGTTTTCAGATGAGTCAAGGTTCACTGTTGATTGTTTGGACAGACGTAGGAGGGTGTGGCGTCGTCGAAACGAGCGCTTCCAAGACGTTAACGTCATCAGACATGATCGATTTGGGGGTGGTTCTGTTATGGTGTGGGGAGGCATCACTGTTGCTGGAAGAACGGCTTTACATGTTGTGTTACAGGCCAGTACTACCGGAACAACATCTTGGCAGTCCATGTTGTGCCGTTCGCACGACGTCATGGCCGCCGTTTCATCTTCCAGGATGACAACGCAAGATGTCACAGGGCCAGGATCGTTACAGGTTACCTCCAACAACAGAACATCACCACATTACCTTGGCCAGCACTGAGTCCCGACCTCTCCTTCATCGAGCATGTCTGGGACATGCTTGGACAGAGGTTACGTCAACGTCAACAACGTCCTGCCAATGTGCAAGAACTTGCTGCTGCGTTGCAACAGGAATGGGACAATCTGGACCAAAATGACCTTAGACGTCTCATTAGGAGTATGCCACGTCGGATCAATGCTTGTTTGACAAACAGAGGAGGATTTACCCGTTACTGACTTTGTTGTGATGCTGTGGTAACTTTGCTGTTTGACCCCGGGTATCATTTTACCCTTATAATGGTCAGTCTGTGCCTTACTTAGTCTAACGATCATTTGGAATAAATCGATGAATGTGAACTTCATTTCATTTTGTCATTTGTTTCTTCGTCAGTTTCATTAGGTGACTTTAATAACACTTAAAAATCAAATATCCCCTACTTTTTTTGAATAGTATATAACACAAAATACATTTATGCTTGACAAGTTGGCCCTGAAAATACAATAGTTGTCATTATCCATATATTCGTAACCAACAGTGATATTGGCTACACATCCTACAATTTTTACCTTACAGTATTTGAATTACATATATAATTATATATCAAACACTCATGAAACTCACAGTCCACTTGCACAGTCATCTATTACAAGAAAGTTAAATTAAATAGCTTACCCATTTGTGGAAAAGAGCCGGTATTGACCTTCACTAAATCTGTAACATGTAGTACTGATGCATGCGTGTAATTTAGTTTTATCCCAGCTAAACTTCTGAATAACCAACCAGGACAAAGAATTACTAATCACCTGATAAACAATATTTCAGAAAGAGACCACCTTCAGAACTGTAAAGAGTCCAACGAGTTATCCTTTCAACTATACCAAAAAATATCAAAACTAAACCCATAAAAGAACTAAAACATTTCAACCACTAAAATAAAACACTATAATCCGGACAATACAATTCCAGACCCATACAACTGAAAATCCATCCCCAATAACATTTAAACGAATTTACATTATCTCACAACCAAAACTATAAACTCACTAATCCAAAACTTCCAATAATCAAGACATTTTCCTTTCCAGCAGCAGTATATTTGGACCAGTTATGTATCACATTTCAAAGTTTTGTTTCACAACTATGGAATTTACTAAATGCTTGCTGTTCATTGGTAATGATGTTATGGTCATCCAGGTGACTCATTGTGTTAGAGCATACTATGTGTTCTAATAATTTACATAAAATGCATGTTAATGGGGCTGGGCTGAAGTTCGCTGGGATTGAATGGACAAATATTTGATTTCGTCCACTCTTCAGGTATAGAACTTGTGTTAAGTGATTGTTGAAACAGATGTTTGACTATTGGTGACAATTCTTTGCATAGTTCTTTTAATATTTTCGGGCTAATGTCATCTGGTCCACATGCTATAGATAAGTTTAGTCCTAACATAAGTTTTTGCACTCCTCCTTGAGTTATTTTATTTCATTCATTTTGGCATGTTGAAGTTTTAGGAAGGGTGATTCATTTGACGTTTTCTTGGTAAAACATTGCTGAACTCTTCACGTTTAACAATAGACCCATACATACATTATGCAAGAGCTAACTCTGATTATTGCAAGTCTTTATCATAGAAATTATAAATTAGATCTTTATTTAAACAAGCATAAAATCAACTCTGTGGACCCACGGATGGCTTGGATTTAAACAGGATTTAATTGATTGATTTAATTTTAAATGGCGTAGCACTTTAATGTTAGTCCCAAAGATGAATAAATATATTGTGCAGTATGATGTTTGTTATGGAAAATAGATTGTTGGGTAAAGTACGGGGAAATTAAAATAAATGTGATACGGAGAGGGGGGTGAAGCCCTCTATAAATCTATTAATTAAAGACTTACTATTTTGTGTGCTGTATGATGTTTGTTATGAAAAAAGAACACATTGCCGTATAAAGTATGGGGACGATATGCTTTAAGTAGTACAAATACGATAAAGATCGAGCTTCAGGGAGATTTAAATTCGAATTTGGTAAGTGGTGTATGTGTCGAGTCAACGGGTATTGAGTATGTGCATACCTTAGTGCCAAATTTTGTAGTTTCGTCTGTATAAAGGGTGGTATTTTTGATGCAGCGCGCGTGCTAACCATTCGGCCATCCCTTGTTTAATATGGTGGTCAAAGTGGGTAAGACGCTGGCTAGCTAGCCTGGGGGTCGGGTGTTCGATCTCTGCAGTGGCCCAGAAAATTCATCTCAATTTAAGGCGTGGTTTCCCCTTGTCCTGACAAGGACAGCTGTCTAGCCGTTCGGATTGGCGTGTACGTAAAAGATCCCTTGGCAGTTTGAATTCGATATAAGAGTAGGCCGTAGCGGCTCATAGCACACTGGCGTATGTCAGTCTTCCATTAGTTCAGGTAAGATGCAGCAGAGTAGGAAGTTAAACCCCATTTTCTTTCATTTCTATTTGTAATTGTTGCCAGGGTTACTTGTCCAATCCAATGCTTGATAGCAAATCATCGGTTTACGCCATCTTGCGGGGCTCAGTCGACCAAGGCCTAAGGCCTATGGCTATAGAATAATTGAATAAGATACTGTGATTATGAAAATAATTTACACCAAGTTACCGAAAATTGTCTGGAAAATAAAAACTACCAATGAAAAATTTGTTTCGGTTATTTGTTTCGGTTATCTCAAATAGTTCTGCTTGTTTAGATCTAGGAAATAAATACTAACCTAAAGAGAGCACCGCATAATCAAAGGGGTATTGATACCCATATTATAGCATGTTTTTTATAGCGGCGGACAAGTGCACGCGCAAACTAGTGAACCCTGTGCCTTTAACACTGGGGGTTGGGGTTGGGATGGCCTAGTGGTCTAGAGTGTCTGCCTCGCTTCGACCTCTAGCTGGCCGGTCACCTCTGGCTTGCGGCTGTGGTTTCGATACCTGGTGTGAGCGTAAGTGGCATGGAGATAGGGGCGCCTTCTCAACCTCGTAGGTTTCCTCCGGGCACTCCGGTTTCCTCTCACTGCTAAAGACCCCTACGCGCAAGCGAATTATTGAAATAAAATTGAAACCATGTTAGTCCCAAAATGACCTGGTTTATGTCCAGTGGACGTTAAACCCCATTTCTCTCCCACTCGCCTTTAACACTGGGGCCCTTGGCTGCAGTCTGGTCAGCATCCCGCTTAATCTAGGACTTGTGGAAATTGATAAAAAAAAAAGGATGTCCCGAATTAACTTTCGTCGTTTTCTCCAGCAATTGTGCATTAATGAAGCCATGCAGCACTCCCACCCAGTACGCCTTTAACGAAGCCTATAATATAACGTTATGGGAATTATTACACGGTATTCGAATATAACAAGCAATCAATCATTTCATAATATTACATATGAAAAATATTATGTGCATTGATATTGTCATAAATCTATATAATCTGTTGTGTGTAGACCACTCTGTTGGAGGTGGTACTTTTAATTCTACTACTTTATGGAAATTCAATTATTTATCATAATTCAATAATTTATATCTGTACAGTGTACATGTGTTGCCTTTAACTGTGCAAAACAAATTTCTTCTGAGATTATAAAGTATTATATCAATCTCGCTCTATGAAAAGAGAGGTTTTTTTTTCACTATATACAACTATTTTATGTTAAACCATGAATTTGCCTATTGTAGGTCTTTCTTTAGTCCTGAAATGTTATAAAAACTATTAATTAGATATTAATTCACTTATTCAAACCATAATCAGCTCTCGATGTCAAGGCTAGCCTGCGATATTTGTTGGATTGTAGTTCGATTCGCTCTATGAACTTTAAACCGAATCCATTTAAATCCACTGGTTAAAGGTGGATAGTGTGCGAAAAAGCATACATTAAGCTTAATTTAGGGGATGCTCGATTGTCAGTCCAGAACGTCCCCAATTGGCGGAATTACAATCGAGTGACGCGGAATTCAGACCTGTCACCGTTCTGTCAGTCCCGGCCACGGAGGTGGTGTGGGTAAAATCGTGACGTAATTAAACACAATGAATATGTTTCGTATGCTCGTTGGTTGTGATCCGACGAAATGCCCCTTGTCAATATTTTGGGATAGAGGAAACGCAATTCCAGAACGTTCAATTGAGTATCCCCTTAGACCACCACCAAACAAACAGCATAATCTTGTTTAAAATTCATTTTAGACCTTCTTTTAAATTGCACGTATTTTAAACTTAGAGTTTGCAGATAGTGGTGGAGATGTTATGGTTCGTGCCATATTGTGTTATTATATCATTTACAACGTACTTTTTTTTTTCAAATTGATATTTTTGTTTTGTTAACAAATTAAATATTATTATGGATTACATAAATCAATATTACAAATGAAATGGTGCTGAACATCCTATTTTTTCTTCACAAATGGGATAATGAGAGAGAGAGAGACACACACACACACACACAGATAGAGAGAGAAATGGGGTGTAACGTCCACTTGACACAAACTAGGTAAAATTGGGACTAACATATAGTTTAATATCAATTCAATAATTCGCTTGTGCGTAGGGATCTTTAGAAGTTGGAGGAAACCGGAGTACCCGGGGAAAACCCACGTTATTGTACAGGCGACCCTACTCCTTGCGACGTACAACCGAGGACTCGAAACCACGGCAGTTGACTCAATTGCAGGCCGTATGATACAGCGCACGCACGCTAACCATTCGGCTACCCAACCCCCATGGGATAATGAAGTCGGGTGTATTTTTGTCCGGGTATCGGCGCCGAGGCCTATGTTTGTGTCAAGGGTTCTTTTACGTCATTTATAAACCTATAACGGTAAATCTCTTTGATCTTAGGGGTATATTCTATGCCTGGAATAACTTTTTATTGTCAGATATATAACAGTTTCACTGTCATTACAGGTCAGTGATCAATGGACTTGAAAATTTACATTTCCATTATTTGTTTTGTCTTCCCTTTATTATGTTACCCCTATTGTTCCCACACCTTGTAGGGCCAGGTTCCAGAACTTCAGAATATTATATTGGAGAGGTAATCCACAAATATTGTTGTCCAAATGTGCAAAAACGTGTTAAAAATTTTTGCCACAATTTTGCCACGTTTGTCTGGAGTTTCAAAACGTAGCTTTTAGGGATATTGAAACGGGGTCAGTCCGTCCGTCATTCCGTCTGTCCCGATTTCGTTTCCGGAGCATATCTCATAAACCGTTCAAGATATCTGTCTGAAACTTTGTACACACATCAAACTATTTATAGTAGTTGCGCCTTATGTTATTTAGGAATTTCTTGAATTTATTTTTTTACGTGCACGCCAATGTGTACATGGGACCCCAGGTTTTTGTCCCATCCTAACGTTTAGACAGCTGCCCTTGTCAGTCCGTCCGTCCCGGTTCACCGACAAGGGGGAAACACGGCTGAAAATCCCGATGAACTTTCTCGGCCAATGCAAACGTTACAAGAATAGTGGCTAATGTTATACTATGGGAGAAACGGTACAAGAACAGTGGCTAAGGAGATGTGCTATGGGGCAAACGATACTGGGATAGTGGTTAATGAGGTGTGCTATTGGGGGCACGTTAACAGAAGAGTGATTAATAGGGTTTGCTTTAGGGACACGTTACCTGGACTGTGGCTATTGCGGTAAACTTTACAAGGCCAGCGACCAATGAGGTGTGCAATTGGAGAAACGTTACGATTACAGTGGCTAATGAGGTGTGCTATTGTGGAAACATTTCAAGGACAGTGGTTAATGGGGTGTGCTGTTTTGGAAAACGTTTCCAGGACAGTGACTAATGAGGTGTGCTACGCGGAAAACATTAACAAGACGGTGGCTAAATGGGTGTGCTTTGGGGAAACAGTACGAGGACAGTGGCTAATGAGGGTGTGCTATGGGGGGAAACATTACCAGGTTAGTGGCTAATGAGTTGTGGGAAACGTAACCAGGACAGTGACCTGTAAGCTTACCCTTTTTCAGAAACCTCAACATAGACCTCGAACACCTATTTCACTGACAGTGCCTTGATGTAGTTCAGCTATAAAGCCGCACATCCAGTTATCAACTTCAATGCACCAATTCTATAAAAGCAAGTAACAGCTCGCGAACTAACACCGTACCGCCGCTGGTAATCTATATCAGTTCATGGCCGCCAAATTTTCCAATTAACGAAACGAAAGTCAGAGACATAAAATATAAAATATGAACATTAATAAATGGAAGAGAGAAATGGGATTTAACGTCCACTCGACACAAACTAATTCATTTCAGGACTAACACGTGGTTAAATTTTATTTCAATAATTCGGTTGTGCGTAGGGTCTTTAGCAGGGGGAGGAACCCGGAGTACCAGAAAAAAACTCACGACGTGTCACGTACAACCGGGGAATCGAAATCACGCCAGTTGACTCAATGAGAGATCTTATGATACAGCATATGCTAAACATTCGGCCAAGGTACTATTTTCAGTTACCGCAAATGTACACAGAGATCGGTAAATGTCATAAAACAGTCTGGACATAGAACTTAAAGTTGGGTTCCCAGATAAGTATTTATCGGGTGGTTAATGCCTATAAAAGTATGACAATTTTGGTATATATGGAAAGAAGAGATATCCAATCTTACTAGAAAAATACTGGATTCCCTGAAAAACACTCATGGAGCGTATACAGGACAAAAATGTAAGGGGTTCCCTTAATAGTCAACCCGACGAATAAGGATACCTGTGCGCTTGGTGTTGAAGGCCGCACGCGAAGTTGAGCGGTTTGTGTACATGTTGAAAAACTTTATGAAGAGTCAGACGTACAACAATTTCTGGGATAAAAATCATGGAAAAAGAGTCGGGCAGTGGATAATGTGAGAATTTAATTAGGGTTCGATATTTGTAGTAAATTGTCAGCGCTTACAGACAACATCGACTTGTGTATGCAATGCATTCTCCTCTGTCCTCGGCCGCCGTTGCCATTGGTTACGGCGAGGGGTAATCGCCTGACGCAAACATGGTCTCTTTCGACAGATTTTTATAGCAGGCTATACTCGTCAATTACAATGTTTTGAGAACGATTTGAAGCAAAATTATGATAAAATAATTAGTTTGAATATGTTTTTAGTTCTAATATATCATCAAATCACCCAGTTTGTACCCGGGAATGTAACTTTAAGCTTTCTAGATGAACAATTTATTTCTTATACAAATAATACCTGTTGATAATTCTATAGTCAGGATATTGCTGTCTATTATCAATCTTTATACTCGATAATTAACGACATTATCTGTGTTTTCATTATTTATTTTTTAAAATTAATATTCTGTCTTTTAATTGATATCTCATGGATGTTTTGTCGATTATAAGATTGATATTTTTATATCTTATTTCATATTTTGTCGATTAATCCATACTTTGTGTCTTAATTGATGTCATGTTAATAATTATTATAGTTATAATTATTCAGAGTACCACAAGGTGGTGGTATTGTGGTTGGATCTCGACATCCCTGTTCTTCTTCATAATATACCAAACCTGAAACAAAGAATATACATGTAATATACCCAACCTTAAACATAGAACATATTATAATCTTCTATTATAGAACATTCAGATACAGATATGACGTCATCCTTTGATGTTGGCGTACCATTACTTCAAATGCAGTACCATTACTGCATTAGCAAATGATGTTTAGGACACGCGTAACGTATTTCCAGGCCCGTAGCTAGCGGGTGGGGGCAAGAGAGGCGATTGCTTGCCCTGGAACATATCTGACTTCCAGTGGGTGCCTTTACCCAATGGAGAAAGAATCGGTTACCCCAATTAGCGCCTTTGGTGCCCTTCCCATGGTCGCAATACGAAACCAACGACCAACTTGACCCTCCGAAGCTCGAACGAGTGTGTGTATTTTAAGTTGTTCAAAGGTCTCGAGCTTAAGACATTGCGTAACATATTGACACAACAGCCCGGCACTATGTCTCTTGTGTTGTTTCAATATGTACAAACATATGATACAATTGTACTTTAGCAATTCGATTCTTTAGCAGTGTGCGTGTTGTTCGGTGGGGAGGGGGTTGGGGTGGCGTAGTGGTCTAGAGTGCCGCACTTCGACCTCTAGCTGACCGGTCACCTCTGGCTTGCGGCTGTGGTTTCGATCCCTGGTGTGAGCGTATGTGGCATGGAGATAGGGGCGCCTTCTCAACCTCGTGGGTTTCCTCCGGGCACTCCGGTTTCCTCCCACTGCTAAAGACCCCTATGCATAAGCGAATTATTGAAATAAAGTTAAACCATATGTTAGTCCCGAAAAGACCTGGTTTGTGTCGAGTGGACTTTAAACCCCATTTCTCTCTCTCTCTCTGTGCGGTGGGGGTTCTCTAGCAATGAGATTTTAAAAGACAATGCATCGATTAGAACAGATTGCTCTGTACCATACTTTACGACCTTATCGTATTTTCGTTGTTAGCAGTTCAGTTTATTTTCAATGTTTTAATAATTGTTTTGATTTTCGTAAAACATATTTTATTTTATTAAATACTCTACCTGAAGGACATTTTTGGTGGCCAGCGAAGTAACCATAGTTACACGTGTAGAAATATGTACATGGTGGTTCAGATCCTGAATCTTGTTCCGGTTTGCTGAGAATTATTTCACCCAGATTCTGACATTCATTGCTTCTATCAAAATTACACGGGGGTGGCGCATTATTTACCCTGATAACGCAAAAGAACAATGTAATTATTACACAAAATCAGTTCTTTATGAAATACAGCGCTTGGGGAAATGTCTTTCTGTAGTTATGCATGAGCTACGTATGCCTATTACAGGTCTTGCTTTACGCCTGAATTTTTTTCGAAATTATTGATTAGACATTAATTAACTTATCCAGGCCATAATCCATGTTTTGATTTAAGCTAAAAATGGAGGATTGAGACTGAGCTTACCCACAATCATTGTTGCTTGACGACGAGTTACACTACTGCCTGTGACAAACGTGCGAAAATAATACTTTTCCTCACTTGGTTTTAATACCAGTTCCTTTGCCTACTAAGGAGAGGTCCCCTGTGTTCGATCTCTGCGTTGACGTATAGTCGTTCCAATGGGACTAACACCAAGATCATCCCACGTTCACAAGACCTTTTCGATATCAAGGTATATACCCGGCTTCATAAACCCAATCAGAGCAGAACAGTGGAGGGGGGGGGGGGTAAACTCCATAGCATTTCATCTCTCTCTCTCTCTCTCTCTCTCTCTCCTTCACATATACTCACTCAGTACAACCCGCTTGCTGATTGTAGGCCATACCGTCCGGACAATCTGTCTGAATATGTGTACCTCCTCTACATTCACCGAATGCTCTACAACCCCACCAGACCACGCCCTCGGGTAATCCAGAACAGTCAAACGGGTCAGGATTATTCTGACCATTGGCCATACCTATTGAACAACAAAACAAGAGTCATCAGTTCGGGGCATTTAGAAATTACCCAAATAACACAGCTGTATATTAATTGCTCCCTGAAATGCTCCAGAGTGATATTAATTAAACGGACATTAAACATACATTATACTACATGAGGTAAATCTGGCTATTGCGGGTCTTTCTTTAGGCCTGAAAGGTTATCTTAATTATTAATTAGACATTTATTAACTGATCCAGGGCATAAACAACGCTCGGTGACATCGGATTTCTCCGATATTAAATAAATTAGAACGGTTTAGCAATATTTTGATTTTATTTAAAAATGGAGGAGCGAGAACTAACTTCGCGCGTCCAGTAGAGTGGTTGAAATTATTGCACACGGCTTGGCAAACCTTCAAAGGCTAATATCTTCGCTCACAATAGATTAATTTGAATAAAATTTTCAAATTATTCATTTTGCATTATGTAGCTTTAACATATTTTAGCAGGAATGGCTAACTCTTTATCTAAATCTTACATAATGTGTCTTTATCTAAGAAAATGTATCACTCGCTATAATTGTTTAAAAATAGATACAGTAGAATCTGCATTAAGCAGCCACCCATGGGAATTTTTACGATTGGCCGCTTAACGGGAGTGGCCTAAAATCTCGTGTTTTTTTGTGCTGACATCAATTAGTAGCCTATTACGCTTGGGTACACTTGCATCGGTAAATTTGGCCGTCGCTGAATCTCGGACATAACTTCCGTAAACTTGTCATTTTGTCCCAACCTTCAATACTACTGTCTATCATTGTGATGCATTCGATAATATTTATCCATTTTTGTAAAATCTCATGCTTTTTTTTGTGCTGACATCAATTAATATAAGCTTGAATGCATTGGAAGCAAACACCAATACTTACTTGCATCGGTAAATTTGGCCGTCGCTGGATCTCGGACATAACTTCCGTAAACTTGTCATTTTGTACCAACCTTCAATACTACTGTCTATTATTGTGATGCATTCGATAATATTTATCCATTTTTGTGAAGAAAATCGATCAATTAATTTTATGTTATAAAAAATAAGCACATGAACCAAAAAACATCGCTGATTTTGCTACCGAATCACAGGGGGTGTAACTCTGTGTGTAATATTATAGGTGGCGCTAAAAACGTCGATTTAACAACATAGCGGCTTTTAGTCGGTACTTTCAGTTTATTCAATCAGTATCAAATAATGTTCCGTTAAGCGTGAAAACAATGATCAGGTTAGTCGTTTAATAAAACAAAAGATTAATTAACAGATAATCCCGGGTTAATTGTTTTTTTCACATTTCTTTTTACGTGATCAGTGGGAGTCCAGTTAATTGATTACTACTCACGAGATTAGCGGGGGTGCTACGAAGAACGACAAGATGGTATCATTCAACAATGGCCGTTGAATGGGCGATGTTTTGTTAAATTTATTAGCAAAATAGTGACCGCTGGCCGCGTAAGAGGAGTGGCCGTCGAATAAAGAGATGAAACAATAGAATTTTTACGGGGGGAATTTATTGTAAAAACAGGATATTAGAACCATTCGGGCAAATAAAGACGGGCATACCCGATGCAAATGTACCCTAGATCTCGGTTTGTCTTTCAGTTCGACGTGGGAAATCATTCTGGAAATCCCATGGAACTTCCTGAGAACAACTATGAGATCGAACCGGTCAACGAGCCAAAGTGTAAATTTTTCTTTGGCGGTAGACAATTTTTCTTCGTGAAAGTTTCAGCCATATTATAGCGTCATGGAGCCCACTCTCGGGTGCTGGAATGGTTATAAATTCTCTCCTTGATTGCATGCCCCTCCCCAGCGCAATACAGAGCCATACATTTGTTAAATTCTTTATTTTTCTCACGAAATATAATCATCAAAAATAGTGTATAAACTTACCTGCTAACAACGCAGTTAATATCCACCAAATCATTTTCAACGACTTAAGAGTTAATTAACGTATTGCACGAACATACCTTTATATATTCCAATTTACACCTGAACTTTATACCGTAACCTTTAAACTGTTTGTCATCTTCACAAACATAATTGAATAGGATGAGACAACGCGAAGGCAGTGAGTATGGTCGCTGGTACAGCTTCTCGGGCTCCTCCAGATCCCCCGTTTTCCTCCCACTGCTATAGACCCCTACGTATTCAAACGAATTATTGAAATACAACTAAACCATGTGTTAGTTCTGACATCTTTTGTGTCGGGTGTACGCTGCCCGGCACAATTTCCCTCATGGAGCACTGTATGGCGTATGCCCATCTTCATTAGCCCAGTCGGAGCAGAACACAGAGAGCGAGGGGAATAGGGTTCAACGTCCACAATACACACACTAGGTCATTTCGGGACTAACATATGGTTTAATTTTATTTCAATAATTCGCTTGCGCGTAGAAGTCTTTAGCCGGAGCAGAACAGTATGACGTTAAACTCTATTTGATTTTTAACAATTGGCTATAATATGAATATGGTAATTATAGTTATTAAATATAATATGAATATGATACCTATTGTTAATTTTAACTGTTGGCAATAATATGAGTATGAGAATTAAAATTAGTGTTGACAAATGTATGACCTGAGAGTGGAGGACAGCGAGAATACTGACACGTTTAACAAGGGCGTGTTTAAACCGGGTGGGAATTTCACAGATTGAATGTCAACGTGTCCCTCGCGCAGTCACGAAAAACTTAAAAGTGAAAACAAAATTGAAGTATTATTAGAAAATACCAAACATTTTAGCATTAGTGTGCGTTACTTACTTCTAGTTGTTGTTTGTTTAAACAGCTACACAGTACGAAATACAGTATTATGTTCCGTTATTATGTTAAAGGAGCTAAATCGCTAACTTTTGGGACCCAGGAATTGACATAAACTGGTTTACATTCAATGGTTTACGCTTTTACTCTAATTTCAAATCAGCTATGTTCGGCGAAATAAGCCAGCAGTCTAAATCGAATGCAAATTTCTAGCGTCTGGTTATTCCAGTCTACATATGCCGTTTGATTTGGTGCAATGTTTCTAGCCTTGTTCCCCGTGTCTCTTGCTAGAGCTGGGGCTGAAACAAATTATGGTACACAATTCGTGTACCAATGGTAAAATGATTATTTTGTCTGAAATATTGGATATCAGAATTTTCGGGTAAGATGACAGCATCAGTGTTGATTTAATTTGATAATTAATTCGTGTTTTCAATGTTGAAGATTTTGGATGATACCTAGCTACTTTAAATTAACACACTATTATTGACAACTTACTAGCTTTTTGTCGATAAGTTATTGTCAACTTACTAGTTTTTTGCCAGTTTAGGTTCTGGATTAGTTCCTGGTAATATAATTGGTGCTAGACGTGTGTGTGGGTGTGTGTGTGTGTGTGTGTGTGTGAAGGGGTGGGGTCTGGCAAAAAATGGTGTCTAGGCGTTCGGCATCAAATTCTGGGCACCCGTGTCAGCCCAGTAAATTTAGATTTTTACCTGGAATAAATTTGCTGAAAGCTGAATTCAACTGTTTTTGTATCTGGGGTACTTGCTTATCAAAATACCAAAAGTCTTCCAAAATCTGATTTGCGGGTCTTCGCGAAAATCGATAATCAATCCAAGATGGCGGACGACGGCGTGAAATGGCTTAAAATATCAAATATCTCCGAAAGGAAGCGTTTTATACCATATAAATGTACTATGAGTCAATATAAAAGTGATATCACTGAATACGATGATGGGGTCAAATGGTTGCTATGACGTCATATTGGCGTCATATCGCAATATCGAGTCATATTAAATAGAAAGTGACGTCATAACACAATATCGAGTCAGAAAATCAAGAAATTAAACAGCAATATATACTTAAGTATAAATGGAGGTACTATCACACTTTATATATTATGTATTGAGAAAATCGATCATCAATCCAAGATGGCGGGATATGACTTAAAATGTCAAATATCTTCGAGGGGAAGAGTTTTAGACCATATAAATGTATAATATCTCCGAATGGAAGCGTTTTACACCATATTAATGTATAATATAAATGTATAATATCGTTGTCAAACATAATGAAGAGGATACTTGTCGAAACGTCGTGCTTTTAGAATAAACCAGTGTTTGTTTCCCATAAAAACTGTGTCCTGTTATTATACGATCAATCTGCTATAACAGCGATTTGACACCATCGCTATAATATCGCGTGCTGTTGGAATTTGTTTTCAATACAGCTATTTAATCAATATTCAATCCTATATTATCGAGTGTGGCTCAAACATGTCCTGGTTGTACACACACAATCAATACTTACAGAATTCAAGGAACTGGGTCTTGTAATAACAGGATATATTTTGTTTTGATGACTGCCGTACAAGAAGCAATATATGCTATCTCCTTCAAGAATATCAGACACCACTTGTTGACAGTATCCTATTCATTTTATAACTATATTTCAGTCCCGAGATGACTTTGTGTCGAGTGGACGTTAAACTCTCTCTCTCCCTTTCATATAGAACTATTCAAATTAGGTAATAAAACGAGAGAGGTTCTCTAGTCCGCCCAAATACGAAATACTCTGAATGTGAGTATGAATAAACCTAACCTTAACCCTAACCAAACCCTAACCATCATAATAGATATCGGTGGACTAATGAAACATGTGCCCTTACCTTTAATACACCTGTATTGACATTTTGCAATGACGTCATATACGATTACAGGTAAAGTATGGTAATGTGGCTTACTGTTCTTAGATTTTATCAAATGACATTCAATTTTTTTAGACATTTCTAGGTAAGAGGCGTATAGTTATATATGAGTTGTGTTAGTTTGTATTTAAGAATTAATATGAATATGGGATGCATAGTGTGGTATAGTGTGTATTTAGACATTTCCAGATATGAGTGGCATAGTTTGTATTTATGTGTTGTATAGTGTGTGTGTTTGTGTGTACTGGGAGAGAGGGGGGGGGGGGTAACGTCCATTCGACACAAACTAGGTCATTTCGGGACCAACACATAGTTCAACTTTATTTCAATATCCAGGATGTTGGACAAACGACCCTACTCCTTGTCACGTATAACCGGGGGATCGAAATCACGCCAGTTGACTCACGCACATGCTAACTATTCGAACACCCACCCCTCTGAGTTGTATAGTGTGAAAAGGACAACTGTCTGGACGTTAGGATGGGACGAGAAACAGAGGTCCCGTGTACATATTGGCGTGCACGTAAATTCGTATAAGAGTATGCCTTAGTGTCGCTGTCCGGGCAAAATTTCCCTCATAGCACACAGTGGTTTATTCCCATAACGCCGACTCACCGAGTTTTAGGGGAAAAATTTTGGTCGGTGTTAAGGGGTCGACTGGCCAAGAACAATAGACCCAAGCTGGAGGATAAAACTAATTAAGCCGATAATTTCGGGAGCATTTATTTTTTTAAAAATTTATAACAACCTTTAACACATAACATTACAAATAATTTTAACTTTTGGCACGCATAAAATGTCCAACATAGTCCAAAAATTCTAACAAATTCAATCCTCCTTCATATATCTATGTTTTGCATTTTCGATCTTTCTGTTGATATCTGTGTATTTTTTCCTTTTAGGTGGTTGTCGCTGACCACTCGAATACTGCAACAACTGAATTTCGATCGTCTTTTGCTCTTCTTTCAAAAATGCCATCACTTCAAAAATATTTGGATGAGCTTTTCCAATTAATTTTTTTAGACGCCCGTGCCCCCCTCTAAAGAATTGTTGGTTCTTTGCGTGGTTTGGTTGTGGTTCCATTGTACTTGAGTAAATTGACCGTCTAACCATTGGGTAACCATATAGTCGACCATATAGTCGTTATTCTTTCTCTTATCCAGTCTATACTTAAAACCAGCTGCCACCTCTTGCTGTAGGAAGAAACTTAGATTGTAACGGGGGGGGGGATGGCCTAGTGGTCTAGAGTGCCGCGCTTCGACCTCTAGCTGGCCGGTCACCTCTGGCTTGCGGCTGTGGTTTCGAGCCCTGCTTTGAGCGTATGTGGCATGGAGATAGGGGCGCCTTCTCAACCTCGTGGGTTTCCTCCGGGCACTCCGGTTTCCTCCCACGGCTAAAGACCCCTACGCGCAAGCGAATTATTGAAATAAAATTGAAACCATATATTAGTCCCGAAATGACCTGGTTGTGTTGAGTGGACGTTAAACCCCATTTCTCCCTCTCTCTCTCTTAGATTGTAACTGTGCATTAGCCATCGTAGAATGAAATGTCCTGGGATTATTTACGTATTTATACTTATTTTGAGAAATAATCACAATGAACTGAATTTCGATCACTTGTCAGCTTCTTGTTGAACTGTCGTATATTATTTTATTAATTAATGAGTGAGTTGAATTTAAGTGAACTATATTAATAATCTGAACAAAGTAAAGTAAACTATAGATTAAGAAAACTATAGTTAGTGAGTTGAATTTAAGTGAACTATATTAATAATGACTAGTCCCTACCTCATTAACGCCTTTAATCCGTTCTTAACCCATCAAAGAGTGCCGCGGTCGACATTCCAAACTCTGGTGAGTCGGCGTTATGGGAAGACACCCACACAGTATGGCGTATGCCCGTTTTCATTAGCACAGTTCGGAGCAGTACAATAGGACGTTATTTTAAAGCCTATTCCATATTGAACAGATTCATTGTATCCTTGATAGACAATGTAAATGGTCAATATATTCGTACAGCAGTAAATATTCGTTTAACTGCTAATATCACTGAAATGACAGGGTACGTGACTGTCTACTAGATTTTTCACGTTTCGGGGAGTAGCAGCAGCTGTGACATTGGCAGCACGGGGAGTCTCGGGATTAAGTGAGTAAGATGCGGTCGCGCTTAGCTTCTGTTCTTGACCGAGCAAGTTTATCGGGATTTTCCGGCGTAGTTTCCCCTTGTCAGTGGTGCCGGACAGAGGGCCTGACAAGGACAACTGTTTAGTTCGGATGTGACGAAAACCTGAGGTCCCGTGTACACATTAACGTGTACGTAAATTGTCCCTTGACAGTTGGAATTGGATTTAAGAGTAGGCTATAGCGCCGCTGTCCGGGCAAAATTTCTCTCGTAGCACACTGTATCGCCTATGTCAGTCTTTAATAGCCCAGTCGGAGCAGAGAGAGGGAGAAGTGGGATTTAATGTCCACTCGACACAAACTAGGTCATTTTGGGACTAACATGGTTTCAATTTTATTTCAATAATTCGCGTAGGGTCTTTAGCAATGGGAGGAAACCGGAGTCCCCGGAGAAAACCCATGAGGTTGAGAAGGCGCCCCTATCTCCATGCCACATACGCTCACACCAGGGATCGAAACCACAACCGCAAGCCAGAGGTGACCGGCCAGCCAGAGGTCGAAGCGCGGCACTCTAGACCACTAGGCCATCCCAACACCCCCAGTCGGAGCAGATTAGTAAGACGTTACACCGCATTTCATTTCATTTTTGCCCTCATCATATGATGTTTATTCAAACAGCCAAGAATGAACAGTTCAATATGACATCATATTTATTTATTTAAACAACATAAATTGAATTTGTTCAATATGACATCATGTTAATTTAAACACTATTAAACTGTTCAGTATGCCATTATGTTAATTTAAACCAAATGACATGATGTTAAATCAAACAGCATATAATTAATTTGTTCAAAATGACATCATGTTAATTTAAACGGCATACAATGAATCTGTTCAATATGATACGATATTGAATTACACAGTATGATATATTAAGATAATTATATTATACAGGGTGTTTATTTAAACAGTCTAGAATGAACAATTCAATATGACAACATGTCAATTCATTTAAAACAGCATACATTCAATCTGTTCAATATGACATCGTGCTAATTGAATAATTATGGATGTTAATTTCAATAGCAATAAAATAAAAATATTCAATATGATATATAAGTAGGACGTTAAATCCCATTTCATTCACGTATTCAATAGTTAAATAACGTTCAATAAAGATGTTAATTTTAATACCTTGTGTTATTAGAGTGTATATGTAACCTGACCTGTCTATTATATAGATATAGTAGTAGATCTATTGTTTATGTTGACACTACCTATTATATATATACCCCAGGTAACATACCTACACTCTATACCTATATCAACACACCTGACAGGTAGGACGACAAGATAATCTATTCACAGGTAAATATCTTACTGAATTCCTAGTTAAATTTATATAAGCTTGTCGATCTTACTGAAGTCCCAGTTAATTGTACTAATTGTAGTTTACAGGTGCCCGTTATAAAATTTAATTGGATTTTCAGTTAAATTAAACATTACGATCAATGGTAGTTTGCAGGTGGCCGTATACTGAATTCCTAAATAAAGTTAACAAGCTTACAAAACGTAGTTTACAGATGCCCATCGACTAAATATCTTATTTCATTTCTAGTTAAAATTAATCGAGTTTAATGGTGCCCGTATACGAAATTCCCAATTAAATTTAACAGGCTTACAAATAATAGTTTGTAGATGTAAGTTGACTAAATATATTATTCCATTTCTAGCTAAAATTAATCGAGTTTACAGGTGCCCGTACAGGCCGGATCCAGATCCAGGATTTTGTCGAGGGGGGGGGGGGGATACATTGGAGCAAAGGATAATACGTTGCAACCTTGGATTGCTTGGGCGGAGACAATGCGAAAATCATGTTTTTTTATATCATCTATTAAAGAGCAGATATGTTAACTACAACAGTATTATAGCGAACGAAAATAAAAAATGTCACTAGGGCTGGAGGGGGGGGGGCACGACCCCCTGGATCCGCGCTACCGTATACTAAATATGTCTTGTTAAATTTAACAAGATTTCTAATCGTAGTTTGCAGGTGCTGTCCTAATACTAATCTAGATCAGGCGGGACGGGAATTTACTTAGATAATTTTGGGACTAACATACGGTAATTTGTATGTACAACAGTCACTTGTAAAACTATAGTTTGTCTATTAAAAGATCAAGATGGTCTGAATTATTTTCTGATTCTGAATCATTTTTCTCGAATCAAAGTTTTAACTTGAGTACAAACGCTATAAATTGCGACGTGGAGCTTGCAATTTTACAAAAACAATGTGGGGTTCATTGAGGTTGTTGTCGGCCTGTGTAAAAATCAAATGTACCTAGTAGTGGTGTGCTACTCTTTGCAGAACAGCGATAAACTTCTTCTTAAAACACTTGCTATCACTTTATGCTGTCGGCCTGTGTAAAAATCAAATGTACCTAGTAGTGGTGTGCTACTCTTTGCAGAACAGCGATAAACTTCTTCTTAAAACACTTGCTATCACTTTATGCTGTGCTTGAAAGTGATAGTAATGACTGTCATTACAAGGAACCATTCTATTAATAAAATTTGCTTAATAAAGACAAACTGATCACTGTCACCTTGAATAAGCTTGAATGTCATATTGGTTTTGTAATCTACTAAAGTCCACTTGTCATTCTTTTTATATGTCCCCTTTAACCAACCAATTTATTAACTAACAAGTTTATATCAATATATTTCACTAAAGTGTTTTGTATATTTAAATAAAAATAATTTATTTTATTAAAGTGTCACGAATTGAATTGAATATTTACAGGGAGTATACGTCATGGTGATGTCACGCGCTAATACTTCTATATTGAATGGTCTATAATTAGCGGGGTGTGAATGATCGGTTCTACCCTGCTATATCAGTTAACACTGTTAAAATATTTAAAGGGCCAATCTCGAATATATTTTGGAGAATAAAACTACTTAATTTTGTGTAAAAAGTCATTTCAAGCATCTACCTTAGGGCCGAGCAACTACATCAGATTTTTGCAAACAACTCAAACCCGTCAGTCTTCATCTGGAAATGGAGAAAGGTGTCCATCTGGAAATGGAGAAAGGTGTCCGAAGCAGTATTATCCGGTGTCGGGATAAAACAAGCCTTGTATCTCATATACAATAACGCATAGGTGTAATTTACCGTTGATTATCAAGTACAACACATGCATCGCGCGTTGTTTTGACCTCTAAAGGAACCGTTATAGATTATCAGCTTACCCAACGAAAAAGTTTACCCGATATTTTGAAACGGTTGTGTGTCCGGATAAGCGGTTTGGCATTCAAGTTTCTGAGACTGTTAAGAGTGTCCTTCGTGTTGTTAGTGATTTGTTCAGCCCGGTGGGTGCTTAGGATCGGCCTCGGGATTCATTCACTTGATGTGATGATGCTTTGACGTTTTGTGTGGTTCTTGTGCACCTACATGTACTAATGATAACAACACGTTTCCCAATGCGTGGATCACTCTGCGCACAGAGAATTATCTCTGTCCTAAATGGCCGCCATGTCCAACAATTCGTATACTCTTTTGTGTTGTGGTCATACTCCGGCTCACATCTGTTATTCACATACATACTAATTAAACCTTTTAAATTGTATTAAATGGCAACAGAATATATACTTCTCGAAATGTTCAAAATATACTTAATGTTTACGACTAATATCGCAGATTTAGGGTGTAAAATGTCGGTCAACTAGCTTAGTGTCTGTTCTCAAGGGGAGCTAACTGTGGACAGACAGCATTAAGTTAAGTATGCACATGGATTTGAGATAATTAGAGAAGTCATCGTGGTAATTGTTAAATTATACATGGAATATTTAAATTACAAATTTATCGTGTTGAAAAATATGTCTCAGAAAGTTGATTTAAAATAATATAGAGGTACTTAAATTTCAGATTCCTCGTGTTGAATATTATAACTTCTCAGAATATTTAATGTGAAAACTAGCTATTACCTGACATGAATCGTATTCTTTACTCCGCCCAGACAGCTATAATCTAGATATTGAAGCGTACATATAGTTGAAAGGCATTTTCTAGCTTAACGAAGTACCGGTAGTCTTAATGTAAACAGCCCTCGCCCCCTTCTGGAAATCGCTTTATCTTAAATACACATAACTATTGTGAATCTTAAATATGGAAAATGATTCATGGTGATGTATCATATAAAATATCATTCAGTACAAATACGAATGCTATGGATCTTTCTATTTCAGAATATGGTTAATTTGCTATGAATCCCATCTCTTCCATGGGTTAATATGACCGGAACAAAGAAAGCATCGCCTCTTCTCAAATTTCCCAATTTAACTTCTAATGGTACCGGATGTAAATCAGATGATACAGAATCGACCTTGATGATCGAGACACCGGCTATTGATCAACTGCAAACTCACAGAGAAGATGTTAGATTATTCCAAGTAAGCAGCCAGATCATAAAACACAAGGTACAATTTTATGGATACACAATTATTACTGAGTTTGATACTAAGCGACGTTTCGACGAGGATACTCTCGTCTTTATCTAGCAAATGATACAAAAGTGTGAATAGTAGGCAAATATATACAGAATGTGCAACAAAGATAAGAATAAATACAATTAAAGTTTAACACCTCAGTAATTGTGTATCCATAAAATTGTCCATAATATTGTACCTTGTATTGTATGTTGAATTACTAAATGCAAAGCAAAGAAGACAGATCATAAAACATAAGGACGTAACGTGTCAAACTCAGTCTAATTTCGTTTCGTTTTTGTGGTTCTGTGTTTTTTAGGCTACTCTCAAAATTGAGTCGTGTAAAATAAAGAAAGAGAGAGAGAGAGAGAGAGAGAGAGTTTTTATTGAAATATATAACGTGTTTAGGGTCCTTTTAATATGTCCCCAAACAGGACGCAACAAGGCGAAATCCGTCTGATTTCATTTCGTTGTTGCGGTTGTGTTTTTTAGGGTTTTTTTTAGACTACTTAATTAAAATTGAGTCGTGTAAAATATAAATCAAAATTAGAGCGAGAGAGAGAGATATTATTTAAATATTTAGAGTCTCTTTACAATGTGGAGGTTTGGGATGGCCTAGTGGTCTAGAGTGCCGCGCTTCGACCTCTAGCTGGCCGGTCACCTCTGGCTTGCGGCTGTGGTTTCGATCCCTGGTGTGAGCTTATGTGGCATGGAGATAGGGGGGCCTTCTCAACCTCGTGGGTTTCCTCCGGGCACTCCGGGTTCCTCCCACTGCTAAAGACCCCTACGCAAAAGCGAACTATTGAAAAAAATTCGAAACCATATGTTAGTCCCGAAATGACCTAGTTTGTGTCGAGTTGACCGTTAAAAACCATTTCTCTCTCTTTCGCTCTCTCTCTTTACAATGTCCCCATACCTTCGTATCTAAAGCCCGCTCGCTAGACCACTCGATCATTAGACAACACAGCCCACGAAAAGTGGGTTAAAAAAATTTGATTTCTGTGGCTGATCACGTATTTTCTCTTTAAATCTATAGGATTGGATTTTTTGGCCGATTATTGTACACATGTGTTATCGATCAGCCCCTGTCACTGATCGAAAACCTGCCGCCAACCCAATAGTTTACCATGTACTTTTAAATAGAAGGCGAACAAGTTCATCACCTTCATTAAGTCTCTCTTTGGGGACTGACAAAACTCTCTTGGGACCAATTGCACTTGCCCATAGGTGATATTTTTTTCATTATACTCATTTGTTCATCTTAAAGCGAGAGTCTCAACCAGAATTTGTGATCGAGTTCAAGCATCTCAAAGATGTTACTTCGAATTTTTACCATTGTCAATCATTACACCTAGTCGGGTCTATATTGTAAAATACTAGACTTTTTATTGCAAATTTTGATTGTATAAATTTTCATCTATTCATTTTAAATATTTATGTGCATAGTAACTGTTAGTTATGGCTATATTTTAATTTTAAAAAATCAGTGATATTTGTTTTTACAAGCCTATAGATTTGAGTCTGTCTCCCCTACCACCATAATAGCCCAGTTGGACTTGACGTGCCATAAAACTTCATTTATTCGTTCAATCATTTAAAGATACATTATGTAAGACTTGGATAAAGAACTGGCCTTTCGGTCTATAATAGTTCGAAAGTAGATAATGTAAACTGAATAATTTGACAATTTCATTCAAATTACTCTATTGCAAGCGGGGATATTAGCCTGTGAAGGTTTGACAGGTTGATCGAAGGTAAGTCTCAGACCTCCATATTTGATTTAATCAAAGTATCGCTGAGCCGTTCTTATCTATTTAAAATCGGAGAAATCTGATGCCATCGAAAGTTGCTTAAGGCATGTTTAACTTATTAACTTAGATATATATACATCTGGGTTTTTTTCATCCAGGAAAACTATCGATATTCAGGAAGAGAGAACGAAGCCAAGACCATAAACCAAATACACAAAATAAAACAGGATCTAAACAAGGCTATGCCCTTTCGACTTCAAACTAGGGACAGGGACAATAATAAATCAACGAGAACAGCCGATACCCCGGAAACGTCGTCGTCTGCCACATACCCAAAAAGAACAAAGTATCATAAAATTAGCCGAAACTATTTCTTACGGGATGACAGAACTTCCGGCGATTCCTTTCAATGGTCAGAGATAACAGACAAGGTCGTGGTGAATGGTCAATTATCAACACCAACACTAAGGCCCAGACGAAAAAGACCAAAATGGCCGCCCGGATTACTAAATGAAAGTAGTACTCCAAATTTTACTCATAAATATGCAGATCAAGTTCTTCCGGGATTGGGAACGAGTGAAAATCGTCCACTGCAAGTTTATCCTGAACATACGCATAAGTGCTTTGGACCTTCCTCTGGAATAAAACCCATGAAAACTCTCGGGTGTGTTTTGGCTAAACACGGTTACGACATGACGAGTCCCAGAACTTCAGGGTTTTCTGGGATGTCTACACAATATTGCCATTCGGATAAATACATGGCTTCGAGGATTAATACCAATATAATTGACACTACGTGTTATGACGAGTTTTCCCGCATCTCCGAGACAATTCGCCCAGATGATAAATTACCGAGTTTCACTCCAAGAACCAATGACTACAGTTTATCTCGATCTGAAATGGGTCGATGTTTTCCGGTGTTTACTTCTGATGGCGGACCTATGAGAAAACATGGTCACGTCGGTCCTCTTTCTCCAGGACGATCAAGTAATATGTAACGGGTTAGTTATCGAAATGGAACGACCGGGTATCCTCATTAGACTTATGAAATTTGCGTTGTTTATTTTTTTTTGCAATGTTCGTGTGTTGTGTGCCTCATATGTCGAATTCTATTTATATATAGTGCGGTTCTCCTTACAAATGGAAGTCTTAGAGGTCAAGGCCATACTGTCCTCAAAACCATGATTTATTATTGTTACTTGTAACATTTCTGCCAAATTCAACTACAATTAAACATATAATCCTACCTCACACAGGTACATGTCTCCCTTTTTTAAATCGAAGCGATAATAGCTTGCCTTTCCAGGCATTTTAAATCGGACATCTTTACGTCGTGGAAGCGGGGTTAAAAATATGCCATGTACAACAGCCAATCAAAATACGCGGAAAGTATGATAACTTTTATAGTTCGCAAGAATGGTGTTCTCAGTCTTGACTACGATCGCACCCCCAATGACAGTGGACGTTAAACTCCAGAAACGAAAAGAAACGAGATCTTCTAAATTCTGTTAGAAACATTTACTGGTAATATTTACAGATAAACAAAAGACGTTTCACTACATTGGGCTGGGTATGTTTAACCAGTCCTAATTGTATAAAATTAACTTATTTATAAGATGTTACATAAATAAAGATATTAAGTTTGCTAGGTGAAACTTGAAGGCACCCAAGCGTAGCTAAAAACAAGCATATCAGTAAATCGCATCGTGGTTTAGCTACGTTCTCATAGCTAGTTGACCACCTTGAGTTATTTTCTTGGTACCTCGTATAAGATCTAGTCTACGTCCCCGACTGTCCAGATCGCTGATTAAGATTAGCATTTTGTTTTGGGGTTTCTATAATCACGTTTAACCTTGCCGTTTCTCCGGGCGTGTTGATAGTGAGTTTGCAATAAATTTAACAAACACAAGTACGAACAACCCAAACCATTACACAAAATTCGAGGCAACATAGTGTAATCAGCAAATGGACGATTGCAATAATGTGTGTTCACGGTGAGTTTTCGCCGTGGGTGAAAATTGTATTGTACATTCACATATTGTTACCGTGGGTTACGGATGCTAAAATCTTTCCTATTTTCGTTTAGTGTCATTACATTTCGCTATGGACCATAGTGAATACGAAGGAAATAATATGGCAATTAATTGCACTCGGAATTTTGATATTTTCATGCTGTACCCTTGTGCCTTTACGCCAATACTTCCAAATACAAAGAAGAGTCACTGTGGCTAAGTGAGTAAGACGCTGGAGGTCGTGAGTTCCATCCTGGTGTTAGCCGAAAAAAGTTCATCGAGACTTTCCAGCATGATTTCCCTTGTCAGTGATGCAGGATGGAGGGCTTGGCAAAGACAGCTGTCTAATCGTTCGGAAAGGACAAAAAAACGAGGTCCCGTGTACATATTGGCGTGCGCGTAAAAGATCCCTTGGCAATTGGATTTCGATATAAGAGTAGGCCGTAGTGCCGTTTGAGGGCAAAATTTCCCTCGTAGCACACTGTGTATCGTATGTCCGTCTTTATTAGCCCAGTTTGACGTTAAACTTCGTTTCATATCAGTTATTAGAAACTTTTAAAAGGAGCAGTCGGAAATTGTGTAGGATTTAGTTTAATATTCAATGGTGTAGAACGGGGCTTAACAGATATTTTATTACTGCATAACAGTGGTTAGATCTTGAGATGTCTTAACTTTTTTTCTTTTTTTTTTTAAAATCAACAAGTTTATTTACAAATATACACGTATACAAATTTATAATAGGTACAATTGGCAATATGCATGGACAAACATATAATACATTTTAATATTTGTTTATAGATTTTTATATTCAGCTATTTGGCTATTCTTCCCAAAAGTTTATTTTCATTGTATAATACATGATACAATATACTCATTTGTCAATCAATGAAGCAATGATATATAATCTCAAGGCTTGGGTTCAGAAGGGTTTAAAACAGCTCATCAATGGTCGACAAATCACCCGGCTTCGGTTCAGTTAGATTTAAAAGCTCATCAGAAGAATTGAAAGAAGATTAGAGGTTGGCGATAGCGCTTGACCACCACCTAGCTTTTACAAAGTTCATTAAATGATCTGAGCGAAGATTAGGGGTAGACGATAAACAACAACAGGGGACAAAATCCTGCCATTTCCCGTTTATATCTCGTCTGAAGAGGGGACGCGTTGTTGACAAATGTTCAATATACGTATACATATATACTGAATGAAATTCGATCATTGTGGCCAAATTACTTTCTAGAGAACAAGCTTTCAACATATTGGAGTAAGCAGTGAAGTTCAGAGACATTAATAATTCTAATGGGAAACGAGAGGGGGTGGGGCTTCGAAACTCCTTTAACAAATAGCTGAGACAGGACAGACCGGTAGAAATGTATAGCTGCAAGGTCAAACGATGGTGCAAGCGGCGAGAAGAGGTGTCATTATAAGGTGTCTAAAGAGTATATATAAGTAAGTGAAATGTGTTAAAAATAATCGATCCCTGCATTGGCCGAGAAAGTTCATCTCGATTTTCCGGCGTGGTTTCCCCTTGTCAGTGATACAGAAGGAGGGCCTGACAAGGACAGCTAGCTGCCTAGTCGTTCGGATGGGACGAAAAACCGAGGTCCCGTGTACATATTGGCGTGCACGTAAAAGATCCCTTGGCAGTTGGAATTCGATATAAGAGTAGGCCGTAGCGCCGCTGCCCGGGCAAAAATTTCCCTCATAGCACACTGTATGGCGTATGCCCGTCTTCCATTAGCCCAGGTCAGGTGCAGAAGAGTAGGACGTTAAACCCCATTTCATTTCATTTCACTGTTAAAAATAATAGTTCTTAGCAACAGTCTGTAATTGTAAAGCGTTGGCTCGAGAAAGTTCCCTAATATTTTCCAGTGACTGTTTTCCTTGTCAGTAATGCAGGAAAGTGGGCGTAACAAGACACAGTGATGCAGTAAAGTGGGCGTGTCAAAACACAGTGTATAGTCGTTTAGGTGGAGTGAAAACCCGGGGTCAGAATACACATAAAAGAAGCCCTGAAATCCGGTGAAGACTGGGCGAAAATCCAATGTCCGGTCAAAATGATTACAATACAACTTCTTTATTAGCCAGGCGGATGAATGTAAGTTCATATTATTGGTCATAATACATTTACAATCGTGCTTAAAATATGAACGTCATTATTTTCACGTGCATTGGATGACAATAGTTCAATAAATACTTGTATTTACAAATGTATGTTATACAAATTGCGTATATTTCATTTTAACATTATAGACTGGGTTACAGTGACAATACGTAATACTAGATAAAGAACTGCCAGTTCTCGCTCTAATATTTTAAAAAATTGATAATGTATAGAAAATATGCTGAAATTTTTTGTGAAATTCTTTCACTCTGATCCGATATAGTTGCCATTGCATTTTAGGCTATCGTCGCGGTCGTCATTAGCCTACTGACGTTGGTATCAGAACATACAAAGTCACGACTATCGATTTTACGCTAAATTATCCATCACAATCTAGTAATTATCGAGGCTAAAGGCATTGGGAGTTGATTATGGTCTGGATAAGAAATTCTTGTCCAATTAATAATTTAGGTCCAAAGATAGGTAGATTTAACTCTGGCATCATGCACTTTTAATTAACATTTTTTACATATTATGAGTGAGTAATAAGACATATCACTTTGAAACACGGTTTTAAAACTGGCTCGCGTGAGAAGGGAAGGTGGGTCATCATTTTAATCCGGTTTGGCAAATGAAGACGGGCATACGGCATCTCCCGGGAGATATATGATCATATGTATAGGGCCTACCTTTTGATTTTATTTCTTTATTAAATGTCAAATAATCAATGAGACAAAAAAAAAAGATATCGTTGTTTAAAATATATATTAGAAGAAAATAAAAATTATTACGATCCTTCTCCTGATAGCAAAATAGATAAGAGGAATCAGCTATTTTACCACAAGCCTCATTTGACTTTCTTCAATGAACTATTATCAAGTTAATTTTCCATTTTAAATATTTTAGGACGTAGGGGGGGGGGCTACCGTAATTGAAATTGCAACTCGTAAGACGGTCGGCCCTATTAACGATAAGATTCTTTGGACGCTTTGTGTAAGAGGTACAGGAGGAAATAAACATCAAAATCTAAGTACAAATTGTTAGACCGTGTGGCTGTATTTAAGGATACGACTGTTTGTGTCAGAGATGGGGTAGACAATAAACATCAAGTTCAACTGTCTATGATTTTATTAGTAGTGTAAATCCATCAACAAAACATAGTCTCGATTGATTAGCCAATTATGACGTCAATCGCGCGGCAGGTCGAACGTAGTCTCGGTTAGTCTGCTTGGGTTATTGCTGCAAGGCAATGTAATGTTGTGTTCGATTAGGCGAATGGGTTTGATTACTGGTTGCTGCCTTGTTATGAAAGAACAATTCAAAATGTAAATAGATTTTAAAAGCAATTAGGCTGCACTGATCTATGCAACAATAATATAACCGCTACGGCGGCCTGTTATCCGAACAAAACAGAAAAATGGCTGACAATTTATCATGAAGGTTTCATGGTGTAGTGGTTATCACGTCTGCTTAACACGCAGAAGGTCGCGAGTTCGAGCCTCGCTGAAACCTCATAATTTTTTCTGTCTTCCAATTTGCAGTGACTGTCAAATGAACGAAATTAATTATTCAAATTAATTTCAAGCTCGTGCATTTTAACACCATAACCTAAAGAGAACAGGCCCTTTTAAATCCGATTGAATACAAGCTGGCACATTATCTAACGTTATTTTGATTTAATTCTTTGTCTTTAATTGGAGAATATTTTAGCGTGGATTAAAGCTCAATGGTTACATTATCAGAGATGGGCTTGTGTTGACCACATTCATCATTTACAGTGGATCCCCTTTAACTTTAGTTTATTGACAAACAATTAATTTAACGGAATTGATCAATTTTTGGAGTTTTTTTTCATTCCTAGTCTCAGTTTTGACAACCTCGTTGATTTGCAAGGGACGATGAGCCAAATGACGTCTTCTCTTTTTTAAAATTAAATTTTTAAACTGTGTATATTTCATGTAGGCCTAATAAATATCAGTTCAGATTTATTTCTATTAAAAGATGAAATGTGTCCATACCATGAGATGGATCGAGAGATTATAAAACAACGCCCAGGTAAATATGTTCTAAGATTAATTGTCTCTCGTAAAGTGTACTAACACCTAGCCTATCTCCATTCACCCATCAAACCTTTTTGATCAAACAAAATATCACCGGCGTTACATCATGTACGTGCGCAGCGTTCTGTTGATGCCGCCTTTAATTTTTTGTTTGTTTGGTTTTTTTTTTGCTTTATATGATTAGTACGAGTACGATTGCCTTTAAATTAATTTGAAAAGAAATCAGAATCAATTTATTTCATACAGTATGGATTGATTTTTGTAGTAGAAAATATTACCCCCCCCCCCCAACAAAAAAAAAAAAACCCCACAACAAAACAAAATATCGCCGGTGTTACATCATGTACGTGCTCAGCGTTATATAATACAAAGGGAGATAATCTGTCGATGCCGCTTTTTTAATTTTTTGTTTGTTTGGTTTGTTTTTTGTTTTTTTTTTACGATTGCCTTTAAATTAATTTGACAGCAACTCAGAATCAATTTATTTGATAGAGTATGGATTGATTTTGTAGTAGCAAATAAAAAAAACCCAAAAAACAAAACAAAACACAACAAATAAACAAAATCATTTCTAAACATTTTTATTTTATTTCTCTACAAATATGAAATTTATGGCTAGTTTATAATTATTGTTGGGAACCAGATAAAATGTGACCGGTACCGAAGTCAAGAATTATTAAAGAAGATTTATTCCGTAAGTAATGTGATGACTATATGATAATAATAAGCCTAGTTTATTGACAATTGTGTTAACTCTAATAATATAGGCATTTAATCATCACATGTTGAGTACATTTTGTGTTAATTAATGCAAGGTGGTTTTAAATCAGAATTACATGTACATCCGCGAGTTAAAAGAAGAAACCATGAAAAAGTGTACGAGCTTGCCAGGATTCGAACCTGGAATCTTCTGATCCGTAGTCAGACGCGTTATCCATTGCGCCACAAGCCCGCGGATGATGACGCATGGGTATTATTGGTATAAATAATCTCTCTATTTACCGCGTGATTGCTTTGTTCGTTTCAGCAATATTCTGACAACGGGATATAATCCTTAATGGATTAGGGTTTTTATGGGGTTAACCAATTTGTTTCATCAATAATTATAGGTGACAGGCGAAAGAATGACAACGCTGTATAAATCAATATGAGCAAATGTACAAGTATCTTGTGGCCTGGCTAGCTCAGTCGGTAGAGCACGAGACTCTTAATCTCGGGGTCGTGGGTTCGAGCCCCACGTTGGGCGAAATATTTTTAAGCCCGGAATTTCACCTATAACATAAACTATAAATTTAAATTCATGCAATTATATTTTTAAAAAAAAACCTTTAAATTCAAGCATTTTTATTTTCTAAAACTTTAAATTCATGCAATTATATTTTTTTTAAAAAAAAACTTTAAATTCATGCAATTTTAGTTTTCAAAAATTTAAATTCATTTAATTTTGTTGAAATTCATGCAATTTTATTTTTAAAAATTCAAATTCATGCAATTTTATTTTTAAAAATTCAAATTCATGCAATTTTATTTTTAGAATTAACACATGACATAGGCCTAACAATAGTGCACCATGTATATCCAACCACGTGGCACGTGTGTTTTATCGGTTTCCTCCCACTGCTAAAGTCCCCTATGGCTACGCGAAAACGACCGAATTATTGAAATAAAATTAAACCATATTGTTAGTCCCGAAATGACCTAGTTTGTGTCGAATGGACGTTAAACCCATTTCTCTCTCTCTCTCCAAAATGTAGAAATTAACACCATCTATGCACTGCAGTTATGCATGTACATAGTGATTCAATAATAATACATTAAAGTCACAGTGACTACATGTGAAACTGGGTTTACAATTTCATTTGATTGTAAGTAACGTCTAACTCAAAAATTCGAGAAAACTGAGATTTATTGTTATACTGAAACTTGAACATCAGAAAATCGTGGATTTAGATAAATTTTGGCAATTATATTATAAGCATTTAAAAAATAAACTTGGTCAAGAGTTGTAATGCGTCGCCATATTCGTCCGTTTGTAAATATTATTTATTATAAAACACGCAACAATAATCAAATCAGAATTGTCATGTCACGTATTATTCTGTTTCTTCTTTATCATATTTAACAACTTCAATACCAAGTGGTTTCGTGGTGTAGTGGTTATCACGTCTGCTTTACACGCAGAAGGCCGCGAGTTCGATCCTCGCCGAAACCTCATAACTTTTCTTTTCTTTAAATATTTCATAATATCGATATTGCTGCAGGACGAAACCAGAAAGAACTTCAAAGCGGAATCTAAAGACAACGGGTTCATTAACACAGAAGCTATAAAAGCGACCAACGATTGCAATTAACACATTAAGTTAAAGATTAAAGGCGACCACTCGTCCACTGATCAATTTATCATAACAATAATGGCCTCACGATAGTATATATAGTCCTTAATAAAACTTTTGTTGTTTTAATGATAATGTATCAAATACATCAATAACTTGAATAAGAAACTACGTGAGTATAATGTGCAAAGTTTTGTGTTTCTGGATCAAGGGAATCTCTGATAAACACTGCAAGTGATAGACAGTTGAGTAAGTTATTAACTTAATTGAGAATGCTTTGTCCAGGGCCTGTTAATTGTCTTGTAATTTTGTATAGTAAATTTTAAACTAAGAGGGATTAGTAAAAAACAAACAATTAGCCCTACATTACTTAGCTTACTAATACTTTACCAACCACGTGTGTATCAACCAACCAATCAAAAGGGTTTAACGACATTCTTTTTTCTGCACAGAATGGGCAAAGACCTCCTGCATACTGTAATATTCTGCTGTCCTGGGCCAGGATAGTAGTAAGTAGTACTACTAGTAGCAGTAGCTGTAGACCTATATACTTACAAGTTACTGTTACTGCTATCCTTGTTCAATTTTCATACAATACAACAAGCTTATTATTACGATCAGAATGCCTATAATTTTCGTATTACGATAGTGATGCATGTTAATTAGAATACAATTGTTTTCTTCCATATTTTGTGAATACAATTTTTAGCTATACACAGTCACAGCTCACCTAATTAGTTGACTATGACACAGTTCATCTGAAAGCAAACCAAATTGATTGACGAATCGAATGTGAAAGGTGTAACCACGTCACTGCGCATGTATTGGCAGTTTTATCGAATATTTTAATCTTATTTACCACGGGGGTGTAGCTCAAATGGTAGAGCGCTCGCTTAGCATGTGAGAGGTACCGGGATCGATACCCGGCATCTCCAGATTTTTGTTTTTACTTTCATAGCCCTAATTACACATTAAAATTTATTTTTCACTTTAGTGCCCGTTTAAATTTGAAATAAATTCGCACAAGGAATAACGTTTTCGTTTTAGTTTGCATTAACTTCGTTGCATCGTCACGTTTTATCCATACACTCCATACAGCATACACACCCCCTAGTCTCGATTGAATAAGTACTGCGGTTGTAACGGTCCAGGCCGTTTTAGATTTAGGATCTACATAAATAACTTTATTATTTAATATTAAGTTACAGAATTGCTCAAATAATCTATAAATCAGTTTAAAGTCTCCATTATCCCGGTTGAAGCTTAAACCTTATTCCTTTTTATTCATTAAAATTTTTAAAATATTCGCAAACCTGGTAAGCGAGACTATAGCAGACGCCAATGGTCAAGGGAGACAAATCTTAAACAGCGCTTCATGGAATCAGATCACATTTTACAGGTCCTTTGAACTAATTTGCCAACCGTTTGTTTCATGTTCCTGTCCTTTTATTTAAAACACTAGAACTAGAGAATTGGTCACTAGCCCAGATGTCTGTTACTATAAATCTGTATGCTTTAACTACTTAAAATCTAAATCTAGGTGTTCCCGAATGACCATTTAATTCATTTTTTTAAAAGAGTAATTACTTTCATGATTGCATCATTTTTTTGTGCGCACAGACATCCATAAATCATTACCTTATCTAATGAAAACCATCTGTTGCCCGGGATAAACGCAAGTTTGTGACACACCCATATTATTATATCATTTCGGCTCTCTCTAGTCAGCAGAGTGGCGCAGTGGAAGCGTGCTGGGCCCATAACCCAGAGGTCCGTGCATCGAAACCACGCTCTGCTAAATTATTTTGTTTTCTAGTATTTTAGATTGAAAGAAAATGGACAACATTTACATTTCTCTTGTTGAAACAGTGCATTAATGAACGTTATTTCCAGAAAATAAAATATCTCGTCCCTGGGTGGGCTCGAACCACCAACCTTTCGGTTAACAGCCGAACGCGCTAACCGATTGCGCCACAGAGACAACTGCCTCTTGAAGGAATATACTGTGCCATTACGTTATTCTTAATTTGTGTGCAGTAGATCTAAAATGAAGTATTTTTAATCATTTAATTCATTATTTAAAAATAGGCTACTTTGTAAGCCCTAACAACTGCAATATTAAATCACCTTGCATTTGATTTCATAAAATCCCCATAGCAGACGACAAGTGAACCCAAGCCATATGCGCGTTCCACATGAGTCACGTGACCCATATGCAGTAATTTAATTAGATTTAATAGACGCGTGTATTTGGTCACGTGACCGATATGCAGTAATTTAATTGGTTTAACAAAAGACGCGCGTACCTGGTAAAACTGATTTCAAATTGTCTCCGACATCTACCCGGTGGAAAGCCGGCAGAAATACCTAATATCACCCTTACCATTCACACAGTATGATGGCTTGTTCATTTTAGATTTTGATGTAAAGACACAACGGGAATAAATTAAGCTCTGCGTGGGATGGGTCAGGGGTGGTTTAGAAACCCAGGGACCGTTTATGCAGATTTTTGTCATACTATACATTTATATTTTCAAGAAAGTTTTTCGTAGAATTTTATGATTTTTGTCACTCGAGAGTTGATAAATTTTATGGTATTTTTATAATGTTTTTACCATAATAGGAAGCAAAATAAATAAGATATGTTAACAGAATCATTTTGTTATGCGAAAAACAAAGTGGTGCGTTTTCTATGGCGCTAAGTATATAAATATATAACGGAACTGACTGCAAACAACTGACCCCCTGTCCATCAAGTGGTGTTTATGGAAAATGAAGTGAAATAGGATTTAACGTCCGACGCTGTTCTGCCCCGAACTGGGCTAATGAAGACGGACTACGGCCTAGTCTTAACCATCTCAATGTTGATAATACCACCTTAACATTTCCTGATATTGCTAATTCTATGGCCAGTACTTTTTCATTCAATTCATCATCCAATTTCTCCTCTGGTGCCTTTCGAGGCATTAGACAACAACAGGAGAAAAGGAGACTTAATTTCAAGTCCCGCAATGATGAATGGTATAATGATATATTTTCTGTTGCAGAGAATCGCTAAAGCGAGCTGTGGATACTTCAACTGGTCCAGATGAAATGCACTACCAGATTTTTAAACATTTACCTTTTCCAACACTCCTCATCTTACTGGATCTTTTCAACCGGATTTGGGTTGATGGGAATTTCCCCTCTTCGTGGCATGAAGCCACAATCATTCCCATCCCTAAACCGGGTAAAGATCGTCCGATCGCTTTAACTAGCTGTATTTGCAAAACCATGGAGAGATTGATCAATCGAAAGCTTGTTTGGTACCTTGAGTTCAACAACCTCATTACAGACCTCCAATGTGGATTTCGGTCCCAAAGGACCGACAGGGACGCTTTCATCCAGAAGCAACATTTAGTTGCAATATTTGTCGATCTGGAGAAAGCTTATGATACAATATGGTATCATGCTCGACCTCCATAACCTCGGCCTGCGAGGTCGCTTACCTATCTTCATTAAAAATTTCCTGGAAGTTATTCATTTAAGGTACGACTGGGATCAATATTCTCTGACCCATTTCCTCAGGAAATGACAGTTCCACAGGGAAGTATTTTATCTCCAACACTTTTTGCCATTAAAATTTACACTATCCCAGCGTGCCTTAAACCAGGTACAAACGGCGCTCTTTATGTTGATGACTTTCAAATGTGCTATGGTAGTACACTATCCCAGCGTGCCTTAATCCAGGTACAAAAGGCGCTCTTTATGTTGATGACTTTCAAATGTGCTATGGTAGTACAGACATGCGGATAATCGAACGTAAGTTGCAGCTTTGTTTGAATTCACTTTAACAAGGGGCAACCGAAAATGTTTTTCCAAATCCAAGACTGTCTGCATGCATTTCTGTCAGAAACGGGGGTGGCATCCTGACCCAGAACTTTATTTGGATGGCATTCGCCTTCCTGTTGTGGATGAAACCAAATTTCTCGGGCTGATATTTGATAAGAAATTTTCATTTATTCCCCATATTAAAAGCCTTAAAAAGAAATGTCTGAGAGCCCTCAACATATTGAGAGTCTTATCAAATATTGACTGGGGAGCAGACCGTAAGGTCTTGCTCAGATTATATCGAGCTTTAATAAGATCAAAACTCGATTATGGGTGTATTGTGTATGGGTCTGCCCGCGAGTCTTATCTCAAGGAGCTCGACACCATACACAACCAAGGACTTAGAATCAGTTTAGGAGCATTTCGTATAATATCTAATTTTTCCTTTCATGTTTTAAATATATAAACATAAAGTTTATATTTATTTTTATTTGATATTTACTGTTTTTATTTATGTATATATATAGATAATATTGTGATTATATTTTTCTAGTTTGTCTCGAGAAAGCTCACCATATGTTTGGCGCAATATAGACCGGTTGGAGCTGACTGCCATTAAACAACATTTCATTCATTCATTCTGTTGTTATAGGCTTTAGTCGAAATAGGAGGATACGTTATAGGGTAGTGGTGTGAAAATTTAAGAAAACAAAGGATTATAGACTGTATCCTTTTTAGTACTGTTCACCTAGTTAAGATTTAATTATTTTAATTGAGAGGTTCCGCAACGAATACGAAGTGCTTACTTCGAACACAGCTTCGTTTCACTCGGCAAACCTCGGAAGATTTCGGACAATCTAAACTCGGCTATATGATGAATTCCGCCATATTGGAACTACTTTAAAGGTCCCGGATGAAACATGGCTGCGCCCATTCCGAACACAAGTTGGCGACCTATTTGGCTAGCGACCTATTCGACCGATCCAGCTGTAAGGTAATGACGAAATTACACTTCTATTCTGAGCTAAAGGAATGGATAAAAAATAATATATTCTGCTTTCATTTGATAGACATAACGTTGGATTTTATTGGTTGATAAATAGATGGATTAAGGCGACTGTTGTCTTTATTCTAAATAGGTTTCCAACGAACAGGTTGCAGCTCGATCGGTCGAATAGGTCGCTAGCCGAATAGGTTCCCAATTTGTGTAATAGCGTCAAGTTTTCCTGTTAAAGTAACCCGGTAGCCGCATCGCAAATGTAAGGGCGTAGGTGCATATCGCTTACTGTCATACAGCCGAGGCTAGATGTAGTTTACGGAATCTGCCGAGATTTGCCGAGTGAGCTTCGTTTTTGACAGATTTCAGTTTCCGCCAAAATGCGCCAATTCCGAAGTACGATCCTTAGTTCCACAGCTGTATTAAATAAAATGTATCAAATCAAATCAAATTATATTCCTCAAGAAGCTCATTGCAATGTGTTTCTTATCGCCGATTGTCGAAAAAAACCAAATTTCACAGCCCGAAAATTTGCCCCAAATCAGAACCCTTACCACTTTGACGCTAATCAACCTTCTACCAAATTGTAAATGTTTAATCTTTTTTTATAAAACCACAAAATTACCAATTTCATCCACAAATCAGCGAGAAAATCACGATGTCGCAGTTCGTTTTTAACCCGCGAACACGAAGTGATGACGTCAGCACATAAATACTTCGTAGTTCGTACTGGTTGTTGAACCTCTCTATTGATTAAAATATATAAGTTAAGTTCACGTGTCATCGGTTAACATGTATCTTACATATTATTCACCTACCTTCCATTCAGACAATACTCATAAATCAATCAAATATATGATTATAAGCGCACTATCATTATATAAGGACAGTTGTAACCCCCAATTACCTTATATCTTTTAAAGGGACAATAACACTCTTGCTGGATTGGCAGCTCCAGAAAATAAATAATAGCCTTATTCTAAGTACTAGATGTTTAAGTGTCCTACCTGTTGTGTAAATTATCCATTACGACCTATTTTACTTGTCCAGAGGGTTCGAAAATATTTTAAATCAAAGTCACATTTGAAAAGGTTTACGTTAGACTTTTCAAATCAATTAGTTGAATTTTTCCAATTTTTTAAATTAGATGTGTTAAGATGAATTTTATATCATCAATTAATTGGAATATTGTAAAATAATACAATTTGTTGACCAGAATGAAGATTGGGACATATTATTCAGTTACAACAAGAGTGTTATTGGGGCTTTAAAATACGGAATATTCCTCAAGGAGGTCAAAATTTAGTTAATTTGGGGTATAAGTACAGAGTCAGAAATACGAAACCCAATAGCACCTATCAAATGGTATGGCAAGAAGCTACGGTCAGAACCACAACCATCCTTCCGACGAGAATGCTATTCGAGTACAAGAGTTTATTACCCCAATGAACGCCAAACTTTAACATACTTGTCAGCCAATTGGTTCCATTTATGAATGAAGGGCTGTGTGGAATTACTTCAACACCGATGGTTCACGGACAACTAATCGCGTTTAGGGATGAAGAAGACCAGAACAAACCATCCAAATATTTTTAAATTTATTAACAGTGTCGAAGGAACAGACTTTTACTGAAAATACAATAGTTCAATTGGATAATGCGAAAATATATTAGAGTGGAAGAATCTATTAATGACCTAAAAATCGAACTGTTAAATGGAATTATAAGTGCAATTGAATATACTGACGCCATATCACATTTAGAAGTGTTGTGATTCACGTTTGATATATGTATATGTTATAGTTTAACAAACTAGGTCATTTTGGGAATAACATATTGTTTCAATTTTATTTCAATAATTCGCTTGCGCGTAGGTGTCTTTAGCAGTGGGAGGAAACCGGAGTGCCCGGAGGAAACCCACGAGGTTGAGAAGGCGCCCCCATCTCACATACGCTCACACCAGGGATCGAAACCACAGCCGCAAGCCAGAGGTGACCGGCCAGCTAGAGATAGAAGCGCCGCACTATAGACCACTAGGCCACCCCAACCCCCCTGATGATATATGACTTCACTAACGAATTTCGTATGACTGTTAGTTGTGTCAAGCTACTGTCAATGTTTGACCATCTGTTACTCATCTGATAAGATTGCTAATTGATTTCATGTATGGAGTCAAACTGATCCCGCAGTGAATATTCGCTTGGCCGCTACAATCACTGATAAGCATGACATCGACGAGACAATGAGTTCGGCATATTAACTTTTTTACTCCGACAAATTAAATTCTCAAACATTTTTTTGAAGAATAGGGAAAATAAATAAAGACGTTTGAAGTATTTGTAGTTAAAAAATATTTCCTATTTAGTGTAAATGGGTATTAAAATGAGTAAAATGCATCATTTTGCCCGAAGCAGTTTGGTGTTATGTAAATAATGCACGAGCCGTTGAGCCAATGATGACGCCACGTGAAGTCAATGCACGTGTTGTGGACAGTCATCTGTCGTAATTCGTAGGTAATTCTCTGTGAAACAGATTGGTATGGTCTTAAGTGATATTTCCTCAATTGTGTAACATAACATCGAATCCACAGTAAGTAAGCCGCTGGCTCGCCAATCGCGGGGTTAACTGTTCCAACCCCTTCGCTCATCAGGACTTTCCGACGTGGTTTCACTTGTTATTGTGGCAGGACAGAGCACCTGGCAATGGACAAAGTAATCGGAAGTCCCGTTTATACATAGGCGTGCAATACACTATCCCTTGACAGTTGGAATTCGTTTTAAGAGTAGGCCGGACCGGCCTTGTCCGGGTAAAATTTCCTCCATAGCACACTAAATGGCATTTCATACCGAAGCTTCCTTTAAACTTATTAGTATCATATAAAAAAAACCGAGAATGGCAATAATTGTATGTGATAATTATATCTGGAATCAAAATTAATAGTATATGCTTCTTTTTAAATAGTAAACGAGCGTCCAAGAGAATAATAAGTTCTTCACATGTACCTCCTTTAAAGATTTTCTCAAGCTTTTTGTTGGTCGTGTTATACCGATAGATGTTATCTTGGATACCACGTACAAGCAGCTCTTCTCCTGGAATAGAATCGTACAATCTAAATACACACCGATAAGCAAAATAAGCCAATACTTATGACACCCGCGGTAATGGGCGCCACCCGGATTGTTCCATTGACATAATTACTATGGAGACTATAGTACTACACAATGGCCAATGAAACAGGGAACGTTCACTTGTCCGCGGGTTCATTAGTCCAGCGATATCTATTAATATACAACTGGTAGTAGTTTTTTTCTTTGATGTCCATAGCAGTTATATCTTATAACAACCTCTCGTGACGTCATCAGAGGTTGATATATTCGGTTCATATCAACCGCTGATGACGTCCTGAGAGGTTGATATTTCATATCAACCGCTGATGACGTCATTACAGGTCGATATATTCGGCTCATATCAACCGCTCTTGACGTAGATGATCGAAATAATACAAAGAACACAGAAATAAAATTTTATTCTTTTGACAATAAAAAAAAATTGTTTTGGTACAGTTTATAGCATTCAGGACCTAAATAGACGGCGTACTTATCGGCTTATTTAAATCGGTTATCCACACTCCAGTCCATGTCTAAGATATCTTTCAGAATTTTCTTTCTGCCCAAATCATTTCTCCACACATCCCAAGACGTGAAAGTATTTATCACCCAAGAGTTCCTTTGTAAAGTATTTTTGGCTACGGCTACAATCCACTCAAAACAGTCGGTCAAATCTTTCTCTGAACATACCGAAAAGTAACCTTCAGTCACCGTTAATTGTCAGAATTATCGGAAAAGATTGCCTTTTTGATCCAAATTTTCTTCAGTCTTTGTATAGATCCTCATCATAGTTGCATTCACATCTATTCTATCGTCAATATGATGACTAAAAAGGATTGATTATTCGTCTGACTTCGTTTTACTATCCATTTTGTTTTAGCTTTCTTCAGTTCAATTACTACAAAATGGCGCCGTATAAACAAACACGTCACGTGCTGTCGAGCAATTAACCAATCACTGTTGCCTTTTTTTAGAAGAGTCCATTAAATTTAAGGGTGAACGTTGTATATGTCAGATATAAACCTACTCTCCCTCGGATTGATATGATAGAGAACACTTGGGCTGCGCCCGCGTGTTCTCTATCATATCAACCTCGGGTAGGTTAATATCCTATACTTAGGGGTTGGGTTAGGGTTAAGGTGTATTAGTCCGCGGGTTCATTTGTCTACCGATATCTAGTGAACCACTGTCAATGAATCTTCGCTCCATAATAAGTAAATGTATCTAGCTCTAGTGAACCACTGTCAATGAATCTTCGCTCCATAATAAGTAAATGTATCTAGAGTTTAGCGATTAACAAAGGGTAATATTGTCATTACGTATGGCCTCTTACCGGGGATAGCAACACGGCCAGCAGGTGAAGTGAAATGTGACCATTTTAGTACCCAAAAGGTATAATGTCAGGAATCCGTTGTTGTGTGTAGAAAGTTCCGCAAGATCTAATTTTATGCAGAAAAAAATAAAACGTGTCACAAAACTAAATAGCAATCAGTTTTCATAGATGCTCGGAAACGAAATGCAGCAGATTAATGGACGGGCAGACAGACATAATCAATCACACATCAAATGCAGCGAGATGTGACTTTCTTATTATGATGCCCTGACAAGCTTCAAAATTTATTCTCATTAATCATAGAAAAGATAATGTTGGTCCTTACCATTTGCCAACATTGCATTAGAAACACACAAAAACAGTATCCATTTAAACGGCTCCATTTCTTAAAAACGAATGACGCTTTTATTTTATCGCCAACAAATATTAATGAAATCGTCCAGCAGATAACTATAGTTTAGTAGCGATATTAAACAACAACGATTTGAATTACAACCAGGAGAAATTAATTCGAAACATATTCGCGATTATAATTATGTAGTGTTTGATAACCACAGTTTAATTATTGTAGTTTAAATGAAAGAAAGAAACGTGGTTTTATGGCACGTCAGCTCCAGCCCGGCTATATTGCGTCAAACATATATGGTGATTTATTTGAGACAAAATAAAATAAAATCACAGAAATAAAAACAAATATCACAGGTAATATATAATATTAAAATTATTATCAAATACAGCCTCTTACAATAGCCACGGTTGAACAAACAAATGATGTAATGTCTGACAAAGGTAATACCAATCCGTAAAGCAGAGTTGTCTTCCTAAAATTGACTAAAATTCATACAAGCATAAAGTCTTCATGACGCCAAGTGCATTTCCCTGGCAGGCGCCATTTTTGATCATGTCTAACCGATGTAGTACTTGAGCCGACGGCAGGGTCGAATGCTTGTTAGAGCTAGAGTTGTGTGGAGAATTTGGTAATACTTGGATCTAATATTCCCGAGATGCTTAACCGTCAATGGTACTTGATATTGTATTGATCACATTCCGGTTGAAACTCTCGCTTTAAGATGAAAATATGTGTCCAGAGAATATTACCAATACGAGAGCGACACCAACAACTTCATCCCTCCTGTTGGTTCTATATGAGTTGGGCAATGCCAGAGGAGACTTAATGTGGTGAAGTTTATGTGTGCCTGAAAGATCCAAAGACCGTTGCCACTGACCATATATGAAATGATTTATGGATAATTTAAACTCTTTAAACCATAATAAAAACGGTGGTCGCTAAGATCTGAAGCAGCTTTAGCAGCTAAATCTGCTTGATCACTACCCCTTATAATGTGATCTGCTACTCTTGGGTGCTCAAGCTGTTTATTGTCGAAGGCTTAAAACGAAGACGGAGAATCAGTAAAAACGAGATGGGTTTGGGATGGCCTAGTGGCTAGAGTGCCGCGCTTCGACCTCTAGCTGGCCGGTCACCTCTGGCTTGCGTCTGTGGTTTCGATCCCTGGTGTTAGCGTATGTGGCATGGAGATGGGGGCGCTTTCTCAACCTGGTGGGTTTCCTCTGGGCACTCCGGTTTCCTCCCATGCTAAAGACCCCTACGCGCAAGCGAATTATTGTAATAAAATTAAACCATATGTTAGTCCCGAAGTGGCCTAGTTTGTGTCGAGTGGACTTTAAACCCCATTTCTCTCTCTCTCTCTCTCTCTCTCTCTCTCTCTCTCTCTCTCTCTCAGTAGATACGACATACTGTATTGTATATGACGTTTGGATGAACTCCAGGGCCTGAAAATAGCCTGGAGCTCAACTGTAAATAAAAAGCAGGAGGGGGAAGACGGCGTCAAGATAGCCGAAGCTTCCAGATCGCTACCCTTCGAACCATACGTGAAATAGGAGCAGAATCACCGTAGACCATAACCCCCTTAATAAATAATAAAAATAAATAAACCAACAGGATAATTTAGATGTTGGAATTTTAATTTATAATATCTCTGTAGAATTCTGAGTTGAACTATATCAAGTGGTATGTTTTCCACATGGCCAATAACTGTGCACCTTTGCTTGTGGATTTGTTCCTACGGGTACTCGTAAAACCAAATAAACGATTAGTCAGACGTTTAATTTCACTTCCCGATATATCGGTGATGTTATTTCAGTGAATAATTCTAAATTTAACGATTATGTTGACTTCACATATCCTGACAATTACGCGTCCTAATTAGATCTGCGTCCCGATTTTGACAATTGTCATAAACTGGGCGTTAAATTATACAATAAACGTGATGACTTTAACTTTCCATTCAGTAGCAGCAATATTCATTAGTAGTAACATTACAATATCACCAGCTTATGGAACGTATATGTCTGAGTTAGTTCGATACCCGGGAGCTTGTTCCTTTCGATTTTTTTAAGTAGATCGGGGCATTTGTCATGTAAACTTCAACTACAGGGATGTTTGCCCACTAAACTTACAAAAACCTTTAAAGGGTTTTCTGGCCGTCATATTGACTTGATTAGTGAATATATCATGTCTATTTCGCCTATTAATTTAGATATATTTTATTGACCCGTATACTATCTTACAGAATATGTCTCGACAACTGTTAACAATATTCATCATGTGCATTTTGCATACTGATAGTCCATTAGCCAATTACGCTATCTTAACGAGATTTCGTCTAATGGTTTGGATAAGGGTGTGGTGCGCGACAGGGTAAGCTTACCCTTCCGGACACCTATTACCACTGCCTGTCGTGTATTTTGTACACGGTGAAAACAGTACATTCGCTTATTTCACTAGAGTATGGTCGCCTGCCCAACCTCGTGGGTTTGCGTCGTGTCCTCCGGTTTCCCCCGCTATTAAAAGATCACTTATTGAAATAAAATTATAAACATATGGTAATCCCGAAATGACCTAGTTTTTTTTTGAGTGGACGTTAACCCCATCTCTCCCTCTATCGTTGATTACACTGCTTTGCCTATACCGTTTTTTAGGACTTTTGATTTTGTCTAATGGTTTGGATTGTTCGTACTTGGTTTTATTTTGTTTTAATAAAGTTTACTTCATTAAATTCTGATTATAAATCATGTTTTTAATCGTGACGAGTTTTATTATGAATTTGGTTGGAATTTAGATATATCTGATCGTAACTTGAATCTCGTTCTTTTATTGCCGTTTCAATTAGTAAACAAAAGTGTCAGTTGGCGTCTAGACATGGAATTGCTGACATGATCTGGTTGAAACAAAATTATTTATTAATTTCTTCTAAAACGAATGCAATTTAAAGATGATTAATGCATTAGCATCATATCAGAAATGGATCCAGTAATTTTTGCAGGAGGGTGTCATCTTCCAAATACAATGTCTCTCTCCCCCATGCTGCCCCTCCCCCGGAAATTGTTTGAGAAATGCATCGTCTCTGTCGTCATTTTGACATAATTACATTCACATTGAGCTTTTTAAACAGAAAATCCAAAATCCCGTTTGACGTCAATTTTTATTATGAATTAATACGATGACACCCTGATTCAATTTCATTGATGAAAAGCATTAATTGTTCTTATTACAGGGATTTTCCAGGGTGGAGCGTACCAAATCTTTGTGTTCCCAATACTCTGGTGAAGCTAAATAACTGGGCCAATGCCATCAAAAAAAGTATTTTACTCGATTTTCATTTTTTGGGGTTTTTTTTAAAAAAAAAACCGAATACGGCTTATCTGAAGGGTGAACAAACAATTGAGGAAAGGCCTGGTTTAGTTGTAGTTGTACCGTAACAGTGCTTGGGTGGCCATCCTAAACAGCGTCCACCAGGTTTAATGTCCGGTATAAACTCGTCAAAATCAAATATTAGTAGCCATAAACGAAATAGGTACCGGTGCACCATAATACATATTTTCCCAGTAAGATAACATCAATACTGTTTGAAATGGATCAGGTTTTGAATTCTAATCTTTAGTCCCTTTTACATGATACTAACAGGAAAATGCCATAATTTAATTCAACAAGACACGGTCGAAATATTGCTTTAATGGTAGGTTTATCTACAGTCCTCTAATATCCTGTAGTGTATCTCTATTTGACAATCGGGTTTCTTGTGTAGCGAGATATGGCTTTCCTAATAGGGGATTGGGTGGCCGAATGGTTAGCGTGCGCGCGTTGTATCATACGGCCTGCCATTGAGTCAACTGGCGTGTTTTCGATTCCCCGGTTGCACGTGGCAAGGAGTAGGGTCGCCTGTCCAACCTCGTGGGTTTTCCCGGGTACTCCGGTTTCCTCCCACTGCAAAAGACCCCTTCGCGCAAGCGAATTATTGAAATAAAATTAAAACCATATGTTAGTCCCGAAATGACCCAGTTGTGTCGAGTGGACGTTAAACCCCATTTCTCTCTCTCTCTCTCTCTCTCTCTCACACACCAATTCTTTATGAGAAAAGTGTCTCGGTCGTGTGATTTATCCTTTATTATCAGATGGTGCGACGAGATCGTCACTCAAAGCGCGAGATAATGCTATAGACAAAGGTGATATCACAATTATAAATTTCATTTCATTTCTATATGGTATCCTTTGTTTAGTATCGCTGTATTCAGCATCTGTGTACCTTTGTTAATATCTTGTTGATTATATAGTTCTGTAATCTGTACGAGCTTAGTTATATCGTCACTTCTAGAATCGTATTTGATTGGTTACCATTCTTCGTCGATATCGTTTCCAAAGTCTTATTTCGTTTTCAGTCTTTTCAAGCAAAATTACATTATCTTCTTTCCTAGTGTTAGTTTCATCGCCGTCACCGTCTCGATTTACCATTTCAGGAAAACATGACACGGTATCTCAGATAGCTGGCGTAGGCTTATCAGAACACGTGGCCAATGGTAGTTCTACTTTAGTTAAATCTATAAGATGATGTGTTATACACCAGACGAGGCAAAATGTGTGTTTAAAGAAATACATGTATAGCGAAACTAATTGAGGTGACTCTGAACCGTGAAACATTACAATATATACGTAAATGTAGTTGAAGAAAAAATTTACAATGCAAATCCAACGAAAATGAAACCTCAGAATAAACCCGAAATTGAAACTGAAAAGAGAGCCGTGACTGAACCTGAAAAGAGAATAGTTAATCAACCTGAAATAATAACTGAAAAAAGAACACAAACTGAACCGGAGAACATAATCATAAATCCACTTGAAAGGATAGCTGAGAACTCAATACCAACCTGAAAAGCGAAAAAAAATCGAACCTGAAAGGGGAACTCAAACCCGAACACAAACTCAACCTTAAAAAGATAATCATAAATCAACCTGGCTGGAGCTCAACATCAACATCTGAAAAGAGAACTCAATCCGAACCTGGAAAGAGAAGCAAAACGAATCAGAAAAGATAATCGTAAATCAACGTGAAACGAGAACACAAACCGAATCTGAAAAGAGAATTATTACAAATCATTCTACACTGAAAAAAAACTTGTGTTGAAACAACACAAACTTGTGTTGTTTTCAACACAAGTTGGGTGTTACTATTTAACAACACAAACTTGTGTTGAAACAACACAAACTTGTGTTAAATGTCGAAACAACACAAGACTTGTGTTAAAATTGATCAAACAACACAAACTTGTGTTGAAACTTGTGTGAAAATCTACACAATACTTGTGTTGAAATTTCTAAAACTTGTGTTGGAATTTCTGAAACTTGTGTTGAAATTTCTGAAACTTGTGTTGAAATTTCTGAAACTTGTGTTGAAATTTCTGAAACTTGTGTTGAAATTTCTGAAACTTGTGTTATTTCATACAAACTTGTGTATAATCACCAACAGACCCTCCTTTTATTCTGTTTTAATTGTAATGTTTGATAAATGACATGACAACAATTTTTTTCATAAAAATTATTATTTATTCATAAAATTATAATTTATTCATAAAATCATTATTTATTCATAAAATTATATGAACAATTAAATCAATACTAAATCAAACCTAGGCAGACATTTCGATGGATAATAAAAACAAAGAAAATCCAATACTAATAAAATCATGGTATATATATACCCCCCCCCCCCCCGAAAAATAAACATATCATAAAATGAACATAGCTATTTAAATTGAAATAAACCCTCAAAACAAGCACCAAGGCATTTGGAATACTAATAAACAAAGTTAATTCCAATGCTCATAAAATTGTGTTATATAATAACAATTTATCCCTCACCCTTTTTCAGCTTTTAAAGAGGGAGAGAGAAATAGGGTTTAATGTCCACTGGACACCAAGTTATTTCAGGACTGACATATGGTTCAATTATATTTCAATAATTACCTTGCAAGTAAGGGGTCTTTAACAGTATGAGCAAACCGGACAACCCCGAGAAAACCGACAAGGTTGGTCACGCAACCCTACTCATTATCATGTACACGAGGGGAATCGAAACTACGTTAGTTGACCCAATGACGGACCTTATGATACAGCACGCATGCCCTACACCCCCTCCCCTTCATTTAATAAGCAAGGGAAAGCCACCTTAATGTACCCGAGTGCCCAATATAATACTTTATGATTGACAACCAAATTCTGCGTGATTTAAAAGTCACTTTACAGTATATATTTTACACAAATTTCTGGAGAGAATTACAATATAATTGTTTTTGAAAAGTATATTTAACATTAAAAACAAAAATAAAATATTTAAATAACAGACCAAATGCAACAGATAACCTATTAGCTTTTATAATCACTACATTCTTTTTCGAAATTATAAAATAATTTGATGGAGAGAGAGAAATGGGGTTTAACGTCCACTCAACACAAACTAGGTCATTTCGGGACTAACATATGGTTTAATTTCATTTCAATAATTCGCTTGCACGTAGGGGTCTTTAGCAGTGGGAGGAAACCGGAGTGCCCGGAGGAAACCCACGAGGTTGAGAAGGCGCCCCTATCTCCATGCCAAAACGCTCACACCAGGGCTTGAAACCACAGCCGCAAGTCAGAGGTGACCGGCCAGCTAGAGGTCAAAGCGCGGCACTCTAGACCACTAGGCCATCCCAACCCCCAAAATAATTTGATGGCTTTATAGTCAAAAGGTATATGGTTGAGTTCTCTTGTTGCTGGTATCATCAATCAAATGCACTGTAGCCTGAAAAAAAAAATATTATAATACATTATTTGTAGTAGGCAATAAATATACTTTCTATGGTTCAAGGTGTTTGAATAAACAACTCATTTTGCCACACTTGGGGTCTCTATTTTGTTTCAACTGTTTTGCTCCTAAACTGGGCTAATGAAGACCGTTACACCCCATACAGTGTGCTATGAGGAAATTTTGCCTGGGCAGCCTCGCTACTTCCTACTCTTATAGCGAATTCCAACAGCCAAGGGATATTTTACGTGCACGCCTATGTGTACACAGGACCTCGGTTTTTCCTACTCTAATAGCGAATTCCCACAGCCAAGGAATATTTTACGTGCACGCCAATGTGTACACAGGACCTCGGTTTTTCGTACCATCCGAACGACTAGACAGCTGTCCTTGTCAGGCTCTTTGTCCTGAATCACTGACAAGGGGAAACCACACCAGAAAATCTGTATGAACTTTCTCGACCAATGCAGGGATCAAACACCTGACCTCCAGGTTAGTGAGCCAGCGTCTTACCCAACTAGCCACATGATCCCCACCTCCACTAAGACAAGTGTGAATACAGTATTGCATACAGTAATATAATATGATATTATTTATATTTTACAAATCCGTGCATTTGAAGGCTTTATTGTTTGGACATAATATATCAAAACTTAAGAAAATCAACCCTACAACCTGCTTAGTTTCATGTTGATTGTATTTTAAATTGCCTCCCCCCGCAAAAAAAAGCTAAAAACTAGATTACCAAGCGTATAGAACCAGTCCCCGATTCAAAAACAAAATATGCATGGTACTTACATAGCCATTGCCAGATTAGCAAGCTCTGTGAGAAAACACTTCCACAATATCAATGACCATTTACAACTGTCTTCCAAGGTGGGTAACTGAAAAAAATATGCAACGAAAAAATGTTAATTTCATTACAATTGTCTTGTTTCAAGTGTTGGTTTGCATTGCTACAGATGAGAAAGTCATATTTAACTAAGATTCTGTCCTTGGCTTCGCCTGTCCAACCTTGTGGGTTTTCTCCGGGTATTCCGGTTTCCTCCCACTGCTAAAGACCCTTACGTGCAACCGAATTATTGAAATAAAATTAAACCATATGTTAGTCCCGAAATGACCTAGTTTGTGTCAAGTGGACCTTAAACCCCATTTCTCTTTCTGCCTTGGGCTCATACATGCACTGTATTTACTATACTAAACTGAATTTTTGATACCAAAATAGCATAACGACAATCTTTTATACTAGAATTGAATAGTTACTCACCAAGAACAAGCTGCTCTATCATCATTTATTCAGCCATTTCATCTTTCATTTTTTTTTCTTTTTCAATTTCTTTTATTTTATGATCTTTTTCTGGGTGATTTTCATATGCTTCCATTATTGAAACTGAAAAAATAAATACATGACATGTAATTAACCATTAAAGATAATTTACCATATACAAACTTGTGTTCGCTCCCTGCATTGGCAGAGAAAGTTCATCCAGTGACAGAAGGTGTGACAACGAAAGCTGTCTAGTCGTTCAGATGGAACGGAAAACCGAGGTTCTCAGTACACATTGGCGTGCAAGTAAAAGACCCCTTGGCAGTTGGAATTCAAAGACCCCTTGGCAGTTGGAATTCGATATAAAAGTAGTCTGTAGCGCCGCTGCCTGGACAAAATTTCCCTCATAGCACAATGTATGGTGTATGCCCGTCTTTATTAGCCCAGGTTAGGAGCAGAACAGTAGGATGTTAAACCCGGTTTCATTTCATTTCATTTCACAAACTGTATGATACGAAATTGAAACTAATGTACCTATGTATCAAAATTTGAAATCTCAAGGAACTACCTAAGAGGTACATTAAAAAGCTATTTTAATAATCTTTGTTTGTCACATGATTTCACTGTCGCAGTAATTAGAAGATGGTCATGGTGACTGAGTGAGTTAGGTGCTTGCACACTAGCCTCTTGGCGTTGACCGAGAAATCTCATCCGTACTTTGTAGCATGGTTTTCCCCGACATGCGACATCCAATGTACACATTGGTGTACACTAAAAGTTCCATTGGCAGTTGGAATTTAATATTAGAGTAGCCATAATGCCACTGCCCGGGCAAAGTGTTTACTTAGCACACTGAATTAGACCAATCGGAGCTGTACAGTAGAACTTTAAACCCCTATTTCATTTCAGGCAATCCGGTATTTTGCTAGTAAGACTAAGATTGAAGTCTCTACTTTATATGCAAATATCTTCATAAGCCATATTTTTGGGGTGGGGTGGGATGAATGTTCTACTAGTGGTTTGATACATGAACATGAAATCACACAGTCAGTCATTCTGACGAGTGGCATGGTTTGGATGCCAAGGAGTCGGGTCGTCTGTCCAATTACATGTCATTTCGGACTATGGCCTCGCCGTTTCGGAATCAGGTGCCCGACATTTCGGACTCGGAATAAGTTGAAAGGAAAGGTTGAACATGACAGTCAAATCAATAAGGCAAAAACAATTTTAAAAAAAATCAGAAATAGGGCAATTCAAAACAGTATTCAGACTGAGTCCGAACATTTGGCACATAAATCCGAAAAGTCGTCATACCGATTCCAACAGATCGTCTGTGTTGAGTCCGAAATGGCGCTGGACCAAAATATTGTGCTATCTTCTGTCCAACATCTTGAATTTTCTGTGGGTTCTGTGGTATCCTCTTTTTGCTAAATACCCAACACGCAAGTGAATTATTCATATTAAATTTAACCCTACCTTAGCCCCAAAACGACCTAAAGCCAGTAAGTAGATAAAGACAAGTCCTACAACAATTCTAGGTTCATGCAGAATTAATATTGCACAATAACCCAATTTTGATACATGTAGAATGAGGCAGAATATGGGGAGAGAGTGAAAACGGAAGTCGTAGTTGATTACCGGTAGCTTATGCATGTAGGAGTAGGACATAGTATAATATAATATGCGCAACTTGGACAACTTGATTCTGCAAAAACAAGTACATATAAGGCCTTGTTCATGTCATTTCCCTCTCTCTCTGTTGCATATAAGTGCCATATAAATACTTAATGTGGATTTGTATCTTCACATACACTAATAATTGTAGGACCATTGGTAAAAAAGAATATATAAAAATAAAATTGTTACCAGTTTTTCTTCTATATGGAGTACTTGGTAAATTCTCAATAATTGCTTAAAACTGGTAGGTGGAAAGAGTCACATAGCAGAACTGACTGAAAAATAAAATGAAACTAAAGAGAAACTTCCACAGAGTCATTCTAGTTCTATCATTTATTTACTGTGACTGAATCAGTGAAATGATTACGATTACAGACAAACACAGTTACACAGAGGTTGAACGGAATGTGTGTGGAAAATATCTGCTTATTTGATTAGAAAGGGTCTTTTTAAAACATAAATTAGACTACATTTCAACTAAAACAAAAGTGTAAAAAGTTATTTTCTAGTGTGTTCCCGGGTTTATGTCTACTCTTGCCAAAATGTTGTACCATGAAATTCATCATGAATCAAGATGGCCGCCAATTCAGGAATAATTTTAAAACAGATTCTTACCTACTGGCTCAAGTCGAGCCGTTTCTGGTTTAATGTGATTCTGTAACATCCTAGCGCCGAACAACTAATGTTAATTAAGAAAGATTTCAGAAAATATTAGACATAAACAATAACATGACGAAATTTTTCTCACTGTCCCCGCCATTGTAAATAACAGATTTTTCCCCGCGCATGCGCGAATCTCCGTCTAAGTTCCGATCTCGCGCGAAGTGAATTACTGCGACGATAATCCGCTTAATCTTAATCGATATTTACCATGAATCACTGCCTTAGTATTATTAGTGATTTTAATCAATTTATATCGATACTAAAATAAATATATATATATAAATATTTACAAACCTGCGGTCTTGTATTCTCTGTGGTGATCATTATATCACCGCTCAAAAATCATTTCAGCACGCTGTTAATGGTAAATGTTTGCGTGTGAAATCGCTTTATTTAATGTCCGCTTCCACCGAGGTGATATCGCAGACAAAATGTAGCCTATATATTACGTTGATTGTATAAACAAATTACATTGAATAAGAGTTTTACCCATTTTCTTGTGAACGCCTTTGGAGTCAATTGTTATAATCACACATGAATGCTCACCGGGCGTACTAGGTATTCCTTTAATCTACCAGTTTATTGGGCCAATAAAAAAATCAACAACTTTATTTTAACTACAGACATCTAAACACCAATTAACATTCAAGTCTGTCTGGCTATATTGTCTGTGCAAAAAAAAAATAATAATAAAAAAATACTTTTCTTATACTTGTGGACCCCAAAATTAAGACTTTGTATGGAGTTTAATTTTTAAAATTAAAAACACAAAATATTTATTGACGATAGTTTACACATTACTTGTGTTAATTATATGACAAAAACACAAGATTTTATAAATCAACACAAGTTTGTGTTAAAGCATTAAAAAGAACACAAGTTTGTGTTGATGCAATGCAAAACAACACAAGTTTGTGTAGAATAATTTTAACACAAGTACTTGTGTTGGGATCCAACACAAGTTTTTTTTCAGTGTACAAATCAACCTGAAAAGAGAATTACACATCAGCTTCAACATCTGAAATAGCACAGCCGTAGTATGGCCTACTCGTATATCGAACTCCAATTGCCAAGGATTCTTTTACGTGGGACCTGGATTTTTTGTCCCATCCAAAAGACTAATAAGGGGTGACCACGCCGGAAAATCCCATTGAACCGTGTAGGCCAACACCGGGATCAAACACGGTACCTTGAGGTTATCGAGCCAACGACTAACGCTCGCAACTCCCAATATTACAAAAATAAACATACAATAATACTAATTTTATTAAATCCGTATATTTATACAACGTAATACAAATAATTCCTTGCTACCATAGGCCTCTGATTCACCATCGAAAAGATATTGAAATTATATCAGGCATTAAATACATATTACTATACAACAATTTATTATGTAAGCACGTACAAATGAAGGCAGCCCCGCCCCAATAAATCTGTAACAATCTCATACAGTTGCATTAGTATCAAATACATCGATTTGATCCATCAATGTAGCACACTACTTGGTTGACCATAAGTTTTTAATACATTGGTGGATTTATGAATTACGATGGAGAGCCAATTCAGACTAAAAGAATTGTAATCTGATTGTGGTCATTTAAATAAAATTTAAAAAAAAACAATTAAGGTCTAATGAGTTTTAGAAAATGGCCAGACGAAGTGACGACAATATAATATGATAACCAATGTTAAATACAACTATTCCACAAACTGGGAATTATATCTGGAATAATGAATAAATTGCAGTAAAACATTTATATATTATATTTCGAAACTGATTCCGGGTGACATCCTACTGCTGGGTTTCATTAGAACTTGGCAGTAGACGACGTTTAGGAGATAAACGCGCCTTAGGTCCTAATGATCTCAGTACATGTCTATTGGACAATAACACCCCTCTAAATGCGAAACGGGGGGTGTTTATCGACATTGTAACATGCTATTTTTCGGGATTTTAAAAGAACTTATTTTATTGTGTAAACTTCAAAATTCGCCTATCGGTTTGAATTACGTAAAAATAAAAAAAATCAATTTTTACGTAAGAAAACTTCGTGACGTAACTGGAGAACGGGCTGTCATTTCCCGAGGTGTGTCGAATTAGTGGTCGAATCCAAGTGAAGCTAAATTCAATTTTAAAATGCTTGAGTCTTGGGTCTCTGGTAATTAAATTATGAAAGAAAATGTTATTCGAATATTTCAAATAAAATATTTTTAACGTTTGAAGATTTTTAAAAAGATTAGTAAATTAGCCTTAGTGTGGTCTTTTCGACCGGTAGCGCCTGTTGTGAATATATAGTTGCGACCTGTTAACCGAGACTACAAAGGGGCAACTCTTGGCAACAATGATGGCTTCGCTTTCGCAGTTTGTGATAACATGGGTAAGTTTTTAGGCTTTATTATTTTATTTGCAGACTGTCAACACAATTTTATTGCCAGTTCTTGTTCAGAGAAGAGAAATTCTTGCACACATCCCTCAAAATACCCAATAAAACTAGGCGATGCCTAAGATTCAAATGGTTGCTATGTAATGTATATCGTTCTGACGTGTTGTCAATTTTGGCATAATTTCCCGTTATCATAGGCCCATCTCAGCTGCTATTTCACCTCCCCTAGTTAGTATATTTTCAAACAATTTTTTTTAACTAATGACTCACTATCAGGCGGATCATGTTATTCAGAATTTGAGCAAATTCTACTTTAAAATGTCAATTTTAAAGTAAACACTGCCGAGTGCAAAAAACAAAATTGTTCATCACACTGCTTAGCTACGAATAATTTATGATGCCTGAAAACGGTTTTCATTAATTTATGACTGATTGTCTTCTGTTTTATGTATTTCAGAGATGTGTTTGGATGAAGTTTGAAAATAGTGTGATGGTCATTTGAGCAGAATTTCTTGGAAGATATTTGTCAATAACGATTTGAGTTGAGGAAGATGGCTTAGCCGAAATGAAAAAAAGTACACTGTAATATTTATACACAATTATTCGCCTTGCTAAAACAGAGGGGTGTTATTGTCCAATCGACAGTGTCTAATCGACCAATCAAAACGCAAGACTCACCCTTAAGCATTTTCCAATTCGATATAATCGTTGCTGTTTTCATGGGTACCGGGATATTCCAATGTTTCGTTTGAATTACGGGCAGTCGTGTTATCCAAGATGTAATCATATATAACGGAATCTCCGAGGGTTTCGTTTGGATTTTGGTCTTGGATTTGGGTACCAGGATGTCCTAGTGTTTCGTCTGAATTACTGGCATTCCTTTTCTTTGTTTTGTTCTTCTTGCATTCTCTAATGATGACTGCTTGTGTAACAATCAGGAGGAGGAAACCAGCTACAATCCCAACCCCCATGAAAATCTTTGAAGTGGAATATTCTGTTACTGAAACAAAACCTTGAAATAAAACATAACACGTCAATGTAAAACAATTTGATTGTCACTGTCGAATAATGTACATGGGATAATTCGAACGTAACGCAACCACAGAGTCGTGTCATTTTCTGCATATAGGGGAGTGAACACTCAGCTTAGTCCGATTTCAAACTATGCTGTGATGTTGGCGTAACGCAGATTTAATTCAACGGTTTTTATAAATTTATACTCAGCCAAATTAATGAGACTGCTTCAAACTGGAACTATTGCCGATCGCCCAAGGGCGGGAGCGCAACGTGTGACGTCACTCCAGGAAGATCAAACAATACGATCAATGTCAAGGACTTTCGGCAAGACGTATTCTTGCTTTCTGTTGATGTCAAGGTCGTCTGTGCACAACATAACATTAAAATGGTTGCCTTAAACCAAATATTAAAAATCTAGTCCCGAAAATCCCGAGTGTCAAGTTTTTAATTTGGCTGAGTATATTGAAAATTGCTATTGCTTCACCTGGGGGGTTCACAAACGAAAAACACGTTTGCACACAACTAGGGGCCACAATCTATGAAATTGTCCAGGATCTTTTGATATAAACATATCTTTTTTAAGTTTCCCCCAAATAAGAAAAAAAAACATTTAATGTGATCGCACCCGATTGAACTGAAGTTAGCCGCTTAGGACAAATCGCAGGACTGGGGGTTAAAACCCCCGAGCGTTGCGAATACAACCCCGCCCCTTAAATCTGTCATCAGAATGCACTTCCGGTCATTTCACCCATCTTGGGTAACCCGAAGTGAATGTTACAGTACCGGATGACTCCTCCTGGACCCGGTCGTTTGCCCTTTAGAGTGTACACAAAGGGATACTTGGTGTTTTTCATCGAATGGGGAGGGGGGCAATAAAACGGAGAACGATGTTCACGACCCTGTATCTTAGCACCTATGCATCAGACTTAATCGATTTTCCCAACATGGCACTCTGAGTCATCCAAAATACTTTTAAGGCAATATCCCGGTTCCTATGGGCGTGCACTCTATTTTTTATTGAGGGAGACATGTCCTAAAGCCTCCGAATAGATCCCAATTGGAAATGACATGAAATGAAATGGGGTTTAACGTATCCCAATTGGAGCATTCACCCCTCGAAAACAAATGTAACACCATAAATCAACTGACATAACATTTATGTTCAATTAAGTACAATAATACATTAAATCAACTGAATAGATAAGTAAGCGTTGTGTTTCATGTAAAAATGTGTTGGGTTTGTTTGGTTTGGTTTTGTTGTTTATTTTTGTATGTATAGCACTATTACTTTTATACGCCCACATTTTCGTGCGGACGTAATATGCCGTCGCCCCTGTCCGTCCATCCGTCTTTCCACAATTTGTTTGTGGACTCTCCACAAGTCACAATTCTTATCCGATTTTGATGTAATTTGAAATATAGGTTTATCCCCATAAGATCTAGGCTGCTTTCGATATTGCCATGTATCGGACCGAAACTTCATGGATTATGGCCCCTAATTATGCGAAAAATCACTTTTTGAGCTTGTGGACACTATAGAGGTCACAATTTTGAACTGATTTCGAGGAAACTTGACATGCACGTTTGTAACCCACAGATCTTGGTTCCTTTCGATATTTGCGCATATGGAATTGTAACTTCATGGCCCTTGATTGTAGTAAAAATCACTTTCTTTTAAGATTCTCTACCCATCACTCCAACATGTGGGCGTATCCTGGCGATTTTTTTTTACTCGCAAGGGTGAATTTCTAAAGAAGACACTAACTCCCCTATTGAGATTCTTTGGGCATGTATAAAAAATTACTTTCATAAACCAAATATTTAAGAATTTCGCTGCAATGGGATTTTTAACTATTTATTTTAAAATTTATATCCTTCGTTTTTGTGTTTTCTTAACAATATTACTTTCATAACTGTCAATTACAATGCATGTTGGGGGAGCATCGGTAAGTGTTCGTATATTTTGTCCCAATCCGTTTGATACATTATTTATGTTCAAATACAATAAACAATGTTTAAACCAAACAAACTGAAGCGGCTAACTTCACTAGAATCGGCTGGGTTATAACGGGCGGCCGGATAGACATGGGCGACAAAATGATAAAATCAGCGTGAAAAGGGGGGGGGGGTATAACAAAAAATGTGACATGAAGGACCCACAAGTTGAAAATTTAACTTTTCGTTGCCAAAATTGAACAACACCAAAATCTTTGGGATATAACGATACATTTAATTTGGATAATCATTGTGACCCCTTGAGTGTTTAAAATATATTTTCTACGGATATCCGGAGTGAACGTGGACATGATGTCTGCATGGAAATCGTTATCATACCTGTGGGTTGAGACACTCGATTCTTTTCGTCAGGCCATAGACACACACTAAACCAAATTTCTTCTTGTGGTGACTTACGAATCAGTTTGCGGGTAGTATTGGTTTTTAAATTCCACCTAATGATTCTGTAATGTAAACAACGTATCTGTATAAATAGTTGCATTAAAATAAAATATCGACCATGAAAGGACATCATTTACTTAAAGGGGCATTATTGAAGATTAGATAAGGAGTTCAACTGAAATACACGCCCATCATCACTTAAGTCGATACGATAAAAATCAGTCGCAATTATCCAATTTCAAGAATTTAACAAAAGTTGCGCATAAAATGAATTTGGAGGGGGGGGGGTCTGTTATATCTTTACAAATAAGGCAATTATAATTAACATAAGTCTTATCCCCGCCCTGTACGACTTCCGCCCACGAAAGGGTTGGTCTAATGCAAAAATATTGTTGTGCCAGCTGTCATTCATTGGTTGAGATATTTGCCTATACATTCGGTGTATGTGTGGTCGTGCGAAATCCCCTTATAACACGAATGTCACTGGGTTAAGAATTGAGAGAATTCAATTCCGGAACGTTCCCCTCAACAGATGTTTTTTCCATGGTGGTTGGTGTTGCTATCATTAGAGGACGAACCATTAGGCGTTTTTACGAGGTACCGATTATTGCTGAAGGATTTGCAAATTCATTCAATCACGTTTACAGCAAAAATGAGCCTAATGGGTTTCACATAACCGTTGAATATCACAACGCTTTACCCATTCGAATTCGCAAATCTTTCAAATTGACGATCAGATGGCGCCCCCTCCACACGAGCATTAACATTAGTTCATTTTCTTTTGAATTTCACATTAAAATTCAAATATTATGGACATTTCTGATACGAATATGGGATATTTGGCAGCAGTCAACTAGAACATTTTTTGGTTTTTATTTGTGGGAGGTTTCGTCAAGAACAGAAGAAAGAAAAAATGATTTTTTTAAACATTTTCCTGAACCTTTCAGTCTTCAGCCATCTTCTAGGGCAACTTGTGTTTACGAGAACCAACTCGAGACCTAGACGTCATATACAAAACGAGAATGGTAATCGAAACCGATCTGTTATATTTAAAAAAAATGTCTCTAGAAGTATTTAGGTTCTAGAGTTACCCCTTTACTGCGATTTTCAATTCCAGGATTATATTCACTTTGCCAAAATTTCCAATTTGGATATGGGGAATTACATACCAAGTAGGTTTGTCAGTTTTAGAATCAATAAAACGATGAATATAATAACTACTAACTGTTTCGGTTCTTCACGGAAGATATATATATTCCCATCAACTTGTATAATATGAGTTGGATAACCACGACCGGAACAACAAAAGCCGTTAAGTATCGATGGTGTAATAGGTGTATTGGGTAGCGATTTAGTCTTTTCACCGTTCAGTCTTGCAAGATGAGTTTCCTCCGCAAAGGCCAAACACACCATACCTTTATCTGTTCAATTAAATAAATGAAATGGAATGGGGTTTAACGTCCTACTCTTCTCTACCTGACCGGGGCTAATGGAAGACGGGCATACGCCATACAGTGTGCTATGAGGGAAATTTTACCCGGGCAGCGGCGCTACGGCCTACTCATATCGAATTCCAACTGCCAAGGGATCTTTTACGTGCACGCCAATGTGTACACGGGACCGGTTTTTCGTCCCAGCTGCCAAAAAAAACCTTTAATACTCAAGGCCAACCCCCGAACACTTTATGAAACAAATTACAAACAAATGAAAGATATTGTACTGGGTACCTCGTCGGAGATTTTTAGAACAATCATATTCAATTGTAAATATCAAATATGGCGTTGATTATAGATTATATTTAGAGAACCACATGTATTTTGTATTTGGAATGGACGAAATGACGCTGCTGCAGATTTACAAGAAATAACGCGTACTTTAGGTATGCCAACACATGCTAGATCTCAAAACTTTCTTACCTAAAATAATAAAACTCCCACAATCTTCTCTCAACTTGGTAAGTGTGTTGGTGTTAGATTTTGACATGTAAAGTTTACCATTTCGGGTAGACCAGTAAACCCTACAATAGATTAAAATTATATTATTTAGATATGTAGATGTATATAGAGTACTCTGGTACAGTGGGTCCATTCGCTTGAATATATATATATATATATATATAGTAGAATAGTTAATTAAAGCTGCTCTTTGGTAATATATAATTGAAATTAAAGATGGCAAAATAAAACTACATTTTTATGCTGACGTTTTCACCGCGATAGCGGCTCATCAGGCGTTTTATTAAAAACGTGGGTGAAATCGCACTTTTTTTCACCAAAAGGCCTATAAGGCCCTCAAGGAGTGACCGGAAGTGAATTCTGAGGGCATTTCCGGACTCGCCGTATCCGATTACGTCATGTGGGACCCTTTCCGGGGCTCTCGGGGCCATACCGCAAATTTGGCCTGGAAAAAGCAGTTGCAGCCCCACACCTTTTTGTGCTTTTTGGCTCTCATTTCCCAACCGGAAGTCGGAGAGGTCTGAAATTAGGGGGCGTGTCCCAGATGGATGCCCCACGCTCGGATCCGGTGTCAAAATTCGGAAATTATGGTTTCTTGGGGCCCCCCTGCCCCCAATGTGCCCTTTTCAGTCATAATTTTTTTAAAGTATTGTCAACTCTTCCGAATGACTAGTTCTCTCGGCTCCCAGCCTAAAAAATCATTGCGCGTCGCGTGGTGGCCTTGAAATTTTTCTCCGGCGACCGGAAGTGGGTCAAACAGAACTTGTTTCTCGATTTGACCTTGACCTCTGAAGGTCAAATGAAGGTCACCACGAGACTCCCAGGGTGTGATTTAGTTCAAGAGGCCGCGACCTCCAGGTCGTCGGAATCGGTTCTGGAGGGGCGAGTTACCTGCCCTTGGACCACAGACTGATTTTCAACTAAAAGTTGATCTTTTTTGAGATTTTTTCAAAAAAGATCCTCCGATCGGCCCCAAATTGTGTGAGCGGATAGAGCGACCCCACATTTGTTCTTCATTTTTTAAAATCGCCAACCAAAAGTCGTAACCTTGACCCGCTAGGGGCCCCGGAAGTTTGGCGGTTTTTCGCCCCTGGGGCCCCAACGGAGGGTCGGAGGACCACGGGACCTTCACCACTCGACATGGCTCGTATTCCCGCGCGACCGCAGTGGGTCAAGGTCATCGTAAGGGGTCAAGGTCACCAAAATTTTCGCCCACCTCGGTATTCCGGGGCCTTTTTTGGGGCCCCAAGGTCATTTGTGGGTCCAAAGGTCACAACCCTAGATAGAAAATTTATCGACCTTGACATCCATACCTTGACCTTTGATCTGACAAAACTTCATGTACCGTCCAGATTTTCGTCCAAGAGGTCAAGGTCAAGGTCACCACCCGCTAGGTCGCTGGCGGGGCTGTCTCTGACGTAAAGGTCATGACCTATAATGCCCCATCCTGCCCACAAAGGGCGCTCGCGTAAAATGTCGCCTTAAACGACCCCGGACTAAGACGATTTCGTGGCAGTGCAGGCACGCCCGTCTGTAAACGCCCCGAAGGGGGCGTCGGAGGGTTTCCAGACTCGGTATTCGATAAGTATATGTCACCCGAAAAGTCGCTGGGTCACGTCAAAAATGACTTCCGGCCACCGGAAGTGGGCGTAACGGCTATCAAAAGTCATGTTTCACCCCCACCGTGACCTCCGAGAGCCACGTGTGACCTCCGAGAGCCCCGTGGCCGGTCCAAGGTCACAACCCTAGATAGAAAATTTATCGACCTTGACATCCATACCTTCACCTTTGATCTGACCTTTGACCTTGGGGTCGAAAAATTCCCAAAACTTCATGTACCGTCCAGAATTTCGTCCAAGAGGTCAAGGTCAAGGTCACCACCCGCTAGGTCGCTGGCGGGGCTGTCTCTGACGTAAAGGTCATGACCTATAATGCCCCACCCTGCCCACAAAGGGCGCTCGCGTAAAATGTCACCTTAAACGACCCCGGACTTAGACGATTTCGTGGCAGTGCAGGCACGCCCGTCTGTAAACGCCCCGAAGGGGGCGTCGGAGGGTTTCCGGACTCGGTATTCGATAAGTATATGTCACCCGAAAAGTCGCTGGGTCACGTCAAAAATGACTTCCGGCCACCGGAAGTGGGCGTAACGGCCACCAAAAGTCATGTTTCACCCCCACCGTGACCTCCGAGAGCCACGTGTGACCTCCGAGAGCCCCGTGGCCGGTCCAAGGTCACAACCCTAGATAGAAAATTTATCGACCTTGACATCCATACCTTCACCTTTGATCTGACCTTTGACCTTGGGGTCGAAAAATTCCCAAAACTTCATGTACCGTCCAGAATTTCGTCCAAGAGGTCAAGGTCAAGGTCACCACCCGCTAGGTCGCTGGCGGGGCTGTCTCTGACGTAAAGGTCATGACCTATAATGCCCCACCCTGCCCACAAAGGGCGCTCGCGTAAAATGTCAACTTAAACGACCCCGGACTTAGACGATTTCGTGGCAGTGCAGGCACGCCCGTCTGTAAACGCCCCGAAGGGGGCGTCGGAGGGTTTCCAGGCTCGGTATTCGATAAGTATATGTGACCCGAAAAGTCGCTGGGTCACCAAAAGTCATGTTTGGGGGCTCCAGTGCCCAAAAACCATTTTTGGGCTTTCTGGTTCATATTTTCTAACCGGAAGTCGGGGAGGCCCCAAATTTGGGGGCCAGACGTAGGAGGATGTCGCGCATCCGAATCCGTCGTTAAAATCCGGAAATTCCGGTTATTGGGGGCTCCAGGGCCCAAAAACCGTTTTTGGCACCATTTTGGTGGTTTTTGGCCGCCATTTGCTAACCGGAAGTCTGAGGGGCCCCAAATTTGGGGGCCAGACGTAGACGGATGTCGCGCATCCGAATCCGTCGTCAAAATCCGGAAAAAAGGGCGCTCGCGTAAAATGTCACCTTAAACGACCCCGGACTTGGACGATTTCGTGGCATTGCAGGCACGCCCGTCCGTAAACGCCCCGAAGGGGGCGTCGGAGGGTTTCCAGGCTCGGTATTCGATAAGTATATGTGACCCGAAAAGTCGCTGGGTCACGTCAAAAATGACTTCCGGCCACCGGAAGTGGGCGAAACGGCCACTAAAAGTGATATTTGACCCATTTTGGTGGTTTTTGCCTCCCATTTGCTAACCGGAAGTCTGAGGGGCCCCAAATTTGGGGGCCAGACGTAGACGGATGTCGCGCATCCGAATCCGTCGTCAAAATCCAGGTCACGACTTTCGATGCGCCATTCATCGACCTTGGCACCCATACCTTGACCTTGGGGTCGAAAAAGTCCCAAAACTTTAGGTACCGTCCAGCTTTTCGGTCGAGGGGTCAAATTGAAGGTCAAGGTCACGACCCAGAATGCCCCACCCCGCCCACAAAGGGAACATAAGTAAAATAAGGCATCGGATGCCTCCGGACTTAGAATAGATTTCGTCTCGCTGCAGCGGCCCCCGTCTGTAAACGCCCCGAAGGGTCCGCCGGAGGGCTCCCAGACTAGGTATTCGATAACACTATCCCCCCCCCCCGAAAAGTGGCTGGGTCGCATCGGAACGGGCGACCAGAAGTGGGCTAAACGACCACCCGGAGTTGGGCCTTGACTTGACCTTGCTCCTGGCGGCCCCCCGGTTGAGGTCACTCCCACCGGACCTTGACCCCCCAGCATGACCTTTAGTCGTGAATGACCTTGAGGGGTCAAGGTCATCCCAAATGTTCAAGGTCATCACATAATTGTCTTTTTGTGTGTTGCTTCAAATTCCAAAACGCAAAGGTCAAGGTCAAATTGAAGGTCACGAGGCGAAAGGTCATTCGACGGGCTATCAAACGCACACATTTTTGACACTCTGACCCCGACCCTTACCCACAGTGCGGGTAGCCCACCCTTGGGACAGTTGTCGTTTCACGTGACCTTGACCTTTAGAGGTCAAATCAAGGTCACCATGATGGGCCCCGGGTCGACTTTAGTACCAATGGCCGCTAGCTCGAGGGTGCAGATCTGGGCCGACCCTGACGTGACCTTGGCCTAGCGGCCACCCGGATGACGTCACAACCACCGTACTACGACCGCGTCACATGACCTTTGGCCCTGATTCACCTTGGTGGGTCAAGGTCATCCCAAATAATCAAGGTCATCCCCCAGCTACCTTTTCCGTTTCTTGCTTGGCTCTCATCGTTGGAAAGGTCAAGGACCAATTCAACGTCATGGGGCGAAAGGTCGCCCACGGGGCTGTCATGTTGGCTCAAATTCATGACCCTGGGGCTATGATTTGTTGGGCCTACTAGATTCATTAGCTGTTTATGCTGGTTATGGTGCGGTGCTATTCGGTGTGTGCCGGTGACTTCACGACGCCATGACGTCGGCGCATTGTAGGCCTCGTTTCCGTCGTCGTATCGATTTCAAATTTTTTTACAGAATTTAGCTTGGTATTCTAGCTATCACATACGTACTTAAGGGGCCATACGATCCCTCTGCAGTACCAAATTAAAAAAAAATATTTTTATTTCATAGGCCTTCCTGTCACGTGGTTATGGGGGGTATAAAAGTCGACCACGTGCGTTGATCGCGCCAGTTGCTCGAGTTTCTGTTCGGGTAACCACATCTTTACCTCTTATTTTTATTGTTGACGCATTTTCACACATACACACATTTGCAAACAGTCTCCACAATACACACATTATTTTTTTTTTATTAGGCTAGGGTTTTCCTCTTCGCATTGCTGCAAACAGTCTCTACAATACACGCATTATTTTTTTTTAAATTAGGCTAGGGTTTTCCTCATTGCATCTCTTCGAATACTTTCAATTGCTGCCCAATCTTCAAGTCAATAAACAACCAGGAAATGGGTAAGTAGTTTGGGTATCACGTCATTTGCGTAATGTCCATGGTAAATCGGATGATTACGTGTCCAACTACTTGGCCTCCCACAGACCCAGCGTACACAAGAAAAAGCCTTGCCCATTTCCTGGCTGCGAGGCCCAAATTACGAAGGTTGGGCAGCATCTCGTAAAATACCACAACTTGGAAAGGGGGAGCGTTGAGTATGAGCGGCACCTGCACCCCATTTTCGACCCTGCCGCCGCTCAACCTCCCCAGGGCCAGGATCAGCAGGACGACACAGCCCCTGTCGGCGACCTCACTCCAGAAGCACGGTCAATTGTCAACAGCTGGAGGGAGGAGGTTAAATTTAATCATGGGGTGCCGCGGTCTGACAAGGTGGTTGACCAGCACATTATATATAAGCAGGTGACAACGTGCTGGAACCGCCTGTCAGTCCGCAACACCCTAAATGATTGGGCATCACCCTGACTTCTCGAGACCCGGTGGTACCGACCTATTATGGAGGGCAACCAGGTCCAGCCCGGGACGATAAAGTCGTACCTCGGGTCTCTCCTTATGTTTTTCGGCTTCTTGCTGGAAAGGGAAGTCGAGGTGATGTCGCAGAAAGTCTATGTCCTCTGGGTCAAGACGTTCGGTCGTTGGTGAGTCAAACTAAATTACCTGGGTGCAAAGCGCCGCCACCGCCTGCAACTAGATATGGCCAACGACCTACTCACACCTGAAATGCATGAGATCCTGGCCGACTCGCCAGTTACTAAGAGGGCAAAGGACTTCCTGGCCAATGCTGGGCAACGAGATGTCCCCGGTGTACGGCTTCACGGGGATCTCGTTGCCTACATTGGCCTGTCCTGTTTGCTTTTCAGCGCACAGAGGACCTTTGCCCTCTTAAATATGAGCGTGGGGGATATAATGCGAGCGGTTCGTGAGGGGGACAACTACGTAATAACAATCATAGATCATAAAACCGCGAAGGAAGCCCCAGCCTCAATTCCCGTACCGGTCTCCCTCTATGAGGAGATGCGGACCTTTGCCATGCTTCTTCCTTCGCGGCTTAAAGAACCCGACCTCGCCCAAGTGCCAGCAGTACCATCTTTTGCTGGCACTTTCATGACAAGCTCTGCCTACAATAACACTCTGCGGGTCAGGTACCAGAAACCAGCAGGCCAGAATCCGTCTTCCCGAGCCATTAGAAAAACAGCAGTGACTCGGGTGTTGACGGAGTGGCCTGACGTCAGTGTGGACCTGGCCCTGCAAATGAACCACTCAACTAAAACGCAACTGCACTACTATAAAATGCCCTTAATACGCAAACGCGCGGTTGAGATGTCACGTATCATCACGTCGGCAGCTTTTCCTAGGAAGGAGCCAGCAGCTACAGAGACGAGCGGTGAGCTGGCAGCTGCCCCTCCACCCCAAGCCACCACCTCTGCAGCTGCTGCTTCTACCAGCCAGCCTTCCAGGAAAAGACGGCCGACAATCTCTTCTGATGAAGAGAGCGAGGAGGGAGTTGATGCCCCTGCTGCATCACCGACACAACCCACAGCCGAGGACATTGGCAATGTCACACCGCCCCGCCCGCTCCTGATTCCGATGGAGACACGTTGGTCGTCTTCGGACAACGAAGAATACGACCCCGTCTTAATTTCTAACAAGAGGTGTCGTATTCGTCTCTCGTCGGAATCAGAAGAGCACTCCTCGGCTGAGGGCAATGTCTCTGCGGCGCACGTGTCGCCATCTCCCTCCCCGAGATCCGTGACACCTCAACCGCATTCACCTCAGAGCTTCTCTCCTGAACACACTGCATTTCCTCCTCACGAACACACTCCACCAAGGCCTGAACCTGCTCCTGGTCTCTGTCCCGGCTTTGCCCCCCCCCCCTCTTTTGTGCCGGTCCACGGCCGACGGGCATTTTCCACGCTCCATGTCCAGGCCATGGAGCGTGTCTTCGACCGGCTCATAAGAGGAGAGCTGTTTTTGTGCCAGAAGGTAATTAAACAGTTGCTGGCTCTTGCGTCGGACGGGGACTTCGATATACTGCAGCCTTTCACTGCAAAGCAGATTTAAGACAGGCTGCGTATATTGAAGTCTAAGTGGGCCAAAGGCCATTGATAAAAAAATTGACAAAAAAAAAAACAAAAAAACTTTACCAGACCACAAAACACTTAGAAAAAAGAAAAAAAGAGTCTAGTCTTTACTAGACCACCAAAAACAAATTATAAATGACTACCAATTAGAGTGCCTCCCCGTGGCGGTAGTCGGGCAACAAGTTGGGTTACCAAAGTAACCCAACTTGGCAAAACTCTACTCCATGTTGCTTTTAAGTTACGCATAAGCCGACGACGCGAAATAAGTCGACTTCATGCGCATGTATGAGCTCCCATATTTTTGAAACTATTGGAGCTAGGGTTAGGGTAAAGATTTAAAATTTCGCGAAGTGAACTGCCAATTCCAAACACGCCTTGCAACTGATATTAAATATAAGATTAACCGAACAAATGATCTACTTGTGCCAGCGGATAAAACTACTAACTTCTACAAATTTGAAAAAGGTACGTACAGCAGATTACTTATTAATAACATCACAAAGAACTACAAAAAGATAAGTCAGGACACTGTTTCAGCGATTGAAATCGAAAATAAAAGCATCGCAGCAAACCACAAACTCGAGGATAGAATCAAAGTTTCCGCTAAGAAGGACGCTTTTATTACTTTAAAAGACCACAAACCTAATTTCCAGAACAACCCAACATGTCGAATTATTAACCCTACCAAATCAGAAATCGGAAAAATAAGCAAAACCATCCTTGAAAAATTAAATTCTGAACTCCGAGATATCCTGAAACTCAACCAATGGAAGAACACAGCATCAGTTTTAAACTGGTTCAACAACGTTGAAAATAAACACCAATGTAAATTTATCGAATTCGATGTTGTCGACTTTTACCCGTCCATTTCAAAAGATTTACTTAACTCAGCACTGGACTTTGCATCACAATATTGCACCATTAACCAAGATGATCGAAAAATTATACTACACTCAAAAAAATCTTGTTTATATAATTGTGACGAACCATGGGGAAAAACACAGTCACCAAATTTGTTTGACATTACATGGGTAGCCATGACGGGGCTGAAGTATGTGAACTCGTTGGTCTTTATCTTCTAAATGACATTACAGAGAAGCATGGGAATATTTTTGGATTATACAGAGATGATGGCCTAGGCATCACTAAAGCACCACCAAGACAGGTTGAACTAATAAAGAAAGATCTCTGCTCCATATTTCAAAAACACGGATTAAAAATAACCATTGAAGCAAACAAAACCATAGTGAACTTCTTGGATGTAACATTGAATCTCGCAAATGGTAAACATTCCCCATTTAACAAGCCGAATAACACCCCCCTATATGTAAACAAAAAGTCTAATCATCCCCCAAGTATACTTAAAAATATTCCTGTGACCATAAACAAACGTTTAAGTGAAATATCAAGTGATCAAGAAACATTTGACAAGGCTGCCCCCCTATATCAAACAGCATTGGATAAAAGCGGATATACACACAAACTCTCCTACTCCCCGAGTGTACCACCGAACTGCAGCAAACAAGCCGATTCCCGAAAAAGACAGAGAAACATCATTTGGTTTAACCCCCCATATAGCAAAAACGTGCAGACAAATGTTGGGAAATTGCTCCTAAAATTATTAGATGAAGAATTTCCAGCTACCAACAAACTTCATAAACTTTTCAACAGGAACACCGTTAAAATAAGTTACTGCACTATGAGCAATATCCAACAAAGTATCAATAACCACAATAAATCGATCCTGAATAAAAGTGAACCTCATCCAAATAATAAAGTATGTAATTGTAGAACGCGCCAAGATTGCCCCTTACAAAATAAATGTTTAACCGAATCCGTAATATATCAAGCTACAGTCTCTGCTAAGAACAAACAAGATGAAACTTATTTAGGTCTAACAGAAGGTCCCTTTAAAACAAGATTCAACAACGATACCTATTCTTTTAGAAACCCCAAGATGATAAACAGCACAGAATTAAGTAAATATATATGGAAACTAAAGGAAGAAAACACCGACCACATTATCAAATGGAAAATTTTAAAGCGATCCCTACCATACAACCCTTCGTCCAATAGATGCAACTTATGCCTATGGGAAAATTTTTTTTTTTTAATTTGTAAACCGGAACTTTCTACCCTTAACAGAAGAAACGAACTTGTAACAACCTGTAGGCATGTTCATAAACATTTATTACAAAACTTTAAGTGATAGCTTTCACCACGTGTTTCCTTTCGACACAGACGAAGCGAGGCCGCTGTTGAGCGCGACTTGATCACCCAGTTCCTATGCACATATCGAGTAATGAGTAATGATAGGTTTATAAAGGGACTGGGTGATACAGACTTCTTTTGACCTTATTTCGGGTTACTTCCGGGCTTGCGAAGTTGAATATCGACAAGTGATAGCTTTTTAAGTTTGATTTGTTATTAATAACGCTGTAAAAGGACCAATTTAATTACATCTGAATGTGAATAATGATCAAATAAAGTCTCGTTGGCAATAAAAATGAAGTGTTAGAACTAGTGAGTATTGCGAGATGACAGCAGACAATATATCATAAAAAAGTCACAACAAAGATGTCGTCTGTAATACCTTGAATGATATTATATAGTCAAGCAGTAGTAAGAAGTTTTATTTTAATCCCTTCAAGTGCCTGTGTGCAGTACCTATGCAGTGCGTGTGTGTGTCTTATCCGGTGTGGTTTCGCGGAAAGCGACAACGTGTAATTGTTCGGATTTGACCAAAAACCCATGTCACGTGAACATCATGGCGTGCATTGTAAAAGAAACGTTGATAGTTAGAAATCGATTCCCCCATAGCACAATGCAAGGCATATGCCCGTCTTTGTAAGTCCAGTAAATGCAGAACGATAGGAAGTTAAACCCCATTTCATTTTGTTTACAAGTGAAGTAATAATTACACCAAATGATATTACCTTTTATTAGGCCCCTTGCCATGGAATCCAACATCAAAAACTTCATCTATATTGCTAGAAGAAATAACTGTTTTTCTATAGTTCTGTTTGTAAGAAAAATACCCAATTCCCTCTGGTGAAGAATAGTATACGTTTCCAGTTTCTTGGTCGACACTAATATACTGAGTTTCAGGATCGACTAATATGAAAGACAAAAGGATCAGTTTTACTTTTCAACAGAAATTTATTGTTAGTGTACAAAAAATGTGACGAACAAAATACCATTCACTGTGTGGGGTTGGCCGATATGAAAGACAAACCCAGTGGTTGACAGGCAAGATACGCCCACATTTTGCAAGAAATGTACAGAGAACGAGCTAAACATTTTTTTTTGTATAACCAGGGGCCATACATACCCCAGGAAGTTACGGTCAGATATGCAGGCATATCGGGTCGACAACCTTGGTATTACATACCTTTACACTATTTGCGTTCAAGAAGCCGCCATTTCGGGTTGATTACGAAATTCAAACACAACCAACATCAGAATGTAACGATAAAATATTTAAACAATTTTTAAAATCACCAAAAAACAAATGTGACATTTTAGAAGAAGCACAAGCCAAAAACGTGATTTTTAGTCCAATCAGGGGCCATAATACATTGATGCAAGTGCCGCCATCCGTGTGTCTGCAATGTCACTTCTGTGGAGGCGTGCGTTTAAACACCAGGTAATAGTTGTTGCCGCCGTCCGAAAATATGAGACTTTTGGCAAGCGAATGTTTGCCCATCAGTATCATTACGTGATGCATTGCCTCAATGTAGTTTTAGAGTTTTAGTTGATTTTCCCACCGCCTACGTATGAACTTAGTTCTATTACAGCATGATGGCAGTCATCTTCTATAAGATCACCATCAGTACTAGTCAAGTGCCTAACAGGCAAATTCCTGGAGAGTGTAAAGTCGCTCGACAGTAAGCTATTAAAAGTAATCGACTTCGACTCAACAGCAATTTTTGGTTTCACCAATGTATCATTTCCCAAAGTTTATACCCCTTTACCATAGAATCACATTATTTAGAGATTGCAAGGTACCACCTCTCTAAATTTAGCACGTAGATCAACCAGCATGCAGACAGGACAATATGAAAATTCCGATAAAAACTCATCAAAAATAATGAATAAAGTTACATCAATCATACACCTTTGTGTTCTGGGATGCACACAGATTCATAACCACACTAATAGCAAAAGCTGTTCGATACGTACTGCCGTATCTGTGTGCCGTATCACGTATGTGAAATACACACACACATTGATGACTTCACATGCAAAATCGATACGGGTACGTGAAACGGACAGGGAATTAACGCTTGCTAAAAATCTCTTATTCACATTATAGCGTATGCCCGTTTTCATAAGCCCGATCGAGTTATAAAAGAAGAGCAGTAAACCCCTAAGTTCATTTTCACGCCAGGATTTTTTCACGCCAGGATTCGAAACCTGGACAGTCGAGTTGACTTTAAAGGGGAGCACACAATTACTTAAATTTATCTCAAAACACGCTTGGTCTATTTATAAAGGAGAAAACACGCCGGAAATTCCAGATGAACTTTCTTGGCCAACACGGGGAACGAACCGTCTTACTAATTAGCTACCGTGGTTCCAAGCAGATCGTACAATTGTCTCAAATCACACTGCATTTGACAACATGAACGTGTGCGTATTTTAATATATAGTTAATGAAAGTACCAGGATAAAGGAATGTTTCCCTTGACGTATAGGCCTAAATTATTATAAATCAAATGAATTCATTAATCTTGCCACTCCCGAGTTGTCAATGGTTGTAGATTTAACAAGATGTTTGTATTGAGCGGAACCATTGTACTGGTCATTCATGGCATAGCCTCGCCATTTTAAATTAAATTATTAAATGACCAAACCGTTTTAATCTACTTCAAATCGGAGCCATCCGTGGGACCGACACTTGATAATCGTCGTGTCCTATTAATAAATGTCTAATTAATAATGTAAAAAACATATTCAAGGCCCAAAAGAAAGGCCTGTAATAGGTAGATTAAGTTTCCACATATATATGACTGTTCAGCATTACATCTACCTTTATCTGATATGATTTTCCTATCTCCACCATCTTTTTTCATGGAAAATAGCGTGTTTCTTTTACTTTTCAGTGTGTAGTAAATCAATTTTCTGTCATAATCAAATGCCAGGGCCCCTGCTGTAAGTATAATTAAGTATGTATTAATTTCAGGAATCTAGGGGTTTTTTTTCTCTAATTAAGTCCCTCCGTTTGCCCAAAAGAATTCTGATTACAAACTGACTACTACCAAGAATTCTAGGTTTTCAGTTTCCAAATAACATCGAATCCACAGTAAGTAAGCAGCGGGCGGGGAAAATCGTTCCAACCCCTGCGTTCAACAAGACTTTCACGTGGTTTCACATGTCACTGTAGTAGGACAGTGAACCTGGCAATGGACAAAGTATAAAAATTGGAGGTTCCGTTTACACATTGGCGTGGAAATACGCCATCCCTTGACAATTGGAATTCGTTTAAAGAGTAGGCCAACTTTTAAACTCATCATTATTAGTTTCAAAGAAAGAAAAGCGAATGACCTGATTTGTATGTAATAATTATATCTGGAATCAGAATCAATTTAGTATCCGTTTAATAGTAAACCAACAGAAAACTAATTTATTGACATGTACCTTTCTTCAAAATTGTCTCTAGCTTGTTGTTGGCCGTGTTATACCGATAGATGTTATCTAGGACACTAAACGCAAGCAGTTCTTCTCCTGGAAAATAAAAGTACACACTAAATAATAATATGTCAAGTGAGACGGTATACCTGAATAAATTATTAATGCGTGACTGAAATGTTGTTTAATGATCGTAGCTCGCTAGCCTTGAGGTCGAGTGTTCGATCCCTGCATTGGCCGAGACAGTTCATCTCGATTTTCCAGCGTGGTTTTCCCCTTGTCAGTGATGCAGAACGGAGGGCCTGACAAGGATATCTGCCTAGTCGTTCGGATGGCACGAAAAACCGAGGTCCCGTGTACACATTGGAGTGCACGTAAAAGATCCCTTGGCAGTTGGAATTCGATATAAGAGTAGGCCGTAGTGCCGCTGCCCGGGCAAAATTTCCCTCATAGCACACTGTATGGCGTATGTCCGTCTTCCATTAGCCCAGGTTAGGTGCATAAGAGTAGGACGTTAAACCCCATTTCATTTCATTTCTGTTTAATGATCCGTCTCCAACCGGGCTATATTGCGTGTAACATATTATGGCGAATACAATGAGACGAATTGAAACAACATCACAGAGATGTATTTATATATGTAAATAAAAACACAGAAAAAATAAATACAAATAAATATTTCAAGTCTTTTACATATACATGTATATATATATTTAAAACGTAATATTTTGAATAAGAGTTTGTCTCTTTTTACAAATTTAACGCTTTACATTATAACTCTGATTGGGCAAACAATTGATGTAGTTAGTGACAACGGTGATACCGTGATCTTGTATGTTTGCACTCAATCAAAATATGGTTAATTGTCAAAGGAACATGGCGGTGTTCACGTTCTGGTTCAGGCTTTCGCTTCAAAATAATATGTGTGTTATAAAAGAATATGACCTATGCGAGAGCGACTCAAAAAGATAGGCTGGCACTACCAGGCAGGATACGCCCACATTTGCGAGAGATGGATAGAGAACAAGCAATACCGAAAGTGATTTTTCCTACATCATTAAGTTAGACTTTGATATGTACAAATATCGAAATGAATTAAGATCTTTGGGTTATAAAGGTGCATTTCAGTAGGCTTCAAATTCTACTGGGGATCATGTTGCTAAGTGGGTAAGAAATTCGAATTAACCTTCCGTAGGGTGTAACGGTGATAGAGTCAAACGTTTTATTAAATCGGATAATAATTGTGACCTCCAGAGGGACCATAGGCGATTTTTCGGACAATCAGGGGCCATAATTCAGGAAGTTACGATCCGATATGCGCAAATAACGAAAGGAACCAAGATCTTTGGGTTATAACCATTTATTTCAAGTTTCATCAAAATCGAATTAAAATTGTGACCTATACAGAGTCCACAACCATGATATACCATTTTTTAAACAGTATTCGCGTACAAACGGCGGCCATTTTGTCTGTCAATTTTGGTCCGATTTTCCCGAAATTCGAACTCAAACCTTAAGGTGTAACGGTGATATAATCAAACGTTTTTTTTAAATCGGAAAATAATTGTGACCTCCAGAGGGACCACAAGCTAAAAACATATATGCTGGCACTGCCAAGCAGGATACGCCCACATTTTCGAGAGATGGATAGAGAACAAGCAATACCGAAAGTGATTTTTCCTTACTGTGTAACGGTAATATAATCAAACGCTTTTTTTAAATCGGATAATAATTGTGAACTCCAGCAGGACCACAAGCTAACAAAAGGCGATTTTGCGTATAATCAGGGGCCATAATTCAGGAAGTTACTATCCGATATGCGCAAATATCGAAAGGAACCAAGATCTTTGGGTTATAACCATGAATTTCAAGTTTCATCAAAATCGAATTAAAATTGTGACCTCTACAGGGTCCACAACCTTGATATACCATTTTTAACACTATTCGCGTATAAACGGCGGCCATTTTGTATGGCAATTTTGGTCCGATTTTTCCGAAATTCGAACTAAACCTTCCTTAGGGTGTAACGGTGATATAATCAAACGTTTTTTTTTTAAATCGGATAATAATTGTGACCTCCAGAGGGACCACAAGCTAAAAAAGGTGATTTTTCGGACAATCAGGGACCATAATTCAGGAAATTGCGAAAGGAGCCAAGATCTTTGGGTTATAAACATGCATGTCAGGTTTCATCAAAATCGGTTCAAAATTGTGACCTCTATAGGGTCCACAAGCTAAAAACGTGATTTTTCGTACAATCAAGGGCCATAATCCATGAAGTTTTGATCCGATACATGCCAATATCGAACGCAGCCGAGATCTTATGGGGATAAACCTATATTTCAAGTTTCGTCAAAATCAGATAAGAATTGTTACCTGTAGAGAGTCCACAAACCAATTGTGGACGGACGGACGTCCGGACGTACAGGGGCGACGACATACTACGTCCACATGAAAATGTGGGCGTATACAAAGGCAATTTTGCGTACAATCAGGGACCATAATTCAGGAAGTTAACAAGCAATACCGAAAGTGATTTTTCCTACATCATGAAGTCCTATATTTCATACTGTATTGGGAGCAGCCATTTTGTTGGTCAGTTCCAGTCTGATATTCATGAAATTCGAACCCGACAATGATTATGGCGTGACGGTACACAACCGGATAATAATTGTGACCTCCAGAGGTACCACAAGCTAAAAAAGGTGATTTTTCGGACAATCAGGGGCCATAATTCAGGAAATTACGATCTCATATGCGCAAATATCGAAAGGAACCAAGACCTTTGGGTTATAACCATGCATATCAAGTTTCATCAAAATTGTGACCTCTACAGGGTCCACAACCATGATATACCACTTTTTAACAGTATTCGCGTACAAACGGCGGCCATTTTATATGGCAATTTCGGTCCGATTTTCCCGAAATTCGAACTCAACCTTCCTTACGGTGTAACGGTAATATAATCAAACTTTTTTTTTAAATCGAATAATAATTGTGACCTCCAGAGGAACCACAAGCTAAAAAAAGGCGATTTTGCGTATAATCAGGGGCCATAATTCAGGAAGTTACGATCTGATATGCGCAAATATCGAAAGGAACCAAGATCTTTGGGTTATAACCATGAATTTCAAGTTTCATCAAAATCGAATTAAAATTGTGACCTCTACAGGGTCCACAACCTTGATATACCATTTTTTTAAAACAGTATTCGCGTACAAACGGCGGCCATTTTGTATGTCAATTTTGGTCCGATTTTCCCGAAATTCCAACTCAACCTTCCTTAGGGTGTAACGGTGATATAATCGAACGGTTTTTTAAATCGGATAATAATTGTGACCTCCAGAGGTACCACAAGCTAAAAAAGGTGATTTTTCGGACAATCAGGGGCCATAATTCAGGAAATTACGTTCCGATAGGCGCAAATATCGAAAGGAACCAAGATCTTTGGGTTATAAACATGCATGTCAAGTTTCATCAAAATCGATTCAAAATTGTGACCTCTATAGGGTCCACAAGCTAAAAACGTGATTTTTCGTACAATCAGGGGCCATAATCCATGAAGTTTTGATCAGATACATGCCAATATCGAAAGCAACCGAGATCTTTTGGGGATAAACCTATATTTCAAGTTTCGTCTAAATCGGGTAAGAATTGTGACCTGTAGAGAGTCCACAAACCAATTGCTCGGGTTTTACATTGACATACCAATTATGGAGAAACTAGTATGGCTGCACAGGGGCCAACAAAGTTGCGATCCGCAAGAAATAACGATGAAGTGGGGTTTAACGTCCTACTCTTCTACACCTAACCTGGACTAATTGAAGACGGCATACGCCTTACAGTGTGCTATGAGGGACATTTTGCCCGGCAGCGGCGCTACGGCCTACTCTTACATCGAATTCCAACTGCCAAGGGTATTTTCGTCCCATCCGAACGACTAGACAGCTGTCCTTGTCAGGCCCTCCGTTCTGCATCACTGTCAAGGGAAAACCAAGATGAACTTTCTCGGCCAATGCAGGGATCGAACACCCGACCTCCAGGCTAGCGAGCCTAGCGTTACCCACTTAGCCACGTGATCCTCGCTCCGCAAAAAGTCAAAGAAATAAAATGAAATAGACTTTAACATCCCATTTTTCTGTCCTGACTGGGCTAATGTTCGCTTCGGAAACAAAATGCAACAGATCGACAAATCCGTCAGACATCATGTGCAGCGAGATATGACTTTCCTTATTTGATTCCTTTGACTTGACCAGCTTCTAAATTTTTTCGTATTAAAATTACAAAAATAAATAAGACACTATTGTTCCTACCATTTCCCAACATTGCATATGAAACACACAAAGACAGTATCCATATAAACAGCTCCATCTCTAGAAAACTAATGACGATATTCTATCAACGCCAACAAATATTAATTAAATCGTCCAATAGAAGACTATAGGAGCGACAATAAACTAAAAGGATTTGAATTACAAAATTTTTAATAACGAACAGGTAAAACTGAATTCGAATCATATTCGTAATTAAAATTTTGGGGTGTTAGATTACCACAATTTAATTGTATATAATAATACTAATAATAATAATAATCAGTTTATTGTCTGGAGCAACATATATAGTACATGAGTTATAATTTTTAACATCCCCCCCCTTACTCTATAAAACTATCAACTATACACAGTAACAACATTTACACAAATAATGGTGCTAATGATAAATGTTATGGTTTTACAGACATGCGGTTAATCGCACGCAAGTTACAGCTTTGTTTTAATTCACTTTACCAATAGTAGGGTGTCCCGAGCGGTCCAATTTAGCCTCAAAGAAATTGTCTAACCTCAAGAGGTGTTGACTGTGCAAAGACGAATTTCTCAATGATGACGACACAGACGCATTATACCAAGCCAGGAAATTTAAGAAATTGTTTCGTATTTGAAATATGCTGCCGGGAATTTATCCAAACGAACTTTAGTCTCGGTTGACCAGATTTACTGTTTGAGACTACTGGCTTTTAGGGTTAAGGGAAAACAAACCCATTTATTTGGTTTAGGAATTGACCGGACTCTTTTTTAATTTATTGTCAATCGATTAGCAGGCCTGACGTCCAACGACGAATTACTATCCAGCATTGGTTTGGGCGATCACTTTAATCACGGCACAATAACAAAACTTCCCTTTGCAAGAATTACAAATATGCTAGTACTATAGGTATCATTAATAAATTTCCAACCAATACAGAGCACCAGTCCATAGTTACTGCTTTACACGACGACAGCGTGACGTTCGTTGATAACGGTATTCGAAGTAGGCTGGTGAGACTGAAAACAAAGTATAGAAAGCTGGGTAAACATATAAAGACTTCTAATAAATCTTTAAAAGTATATAACGACTATCTCAGCCCCCTTTTCCCCGGGATACCTGCAAGACACATTTAAGTAATAGAGCTACACAGACATCTGTCGATGCGACTTTGACCAAATTAAATATAAAAAATAGGAATTTAGTAAGTAGGATCGATAGGTATAAACACAAAATAATTTTCAGTTTAACAAATCGACTAAGGAAGACCTCAAAAGAATTGATTCGCACGAAGGCTAATAGTAATAACTTTTTGCAAATAAAAAAAACTGCAAATAAAAAAAACTCTAAGTCCCAACCTCGTGTGGAAGAAATAATTTTGTATGATGTCGGAAATTAAAGATGTACTTCAGAATGCCATAATTTGGTCAAGCAACTTAAAAACCTCAACATTTCCGACAGGAATGTCGACGGGTTTATAACCGCATGTTAAGCAGACGCGGGATTCAAATATAATTACACTCCAGCAAAAACTACCGTTAAAAGAATATCGTGTGAGCGCGTCGGTTTATCTTTATAACATGTTTCGGAAACCCTAAAGTCAGGGAAAAATTCGGCACATACGCCATATTGGTCTTCGAAATATGGCTGATAAATCTGCGCAAACTACTCTTACAACTTTAAATGAAATTTTGGCAGATCTTGAGGATATAGCTGGGCGCATTCGTAAATCCGTAATTTTCGAACGTAGAAATACAATGTCACACACAGCCAGCACCTCGCGTGGAAGAAATAATTTTGTATGATGTCGGAAATTAAAGATATACTTCAGAATGCCATAATTTGGTCAAGCAACTTAAAAACCTCAACATTTCCGACAGGAATGTCGACGGGTTTATAACCGCATGTTTAGCAGACGCGGGACTCAAATATAATTACACTCCAGCAAAAACTACCGTTAAAAGAATATCATGTGAGCGCGTCGGTGTATCTTTATAACATGTTTCGGAAACCCTAAAGTCAGGTAAAAATTCGGCACATACGCCATATTGGTCTTCGAAATATGGCTGATAAATCTGCGCAAACTACTCTTACAACTTTAAATGAAATTTTGGCAGATCTTGAGGATATAGCTGGGCGCATTCGTAAATCCGTAATTTTCGAAAGTAGAAATACAATGTCACACACAGCCAGCACCTCGCGTGGAATAAATAATTTTGTATGATGTCGGAAATTAAAGATATACTTTTGTATGATGTCGGAAATTAAAGACATTAAAGATATACTTTTGTATGATGTCGGAAATTAAAGATATACTTCAGAATACCATAATTTGGTCAAGCAACTTAAAAACCTCAACATTTCCGACAGGAATGTCGACGGGTTTATAACCGCATGTTTAGCAGACGCGGGACTCAAATATAATTACACTCCAGCAAAAACTACTGTTAAAAGAAAAGCTCTTTAACACTTTATATAAACAGTACAGAGGCAATATTTGTTCTAAATTAGTAGAAAATGAATGAATGAATGAATGAATGAAATGTTGTTTAATGGCACGTCAGCTCCAACCGGGCCATATTGTGCCAAACATGATGAAATTACCGAGACAAATTAAAACAATAACACAGGGATGTATTTATATATGTAAATAAAAACAAGTATCACAGAAAATATAGCTAAAAATAAATATATCAATTACATTACATATATAAATATTTAAAATGCAGAAAACGATAAATATATACAATTAAAGTTTTGAATAAAAATTTGTCTCTCTTAAAAATGCTAGCAATTTATCATAAAGCTCCGGTTGTGCAAATAGCTGACGTGCTGACTGGCAACGGTAGTACTTAGATCTAATATTCTTGAGATGCTTGCACTCAATCAAAATGTGCTTCACTGTCAAAGGAACATGACAGTGTTGACATTCTGGTTGGGGCTCTCGTTTCAAAATGAAAAAGTGTGTTAAAAAGGAATGACCAATACGAGAGCGACACAAAACAACTTCATCCCTCCTGTTAGTTCTATAGGAGCTTGGCCAGTCTCCTAACAGGGGCTTAATATGATGAAGTTTGTTTGTGCCTGCAAGATCCCAAGACCGTTGCCAGCGGCCATAAATAAAATGATTAATCGATGATTTAAAATCTTGATATGGTATTAAAATTGGTGATAGGGGGAGATCTAAAGCAGCTTTGGCAGCAAAATCTGCTTGATCATTCCCCCTTATATCAACGTGACTGGGGAGCCAGCAAAAGACGATGTCTTTGCTTGAAAGCTCGTAAGATAGTAGCAGACGATAAACATCTGCTACTAATGGGTGTTCAAGCTTTTTATTGTAAATTGCTTGAAGTGAGGACAAAGAATCAGTGAAGATAATGTGCTGTTGTTGATGAGATGAGTGTATGAACTCCAAAGCGTGCAGAATGGCCTGAAGTTCAGCTGTAAATATGGACGCAGCAGGTGGGAGGCGGACAGAAATGGTCTCGGATGGTGTCACGGTAGCCGAAGCTACCCGATCGTCATCTTTCGAACCATCTGTATATATTGGAGCATAAACACCATATTTAGACCTTAGCTCTCTAAAGAGAGACTGAAAAACCGAGGAGCTAGTATTTCTCTTTTTATGCCGAGTAAGATCGAAATCGATCTTTGGGGGAGATACAGCCCACGGTGGAGTCCTAAAGAAAGGGGTATTCGCAATACTGTCAAGGCTGATACCAGCCTCAGACAAAAGGGGTTGTATGCGAATACCGAATGGAGGAATGACTTTAGTCTTGAGCATATATAAATGTTCATGATAGGGTCTAAATATGGTGTTAAATGAAATATGATTTGGTAAAGATGCTATTTTCGTAGCATACTGCAGGGCCAGCTTATCACGTCTGTTGTGCAGTGAGGGCTCATGCGCCTCGACGTATAAACTGTCCACTGGAGATGTACGAAAGGCTCCTAAACTGATTCTAAGTCCTTGGTTGTGTATGGTGTCGAGCTCTTTGAGATAAGACTCGCGGGCAGACCCATACACAATACACCCATAATCGAGTTTTGATCTTATTAACGCTCGATATAATCTGAGCAAGACCTTACGGTCTGCTCCCCAGTCAGTATTTGATAAGACTCTCAGTATGTTGAGGGCTTTCAGACATTTCTTTTTTAGGTTTTTAATATGGGGGATAAATGATAATTTCTTATCAAATATCAGCCCCAGAAATTTGGTTTCATCCACAACTGGAAGGCGGTTGCCATCCAAGAAAAGTTCTGGATCAGGATGTAAACCTCGTTTCTGACAGAAATGCATGCAGACAGTCTTGGATTTCGAAAACCGAAATCCATTTTCGGTTGCCCATTGTTGAAGTGAATTCAAACAAAGCTGCAACTTACGTTCGATTATCCGCATGTCTGTAGAACCATAGCACATCTGAAAGTCATCAACATAAAGAGCGCCGTTTGTACCTGGTTTAAGGCACGCTGGGATCGTATTAATTTTTATAGCAAAAAGAGTAGGAGATAAAATGCTTCCCTGTGGAACCCCCATTTCCTGAGGGAATGGGTCAGAGAAAATTGATCCCAGTCGTACCTTAAATGACCTATCTTCGAGGAAATTTTTAATGAAGATAGGTAAGCGACCTCGTAGGCCGAGGTTATGGAGGTCGCGCATGATACCATGTTTCCACGTGGTATCATATGCTTTCTCCAGATCGAAAAAAATTGCAACTAAATGTTGCTTCTGGATGAAAGCGTCCCTGACGAACGTTTCAAATCTGACGAGATGATCAAGAGTGCTCCTTTGGGACCGAAATCCACATTGGAGGTCAGTAATGAGGTTGTTGGACTCTAGGTACCAAACAAGCCTTCGATTGATCAATCTCTCCATGGTTTTGCAAATACAGCTAGTTAAAGCGATCGGACGATAATTGGTAGGATTCGTATGATCTTTACCCGGTTTAGGGATGGGAATGATTGTGGCTTCATGCCACGAAGGAGGGAAATTCCCATCAACCCAAATCCGGTTGAAAAGATCCAGTAAGATGAGGAGTGTTGGTAAAGGTAAATGTTTTAAAATCTGGTAGTGTATTTCATCTGGACCAGTTGCAGTATCCCGAGCCCGCTTAAGCGAATCTCGAAGTTCTGCAATGGAAAAACGATCATTATAGCATTCATCATTGCGGGACTTGAAATTAAGTCGCCTTTTCTCCTGTTGTTGTCTAATGCCTCGAAAGGCATCGGAGGAGAAATTGGATGATGAATTGAATGAAAAAGTACTGGCCAGAGAATTAGCAATATCAGGAAATGTTGTTAAGGTGGTATTATCAACATTGAGATGGTTAACTGATAATGCACTACTTTTACCTTTAATCCTACGAATCCTATCCCATACCGACTTAGATGTGGTACGGGAATTGATCCTTGAGACATAACTCTCCCATGAAGATTTCTTTGCTTGACGTATGGTTCTACGGGCCTTCGCCCGGACCATTTGGTATGCCGCAATATTCTCCATGGAAGGATGGTTCTTTAATCGTCTCAGGATACGATCACGCTCTTTAAGAGCGGATTTGCAATCTTCGTTAAACCATGGTTTATTGAAACGTTTGGGTTCAGTCGTGGTTTTAGGAATCGCCTGCTCAGCTACATCTTGAAGAATTGAAGTGAATAAGGCCATAGGCTCATCTGCATCTTCTAACTCCTTTGCATCAAAAGAGAAAAGACACAAAGATTCAAAAAGAGCCCAATCAGCCTTATGCAACTTCCACCTCTGAGGTCTTTCAACCGGAGAGGGACCATTATTATCAATTATGATAGGAAAGTGGTCACTACCACATAGATCCTCATTTACGCTCCATGTAAAATCCTGAAACAGGACCGGAGAGCAAATGGTCAGATCGAGGGAAGAAAAAGAAGCTGTGGCAGGATGTAGATAAGTAGGCGAGTCATCATTTAATAAACACAAATTATTAATGTTAATGAAGTCCGCTATTTGTTTACCTCTGTTGTTATCATCTGGACTACCCCAGAGTGAATGATGACCATTGAAATCTCCCGTAATAATAAACGGGAGAGGAAGTTGTGCAACAAGGTCATCAAGATCTCTGGGATTAAGATGAAAACTTGGTGGAAGATATACAGAGCAGAGTGTTATAGGAATATGTAAAGTCACTCTAACTGCAACTGCCTGCAAAGGCGAGTTCAGAGTAACTTGACTCTGAGGGATATCTCCATTAAGAATAACAGAAACACCCCCATGAGCTCTACCATCACCAACTGCATGATGATGGTAACCAACAAAATGTCTGAAGGACAAAGTGTCAGAATTCCTCAAAAAAGTTTCCTGTAAACAAATAGCTAAAGGATTATAATTTTGAATTAAAAGTTGGACTTCATTAAAATTTGGTTTTAAACCACGACAATTCCATTGAATAATGGAATTTACCATTGTCAGGGATAATTTATTTTTGACGGCTTACCGCCGACGGGGTCATTATTGGCCCCCTCTACGGTAATACCGTCCATCAGATCAACCCCATATTTCGTGAAATGGACGATAGGGTCTTGTGAACCCTTTTTGCCCCTTTCACGCAACTTTGCTAATTTCTTTTGTCTTGAAGATAAATAAACTCTTTCCTGTGAGGGTGGGATAACCGTTGACTGCGATCCTGGCCCAGTGAACATGGGATCAGGAGCTGCAGCGTTCGGTTTATGCAATTGATGTGATTCCTTGCCATTCTTAGAGGAAGTATTAGGAATGGTCCCAATATCTCCAGTTATGGGCAAAGAAGATGAACCCTCATCAGGCAAGGGCAAAGTTGTTTGAATCGAGCTCTCTCGTGACTGAGAAGACCTCGAAACCCCTTTTACATGATCTGATGTTGTAGGCAAAGTCCTCATTTTTTGTTTCTCTGGCCAGGTTATGTCTGTCTGAACAGATATTGATCTAGTAGAAACTTTAACCACACTCGAAAATGATTTCCCTTGTGGTGCAATGGGAATGAGTGAAGTTAGTTCTACTTGCTTTTTAGCATCAAAATATGAAATCTTCCGTTCAGACATGACCTGTTGAATTCTTTTCTCTTTCTGCCATATTGGACAATCGCGAGAGTAAGCAAAATGCTTACCCTTGCAATTCACGCAGCAAAACTCAGCCTGGCAGGCAACGCTCTCGTGGCCATCATGGCCACAACGAGCACAGGTATCTTTGCCTCTGCAGACGGTCTTGCTGTGTCCAAATTTCTGACATTTATAGCAGCGAAGAGGATTGGAAATATAGGAATCAACAGGTATATTTAAATAACCTGCCTTGATTGATTTCGGTATGTCGGGACGATTAAAAGTGAGGATATAGGTGCTTGTGGGAATCACCTTATCTCCTCGGCGTACACTAATTCGTTTAACTTGTTGGACGCCTTGAGAAGAAAGGTATTCAACCATTTCATCCTCACTGCTGCCTTCAAGATCCCGACAGCGAATGACACCTCTACTAGAGTTTAATGATCTGTGTGGAGACACCTTGATAGGAATGTCTGCCAAAGTTGTTGATTTGAGAAGCATGGTAGCATGCTGCTCCTTGACACATTCTATCAAGAGTGTTCCATTTTTCAATTTTTTAATGGCTTTGGGTTCACCGGCCAAGCCGGCAATGCCCTTACCAATCAAAAAAGGTGAGACTTTCGATAAGTCAGTAGAGGGGCTCTCAATCAAGAGAAACCTCGGCCATGACTTTGCCATTTTATTTTCAAATATATTAGAAACGTCTTCTGTATTAAGACGTTTCTGTTTTAATCGTTCATTTGTTGGTGTGGGGGGGATTAGGGAATCCATGAACGTATATTTTTTTGATTCACCCCTCGTCGTCCCCCAGGTTACTTCCCTGCCTACTAAGGGGAGGACTAGCACGGATAACCTGCGCGTGGCCTCAGGGCTCGACGAGGGGTATACTCAAGCCAGAAGTAAAAAAACTATCCAACCTGATTGACCCAAGCCGCCGCCCTGCAGAATGTACTAAGGACACAAAGGTAGTAGTATGCTGAGTGAATAACCAACAGAGCATTTAACTGGAAACGGTACATTCTACAGAGCTAAAACGACCAAAGCCGATTGATCAGAGTGGGCCACTCTGACCTCCCGTCTAGGTGAACCATGGGCCAAAGTAATGTGTTGCAGAAAAGAGGCCCGCAAGCCAAATCCCCACTCAATTACCAGGATTCCACTCTCCACCGACACGGGTCGCAACGCACGGCAAACACGCTGCCCCATTATAGGGATCCTTTTAGTCGCCTTCTACGACACGCAGGACATACGAAGGGTATATTCTTATCACCCCCTACACCCCAGGGGGGAAATTAGTAGAAAACTGGTCAAATTAATCAGATTCAGAGCGACATATTCATCAATCATTTCGTTTGCGGTCTTCATCTATTAACTGGTTTGGCGGATAAAAGTGCGTCTGAATTGAATAAATTTGAGGAAATGTATTTTAAAACGTATTCGGCACAAACGTTTAAAACCGCTTCTTCATATTGTCTAAACGTACCTGGGCGTGTTCGATTGATTCAGACCATATGTAAAGCATATGGTTGTTATTAGCCTCTTCAGTTGTATCTCAAGTTCCTTGGGATTTCAAAATTACCGCTAACGCCATTTCATGGTAACCGGTTTAATATAATTTTCCACAATGCCGCAATTGTAAATTATATTGGAACAGAAAATAGATTGAACCAAAGCATTATTTCATATTGAGTGTCAGGCTTTTGACTTGATAGATAAATTAATTACTGCTCCACTGTGGCGCATATTAATAATAAAAAGCGGCATTAATGCCCTTGACATGAAAACTTTTTATCAGAAATTACACGATTTTTACCGAAAACCCGGGGATCCTTTTAGTCGCCTTCTACGACACGCAGGACATACGAAGGGTATATTCTTATCACCCCCTACACCCCAGGGGGGAAATTAGTAGAAAACTGGTCAAATTAATCAGATTCAGAGCGACATATTCATCAATCATTTCGTTTGCGGTCTTCATCTATTAACTGGTTTGGCGGATAAAAGTGCGTCTGAATTGAATAAATTTGAGGAAATGTATTTTAAAACGTATTCGGCACAAACGTTTAAAACCGCTTCTTCATATTGTCTAAACGTACCTGGGCGTGTTCGATTGATTCAGACCATATGTAAAGCATATGGTTGTTATTAGCCTCTTCAGTTGTATCTCAAGTTCCTTGGGATTTCAAAATTACCGCTAACGCCATTTCATGGTAACCGGTTTAATATAATTTTCCACAATGCCGCAATTGTAAATTATATTGGAACAGAAAATAGATTGAACCAAAGCATTATTTCATATTGAGTGTCAGGCTTTTGACTTGATAGATAAATTAATTACTGCTCCACTGTGGCGCATATTAATAATAAAAAGCGGCATTAATGCCCTTGACATGAAAACTTTTTATCAGAAATTACACGATTTTTACCGAAAACCCGAATATTGAAAATTTTGTTAAATGTAAATCACATCCATTTGAATCTCTAATCAAAATTGAAAATGATTCTGTCTTTGCTAACCTGACGAAATTCAATTCTGATTTAACTATACTATTCAAAAAAAGTAGGGGATATTTGATTTTGGGGGCAAAATACTAAAATATGCAAATGACTACGAAAAAAGTCACTATAGAACCTAACAGAAGAAACATTTTCAGTTACATGTGACGCCCAAACGCACCACTAGCTACCGCATGGAATGCAGGTGATGCTTGGGATCATCATGGGGGTCCAACCCAAGATTTGCACGACTCTGGCTTTGAATGTTACAGTCATTGTGGCATTGAATTCCAGGGTGGAAACATCAGTTTAATTGCTTTAGTGACCAGAAAACAAATTTTGATATGCGTCGGCTTACCCAAAATGAAAGGTTACGTGCCCTTGGCATGCTACAGATCGGCACAACACAGGCGGTTGTTTGAGAGATCATCACATTCAGGGATCGTCAGCCCTGGGATAATCGACGCTGGAGCAATGTGATGTTTTCAGATGAGTCAAGGTTCACTGTTGATTTTTTGGACAGACGTAGGAGGGTGTGGCGTCGTCGAAACGAGCGCTTCCAAGACGTTAACGTCATCAGACATGATCGATTTGGGGGTGGTTCTGTTATGGTGTGGGGAGGCATCACTGTTGCTGGAAGAGCGGCTTTACATGTTGTTGCAGGGCGTGTTACAGGCCAGTACTACCGGGACAACATCTTGGCAGTCCATGTTGTGCCGTTCACACGACGTCATGGCCGCCGTTTCATCTTCCAGGATGACAACGCAAGATGTCACAGGGCCAGGATCGTTACAGGTTACCTCCAACAACAGAACATCAGCACATTACCTTGACCGGCACTGAGTCCCGACCTCTCCCCCATCGAGCATGTCTGGGATATGCTTGGACAGAGGTTACGTCAACGTCAAAAACGTCCTGCCAATGTCCAAGAACTTGCTGCTGCGTTGCAACAGGAATGGGACAATCTGGACCAAATTGACCTTAGACGTCCCATTAGGAGTATGCCACGTCGGATCAATGCTTGTTTGGCAAACAGAGGAGGATTTACCCGTTACTGACTTTGTTGTGATGCTGTGGTAACTTTGCTGTTTGACCCCGGGTATCATTTTACCCTTATAATGGTCAGTCTGTGCCTTACTTAGTCTAACGATCATTTGGAATAAATCGATAAATGTGAACTTTATTTCATTTTGTCATTTGTTTCTTCGTCAGTTTCATTAGGTGACTTTAATAACACTTAAAAATCAAATATCCCCTACTTTTTTTGAATAGTATATTAATTCAACCCTGGTCCATGTTTTGGGAGTTCTCTTTGCCGAGTTCAGAAAGTATAGTGCAAAATTTTACTTGAGTATCGCAATGACTTCGTGTTCGAGTCTTTGGAAAAGAAAAGAGGGTGTAGAAAATAGGCTTTTACAACATACAGATAGGGTATTGAAAGAGGCACAGTAATGAAGCATGTAAATTAAAAGGTAGTAAATGAATGGCATTTTCATGACCGATTGTTGCACTGTGATATCCTACAATTGGTGGAATATTGTAGCTTGCTTATTTTCAATCACAAAGCTTTTCAATATGGACTCCTAAACATACACTTGACCTTGCAAGATCCACTGCCTAAACATTCACACGGCTCCCTCCCGCCGATACCACCACAAGAATTTGAACACAATTCACTCTCGTCTACAGGCTCACTCAAAGGCGTTTTATAGCTGCGGCGCTGGAGGCGCCAGCCTCCTCGCGCAAAAAAATCAAAGAAATTGAACAAATAAAACGGGAGAAAAGTGCTAAAACCGATGAGAAAAATGAAAAAGTACCCTAGTTAGGGAGGGCCCTAAAAGCAGACAAAAGGACCCCTCGTCTGACAAAAGGGCCCCTCGTCTGACAAAGGGGCCCCTCGTCTGACAAAAGGGCCCCTCTGGTCAAGGGAAAGGGCCCCTGAGTCTGAGTCAATCGCTTTCTTTACACTGTTAATATATCGAATCCACTACTGACTGAGAATGCAGTCATTACACTGGTATGAAAAACATCAATCAAGACACCCCCACCCGGACCCTCAAAATAGTATAGCCTCCGCAATGATAAACCTTAAAACGCCCTTGGGCTCACTTAATTGTATTCAAATACATTCAAACAACCAAAAGACAAAAAGAACACGTTACCTATCTCTATCTGTCAATTCATTAAAATCAAACATAACAGTAACAGTTTATGTAACACTTACAATATATATAAACAGATAGAGTATAAATGACATGAACACCTTATAGCAATAAAAGAAATGTAACAGTTAAAACTATTGAAAAGCTTCGCCAAAAGCAAAATTATAAAGATAGGTTATGAGCAAATATGTAAAGAAAAGTATTAGTATGTTAAGCGTATGATTGGTAGTGGGGCGGATATGTTACACTTTTGGGCTGAGTTGTGCACTTCCGGAAAGAAGCATGAAAATTTGGCTAGGGGGATTTGGGGCATGCTGATTTCACAAATGGCGGGAGCCACGACGCCACTCCCGCAAAAAATCGAGAAATTCAAAATGGCCGCCATAAATCACGTTCTCGTCCATAAATTTTCTGTAAGTGACCCCCCGATTTCAATGATTTTTGATTTCAAAAATGGCGGGAACCACCACGTCATTCCAACTCTTCCCCACCAAAAATTGAGAAATTCAAAATGGCCACCATAAAACATGTTCTCGTCCATAAAGTGTCTATAAGTGCCCCGATTTCAATGATCTTGATGTCTATACCTATGTTTTTAAAGTCAAGGAATCCAGTAAAACACATACGAAGACTCATAATGTTCTCCTTCATAGTGTTTTCTAGAAATGGTTATAATTCTAATCAAACGGGTTAATTATTTACACCTTCTCCTGCTAAACGGATATCAAAAATGCATTATGTTCCATTTCAGTGGAAACTAGCTATTACTCATTAAACACAAACAGTCCACATTTGATTTCAATTACCATGTTATATATGCACACAATAGTGTTATAAAAATATCCAATAAACGTCTGAACTTTCTTCACAAATCACCCGATATATTCGGTGAAAATACATTTAACAAGGTATCACTATCATTTTATTTTTCACAAACAAGCCATGGTCATCTAGTCAATCACCTACCATGTCCAAAAAATATATATACTTGCTCCTTGGGCATGCGCTACAGCTACATCTGTTCAACTAACCAACTGGGACATTTGTGCTCTGTGTCAAGCACATGGTGGAACACTCATAAATCCATCAGCAACAGGTTACTCGTCTCTGGCCACTAATTTATCATCTTTTCACGAATTGAATTAAGTGCCCCGACAGAGATTTAAGGTATTAAAATACTTAAAAACGGTGAAAGTATATTCGTTTCCAAACAGTATTGTTTACATTTAATTCGATTTGATAGCTTCGTTTGTCACGCAATAAGTTTTACTGCAATATTCTGCTATGCACTGGTTAATTGGGCATAATGAAATCGTGAGCCATGCCGTAACGTTATGTAAACATATTTGGACCAATTTGACACACTGTTTTAAAAGTAATGCTTTAGTAACGTAGTTAGCGATTGTTTGTTAATCGGACTATTGACCAATCATAAATCAGAACAAGAATTTCCACTCGTTACAGCAGTGAGTAGTGAGATTAGCTCTAATCAAACGGAACACTGCGGGGAGTATGATGCCCAAGGAGCAAGTTTAAATCTTTTGGACATGGTAGGTGATTGACTAGATGACCATCACCTGTGTCTGAAAAATAGAATGACACTGATACCTTGTTAAAGTAGTCAAGTCACTAACTCAATATCATCCAAAATCTTCAACATTGAAAACACGAATTATTTGTCGATTTGAATCAACATTGATGCGGAGATTTTACCAGAAAAAGATCGGCTTCGGCTATCCAATATTTAAGATCATTTTACCATTGGTACACGAATCGTGTGCCATAATGCGTTTCAGCTCCATTTCTAGCAAGAGACTCGAGGAACCCACCAAAGGCAAATCAAACGGCGTGTGTAGACTGGAATAACCAGACGCTAGAATTTTTTATTCGATTTAGACTGCTGGCTTAATTCGCCGCACATAACTGATTTGAAATTAAAGTAAAAACGGAACCCATTGAATGTAAATCAGTCTATATACATTCATATTACAGTATTATATGAGTTGGGAACCACTTGTGTCAATTTCTAGGTCCCAAATGTTAGCGATTTAGCTCCTTTAAATGTTTTTCACCGAATATATCGGATTTATGAAGAAAGTTCAGATGTTTATTGAATATTTTTATAGCACTATCGTGTGCATATATAACATGGCGATTGAAATCAAATGTGGACTGTTTGTGTTTGATGAGCAATAGCTAGTTTCCACTGAAATGGAACATTAGAATTATGACCATTTTTAGAAAACACTACGAGTCTTCGTATGTGTTTTACTGTATTCCTTGACCTTAAAATGATAAATATAGACATATCATTGAAATCGGGGCACTTACAGAAACTTTACGGACGAGGACGTGTTTTATGGTGGCCATTTTGAATTTCTCAATTTTTGGTAGGAACGGCTGGAGTGACGTCGTGGTTCCCGCCAATTTTTGAAATCAGCAAGATCATTGAAAATTGGGCATTTACAGAAATTTTATGGGCGAGAACGGTGGCCATTTTGAATTTCTCAATTTTTGGCGGGAACGGCCAGATGGACGTCGTGGCTCCCGCCATTTTTGAAATCAGCATACCCAAAACCCCCTTTGGCCAAATTTTGATACTTCTTTCCGGTAGTGCAAGCCCATTTCGCATATCTGCCCCACTATGCAGCAAATCATCTTGATGAATCGGGATACTTTCGTATCAATAATATGCAGCATTAAGTTTTTTTTAAATATATATTGTACACACTGTTCATGACCTACATGTGTAAAGATATTATTGCCCGCGAAATTTACCTGACAGCAAAACACCTGTTTCAACCGCCATGAAGAAGTTGCCACTCTGTTAATTTGTACTCTGTGGTATCCATTTTACTGTTTTTCTTATTAAAAAAAATAGTAAATTTACCTAAGTCAATAATTTCTGGTTTCACACGAACAGCCATAATGGTATTTGAGTCATGATCAAGCTGTTAGTTCCATAGTTAGAACATACAAATGTTTAGTACGCCATCCAGAATCTTCTGCATTAAACAGTGACCCTGTGGAAAACGGTTTACTGAAACATTTAAAAGATCCATAAACTTTGGCTTGTTTATTGTTACTGGCTGATGTTTTACCCACAATTTCTTCTTTATCATTATTCTTCCAAAGAAGACATGTGAACATTGGCATGGCGAAATCAATGGTTGATAAAACTTTAAGAATGCTACAAAATAGGAAATCTCAAGATGGTCCATGGCTTCTAAAACACCAGACCATGTTAGAAGAAATTGGATATCTGTCAAATAGTTTTAAAATGTCAGATTTCAACAGACATGTTACAGTACCCTTTTTGAATAAATTGGTTGACAATATAGACAATAGGTTTAAAGATGTGGACACTATTGATGCCTTATCAAATTTGGATTTATCTAATACTTACTTAGATGATAGTTTGCCAGTTCTGTATGGACTGAGATTTGCTTATTGTGTAAATATTTCGATCTACAAGACGAGGACATGGCAAGACTTTCTTGAGCTCATAAAATCATTCGAAGGAATTAATGTGGATTTAAATGGATTATTGGAGCTCTTCTTTTCCATTTCAAATCAGAGCAAGAACTTAGCATGCTTACTACCACTGAGCAGTGCAGAAGTGGAGAGAGTATTCTCTCAATTAAAACTGATTAAAACAAACCAAAGAAATAGACTATCGACCATAAACTTACAAAAGTTATTAGTAGTTAAATTAAACTGTGATCAGGAACTTTTTGACAACATTGTTGACATTGTAATAAAAAAAGTTTTTTGAAAGAAAACAAAGACGAATTAGTAGTATAATTATATAAATTTTAATAAAAAGTGTATAAATTGTGTACATTCTAGTTTTATTTTTATTATATAAATAGACATTGCTGGTTGTGCTGTGTCATCTCATTGCACTGTACTGTACTGAAACTCTCATGATCCCTGACCGCAAGTGATCAACATATCCCCCCTACCTTAATAGTTTCCACCCCTCCCAATTCTGACCCTGGCTGGAACACTGTTGAAATTATTTCAAGTTGGTGGGGCTTCATAACATCTGTCTTTAGAAACTTGCCCCAAAAGATACCAACACCTGATAATATTGTACTTAAAACATACCTATTATTATATTTTCATGGACCACAAAATGGCCTCGATTTTCCATACCATCGACATGTATCAAAGTTAAGCCACATGTCTGTTTTTCTTTAATTCTTGACAAAACAATTGTTTCCCGATCATAACACTGGCATTGTCAGAACAATAAGCCACGTGATTTTCCCAGGCCGTGATCATTGAACAATGCACACAGTAAAAGTTGATAATCATCCCACTAATTGATCAAACAGTGTCAACGACGTTAAATTTCTTTTTTAGGTTTGTAATGTGGGGAATAAATGATAATTTCTTATCAAACATAAGTCCCAGAAACTTGGTTACATCCACAATTGGAAGGCGATTGATATCCAATTAGAACAGCTCTGCATTGTTCTGACAGCAAATGCATGGGGAAAATTGCCCATTGGTAAAGTGAACTAATACACAACACAGCTGCAACTAACGTTCGATTGTCTACATGTCTGTAGAGCCATAGCACATCTTGAAGTCATCAATCGCGCCATTATTGGTGTAAACGTAGTTGATAGTTTTTTATAGAGTATGGCAGGGGGCCCATGTTGAAAATTATTACTTATTTACTAGTGCTGGCACGATAAATCGTTGAATCGATGTATCGCGATTCACCGTCTCACGATACCTGTATTGAATCGCAGGATGCCGAATCGATTTTTCACGATTCTTTTTTGCTTTTTATCCAATATAGCATGAACTTTAAAAACTTTCAATTATATCCACAACCCTAAACTTTATTTGAAACTATGACACTTCGCAAACGATGCTCAGTAGTCTTGACATGTGTGTTACTATAAATAGCGCATGACCGTAATTACCGTTAGTTTCGTAGGTAAAGATTAACAACATTTTCATGTCTTTTCGTTTTGTTTCTGAATTTCAAAGTTTGTTATAAGGTTTAGGTAATAAAACATACATATTTGAATACATAAACGACATTTTACTCTCGAATTTTATAAATTTAAAACGTAAATATAATAGATAGTACTATAGTAGCTCTTGTAAAAATCAAAATGGCGGTAAATACAATCGCTCCATCGAAATATAAATCTAAAGTTTGGGAAAATTTTGGGTTTTTAAAAGGGAACACAACGAAAGTTGTTTGTAGAATATGCAAAACTATTCTAAAATATTATGGTAATACAACCAATCTCAGCATTCACTTGACAAGACACCATAGTGTCCATAGTGGCGACTGTCTTGTCTAAGTTCGTCTGCTAGGATTAGTAGAGTTTACTTCTAAATAGTAGGCCCAATCAAGTTTATTTATTTCCTGGTTTTAGTGACTTCATTAAAAACACAATCACATATTTAATTTGTTGTTTTATTGATAAATGTACGACCTAGTTAGGAATCGCGATACGTATCGTATCGCGGCACATGAATCGCAATACGTATCGTATCGTGACTGCAGTCGCAATACCCAGCACTATTATTTACTAAATATGTTTCCCCTGACGATAAACTGACTATTATTTTTATATATAATTAAATCGTGGTTATCGCACACTTCAAAAATTTAATTAGGAATATGATTCGAATTCAGTTTTACTGATTTTTAATAACATTTTCTAATTCCAATCGTTTTCGTTTATTGACCATATTTAATTAAAATTTGTTGGCGATGAAATAAAGGCGTCATTTGTTTTCTAGAAATGGAGCTGTTTATATGGATACTGATTTTGTGTGTTTCTAATGTTATGTTGGGAAATGGTAAGAACAATATTGTCTTATTTGTTTTATAATTTGAATACGAATATATTTTGAAGCTGGTCAATGCATAGGCATCACATTAAGATAGTCATATCTCGCTGCACATGTTATCTGATCGATTTGTCTGCCTGCCCGTCCATCGATCTGTTGAATTTTGTTTCCGAAGCAATTATGGAAACTCACCATCCTCATTGCTATGTACAGTTTTGTGACACGTTATATTTTTTTCTGCATAAAGTTAGATCTGCTAAACTTTCTACACACTGCAGTGGATTCCTGGCGTTGTGCCTTTTGGCTGACTACTACAATGCTCAACTTTCATTTCACCTGCTGGCCGGGTTGCTATTCCTAACTCTAATAATAGATATCGGCGAATCAATGAACCCGCGGATTAGTGCACCTTCACCCTAACCCAACCCCTAATAATAGATATCGCTGGACTAATGAACCCGGACCAGTGAGCATTCCCCATTTCATTGGCATGGTTTCTCCATATTTATTATCGGCGTGTATTTAGTGTGAACGCTTATATTCCAGGAGAAGAGCTGTTTGTGCTTGGTGTCGTATATAACATCTATCGGTACAACACGACCAACAACAAGCTTGAGAAAATCTTTAAGAAAGGTACATGTCAATAACTTACTGTTCTGTCGCAAATTCGTTTACTATTAAAAACGAAACGGATACTATTGATTTTGATTCTTGATATAAATATTACATACAAATTATGTCATTCACGTTTCTTTATATGAAACTAATGAGTTTAAACGTGGATTCGGTATGAAATGCCATACAGTGTGCTATGGGGGAATTTTGCCCGGACAGCGACGCTGCGGCCTACTCTTAAAACGAATTCTAACTGTCAAGGGATCGCATATGTGTCCGCCAATATGTAAACGGGACCTCGTATTTTTATACAGTACTTTGTCCATTGCCAGGTCTCCTGTCCTGCCACAATGACAAGTGAAACCACGTCGGAAAGTCCCCATGAACGTAGGGGTTGTTGGTACAGTTAACCCCACCAGCCGCTTACTTACCGGTACTGTGGATTCGATGTTATTTGGAAACTGACAACCTAGAATTCTTAGTAGTAGTCAGTTTGTAATCGGTATTCTTTTGGATGAACGCAAGATTAGCATAACCGAACAAAACGTGATTTAAGTGGGGTCATAATTAGACAAAAAGGCTCCAGATTCCTGAAATTAATACATACTTAACTATACTTACAGCTGATACAATGGCGTGTGATTATGACAGAAAATTGATTTACTACACACTGAAAAGTAAAAGAAACACGCTATTTTCCATGAAGAAAGATGGAGGAGATAGGAAAGTCATATCAGATAAAGGTATGCTATGTTAAACAGGCATTATCTTAAAACTAAATCTGCCTATTGCAGGGTCCGTATTCAAAGGATATTTTAAGTCTAAGATAGTCACTTAACTACTAGCTTTCACTTAAATATACGTAACTTCCTGTTAGTTAAGGGCAAGTGATATTCTAAGGCATTGTTAAGTATCAAATTTTCCCTTAAAGTTAAGCTGCCTTAACTTTTAAGTGTTAGTCTTGAAGTGGTATATATAAAGGCCAGTTTAAGTGACCTATGGGAGGTACCTGAAAGTTAAGTGAGATTATAATGACTTCTATTAATGCTGTAGAAGTAGTCCCGTAATGGCGATTTTAAAAGATAGGGGATTCAGATTAAAACAAAGACAATGTCGTCGAGCGTAGCTGACCTCAAAGTTATTTTTTCGTCGTCAACTTTGATGTTGTAGTGCCATAATACCACCGAGCTAGTTAAGGATATATTTCCCAATCATTTATCATGTTATGTTTGTATGTTTCCATGACTGTCATATAATCAAGTAGAATTCATTTGTGATGACACATACTCGGCACAGCGTTTCGTTTGATTAGAGGTAATCCCACTACTATTATGAGTGGAGATTGTTGGTTTTAATTTTGATTGGTCAGTAGTCCGTCTACCAACCAATCACTAGCTGCCCTACAAAAGCTTTACATTTAAAACGAGTGCCAATATTGGACCAAATATGTTTACATCACGTTACGTCATGGCTCACGATTTTATTATGCCTAATTAACCCGTGCATAGCAGAATACTGCAGTAAAACTAATTGCGTGACAAACGAGGCTATCAAGTCGAATGAAATGTAAGCAATACTGTTTGGAAACGAACATACTTTCACCGTTTTTAATACCTTAAATCACTGTTTTAGGGAAGACCCAGATTAAATGAAGGACTGTCATGTTGCTGTACTTAAGTGATAGCTTTCATTGAACGGAAAGAATAGACACACTCCCGCATAAGTTCAAGAAACAGACGCTATTCCAGCAATGGCCAGAGAGGGATTTCTCGGGCCATTGCTTCGGGAGTATGGTGATGACATGGCTTTATAGATTTCACAAATTATTTATACTACCGCTAGAATCAAGGCATGATCTATTTTTTACAACTCATTCCCATATATATATAATCGGTAGTATTTATTTAGGTAAAATATAATGCAACATGAATATTTCGTACACACAATATATCGCCAAAGCCAGGCCTGTCAAAATCTAAAATGGAGGTAGTCACACAATATCTATGAATTTCTCAGTCTAACTTAGAAGACAATGGTCAGTGCGTATTGTTAATAATATGTTGTTTTCTTTTCCCGATATTTTGTTAAAAAAAATTAAAGTTTACAATATCCATCATTATACTACCACTATTTATTGTAATCTATTGGAATGGATTTTTTTTTTAAAATGTCGATTGAAACAGCTGTTCCGGCAAAGGATGCACACTATCATAATTTATCCTAAATTATAGTCATACTATTTTCATCGGTTACGATATAATATTTCGACAAACATTTTCCTGATGATGTACACTTAAGAATTTAATAGAGTAACCAGAGTTCAGCTTTTAGGGGGCATAACTTGCTTGAAATGTTAGAAATTCGTGATTTTTGGCAGTGGAGGGTATTCCATCAATTGAAAATTCATGCTTTTAGGGGAATGTGAGTATTCCATAATTTAAGTGTGAAGTTAAGTTTTCACATAGCCAAGATGTAAAATACAACCTTTGAATACCGATTTATGGTAATACAGTTAGTTAAGTGGAAAAATTATGGGTATTTTACTTAACTTTTAGAAAACCTTTGAATACGGACCCAGGTCTTTCTTTTGGGCCTTGAGTGTTATATAAATTATTAGACATGTATTAACAGGACAATAGATTAGAACGGATCGGTCATTTAATAATTTAATATATAATGAGCGCCATGGAAAACGCATCACTTAGTTTTACGTATAACAAAATGATCCTGTAAACATATCTTATTTATTTTGTTTCTTATTGTGAACAATATTCAAATGGGAACACATCAATAACAACACATTTGTACACTTATGGATGTTTAATCTGTAATCAACGGTACAAAGACAGAGGGGTCAAAACCGAAAGTACGACACAGATGTCAGTAGCGCGTGTGTCCTCCACGGGCTCTTCCGCACGCTGTGCATCAAAGGCGCATGTAATTAACCAATGTTTGAAAAAGGCCTGGGGCAAATTGTTCCATTCTTGGACAAGAACAGCTTTTAAAGCAGCAATGGTGTGCATCTGTGGTCTCCGATACAGACGGCGTCCAATCTCATCCCAGACAAGTTCTATCGGTGCTATGTCCGGGGACATGGCTGGCCAGTCCAAGACATTGATGTTGTTGGCAGCCAGGTAGTCCATACTTACACGGGCGGTATCCTGTTGGGAGTGCTGAAGTTGTCGGTGCGCTGGAAACATTAGAGCAACAATTGGTTGCAAGACATCATCATGGTAGGCTACAGCATTAACGCGACCCCTGCATATGTGTAAGGGGGTCCGGTGATGAAATGTGAAGCCTCCCCATCCCATCGATCCGTTTCGAAGACGCAGCAGTCTGCAAGACGTCTCCACACTCGTTGGCGGCCATCAGAGTGATAAAGATGAAAGCTACTCTCATCACTGAAGAGTACACTTTGCCAGTCTCCTCTTCTCCATGTCTAGTGTCCTTGATCCCATATCAAACGCCGCTGACGGTGATGATCCCTGGGGATAGCTCCAAACTAAGGTTGTCGTGCACGGAGTACTACCTCTCTTTGACGACGTCTTACGGTATTGGCACTTACTGGTCTATGTCTTTCGACGACTGCGGCACCTGTTCGGGTCGCTAGGCGGAATCTGTCACGCAGATGAGTGACCCGGATGTAGCGGTCTCCAGCCTGGGTTGTAACGCGGTGTGGACCAGGGCGTTGACGGTCACGTGTTGATCCAGTAACTCGAACACAATCCACCAACCTTACAATAGTGGACTGATGATAATTTAAGTGTCTGGCAATAGCAGACATGCCAGCCCTGGACATTCCCATGGCTTCATTCCGTTGATTTGCAGTAAGCTCAGGCATCTCTAGCTCGATTCCTTCACACGTTCAACAGAAAATTGCGACAGATTGACGTTTCACAGTTCATGTACTGCACATTAAGTTGAAAACAAGCTTTTAAAGGGCTCACACACAATGCTGCCCGTGAATACTGGGTTTTTCATGTGCATCTCGTGCATTTTTTTGTGCACACGGGCCGATATTTTTAGCGTTTGGGAGCATTGTCTGAAACAATAGTTCATAGTATTGCATAATATTATACATACAAAACGACCTATTAATCAAATATTTGGGAAAAAAGTGATGCGTTTTCCATGGCGCTCAGTATAAAACTGGAGAGAAATGAAATGAAATGGGGTTTAACGTCCTACTCTTCTGCACCTAACCTGGCCAAGGGATCTTTTAGGTGTACACGGGACCGATTTTTCGTCCCATCCAAACAACACGGGGAAACCACGCCGGAAAATCGAGATTAACTTTCTCAGCCAATGCAGGGATCGAACACCCGACCTCCACGCTAGGGAGCCTCCGGTTTCTTCCCACTGCTAAAGGCCCCTCCTTGCAGACGATTATTGAAATAATTGGAACTTCCGGTTTGTGATTTGTTTGAGTAAGACGTGTTTTACTTCGGCTCTTCAAATCGATTTCATCGGTGTTTATTTTGAATATATTTCTATGTTTTCTAGAGGATTTGAAACTATCTTGGGTGAGAATTATATAGATAATTTATATGCTTTAGACTGGTGTAAGAGTTGGGCCTTTTCCCCGGCTCTTTGGGAGTCTACTCAAAATTGTCTTTGTATTACGCTGTTCAACAATCATCGAATGGCGGTAAGAGGCGTTCCTTTAAAGAAAAAACTCCTAATTTGTCGAAAGTGAATATTGTGGATTTAATTGAGGCTGTAGAAAATGTTTGTGGTGAAGGGTCATGTTTTGTCTGTATCCCGAGATCTCCAACACATTATGAAGTGACGGTTAATCATGAGGAAAATTGTAAGCTGCTATGTGAGGGTTTGAAGATTGGTGATGAGATGATAAATATATGTGTGATAGATTATGTGAAACTACTATTGTTGTATCCTGAATAAACTTGCCTATTATATTGAAGATCGAGAGATTATTACAAGATTGAACGGACACGGAATGAAAGTGATAGAAGTAAAGTGTTGTAATGGTACTAGATTGGTGAGATGTAAATATCTAACCCCACATAAATTTTTACCGTATGCTATGAAGTTTGAAACTGTAGAAGGTATACAGAGTTTCCCTGTCATTCATTCAGATCAACAACGGGTATGTTGGAAATGCTATTCGATAGATCATATTATTACTAACTGTACTGATGTCAGATGTAAAGGTGTACCATGTTCGAATTTGATAAATGTGACGATGCATGCCCACATAACAATATGATTTACGTGAGAGAATTAACGTCAGGTTTACGTTAGAAAATTAACCATAAACTAACGGTTATAAACCTGACGTAAAATTAACATTAGATTAACGTTAGAATTATAACCAATAATACATATGTCATTATTATGTCTGAATGGTGACTAATTATCAATTGTTAGAATGTGCATATACTGGTATTGTTATTTAATCCAGAAGCATTCAAGGCGAAGAAAATGGTTAGAAAATCGTCCTAAATTTTACGTTAGATTTACGTCATTTTCTGGCGTAAAAGTAACCATAACCATTATGACGTAAAAGTAACGTAAATTTAACTGTCAAATTTTACCATTATTGGACGCTAACCAAAATCTAACCATAATGACATAAACTTAACGTAAATCTAACCATCCATGTTTACTGGGTGTGTATGTGGCAGTATTGTGCAGAGACAATAAACTGGGTAAACAAATTAGCGACAACCCTTATTGTGTTGTACCTGAGGCTATATATAATAACCATCAACCAATGTCTGAAACTAGTTTGTTATAAAAACGAGATCTCAATAAGCAATACGCACGATGTGTTTTTTCATTAAGCTGAAGTTGGTGAAATGAGGAATGAGATTAATACAACTCAGGGCGGTATGACAGAGTTGGTTAAACCGAGTGAATTAAATACCGATATAATGATATCTAATGTTAATAAAGCAGTCGAAAATGTGAATCTTGAAAGTGGCATTTGTGATTATATATTGATGACGATAAGAACACACAAAGTCAGGTAGATATTCATGTTATTCGACGAAGCAGGCGTAAAACAGCCTTTAAAGGTTGTAATAAAAACAAGAAAATGATGACAGATAAGGGGTAAAGATCGAGCGATTATTACAAGATTGAACGGACACGGAATTGAAGTGATAGAAGTAAAGTGTTGAAAATTGTTTAAATATTTTATCGTTACACTCTGATGATGGTTGTGTTTGGATTTCGTAATCAACCCGAAATGGGCGGCTTCTTGAACGCAAATAGTGTAAAGGTATGTAATACCAAGGTTGTCGACCCGATATTCCTGCATATCTGACCGTAACTTCCTAGGGTATGTATGGCCCCTGGTGATACAAAAAAAATGTTTATCTCGTTCTCTGTACATTTCTTGCAAAATGTGGGCGTATTTTGCTTGTCAACCACTGGGTTTGTCTTTCATATCAGCCAACCCCACACAGTGAATGGTATTTTGTTCGTCACATTTTTTGTACACTAACAATGAATTCCTGTTGAAAAGTAAAACTGATCCATTTGTCTTTCATATTAGTCGGTGCTTTTCCTGATATGATTAGTGTCGACCAAGAAACTGGAAACGTATACTATTCTTCACCAGAGGGAATTGGATATTTTTCTTACAAACAGAACTATAGAAAAACAGTTATTTCTACTAGCAATATGGATGATGTCCGTAATGTTGGATTCCATGGCAAAGGACCTAATAAAAGGTAATATCATTTGGTTTAATTATTACGTCACTTGTAAACAAAATGAAATGGGGTTTAACGTCCTATCGTTCTGCATTTACTGGACTTACAAAGACGGGCATATGCCTTGCATTGTGCTATGGGGGAATCGAATTCCAACTATCAACGTTTCTTTTACAGTGCACGTGACATGGGTGTTTGGTCACAACCGAACGATTACACGTTGTCGCTTTCCAACCGTCAGTCCTGTACCACTGACAAGGGGACACCACGCCGAAAAATCCCGATTACCTTTCTCTGTGAACACCGTTGTTGGTCTTCACAAAATCGAATCCAACTTATATGTAACATTTTAACAATGATGTTAATAATATGATGGTTTGATAATTATTTCGTCCGTGAGAAACTATGACCATTTACAGCCGATAAGACATACAGACACTGCACTCATACTGCAAGTAATGACCTGTATATATGAATTCAAGCGAATGGACCGACTGTACCAGAGTACTCTATATACATCTACAAATCTAAATAATATATTTTAATCTATTGTAGGGTTTACTGGTCTACCCGACATGGTAAACTTTACATGTCACAATCTAACACCAACACCGCGAAAGCACACCGGATAAGACACAGACACACACACTGCACAGGTACTGCAAGCAATGGCCGTATAATTATTTCATCCGTGTGAAACTATGATCCTTTACACGATAAGACACACACATACCACACATACTGCAAGCAATGACCATATATATATACTCAAGCGAATGGACCCACTGTACCAGAGTACTCGATATACATTTACATATCTAAATAATATAATTTTAATCTATTGTAGGGTTTACTGGTCTACCCGAAATGGTAACCTTTACATGTCACAATCTAACACCAACACACTTACCAAGTTGAGAGAAGATTGTTGGAAATTTATTATTTTAGGTAAGAAAGTTTTGAGATCTAGCATGTGTTGGCATACCTTTAAATCTAAAGTTCGCTTTATTTCTTGTTAATCTGCGGCAGCGTCATTTCGTCCATTCCAAATAGAAAATACATAATCTAGGATCTTTTCGGTTGGTTCTCTAAATATAATCTGTAATTCACGTCATATTTAATATTTACAATTGAGTATAATTGTTATAGAAATCCCCCACAAGGTACCCATTATTACATGTATACCATGCATTTGTTTCATAAAATGTTAGGATGATTCGCATGGCTTTGAGGATTAAAGTTTTTTTATTTATTTTTTTGCATTCATGATGCTTGTACAAATCTTATTCTAGTTCGATTTGCAACGCATCGCCCCCCCCCCTCCATAAAAACCCCATAGCCCGGTTTTATCTTGGAAAATGAAACGGTCTCATTTCATTTGTATTTGTGAGACGTTTCATTTTATTTAATTGGACAGATAAAGGTATGGTGTGTAGAGGCGACGGTACGGATTTTTATCTGGCAAGACTGAACGGCGTAAAGACTAAATCGCTACCCAATACACCTATTACATCATCGATACTAAACGACATGCGTTGTTCTGGTGGTGTCACTCATATTTTACATGTTGATGGGCATATATATATCTTCTGTGAAGAACCGAAACAGTTAGTAGTTATTATATTCATCGCATTTATCTTGCCATCGATTTATTGTCCCCCGCCTTTCGAAGAAAGTTGGGGGACTATTAAAATGGGTTCGTCCGTCTGTCTGTCTGTCTGTCTGTCCGCCCGTCTGTCTGTCCGTCACACTTTTTGAGACACAATAACTCTCTTCTTAATTGAGCTAGAATGTTCAAACTTGGTGTATGTGTTTATTAGGTCAATGCCTTGATGGAGTTCGAAGATGAGCATTTTCCGCTTAGGGTGAGGTGAGCAGAGATGAGCAATTTGATTGGTTGATGCTTTGGGACACGATCACTTTAGTTCTAATTAAGTGAGAGTGATGAAACTTGGTGTATAGTTTCATTACAGTAATACCTTGACTAAGTTCGATAATGAGCATTTTCTGCTCAGGGGAAGCAGAGCGATACACAAATTTGATTGGTCGAGACTTTGGAACACAATAACTCTCCTTCTAATTGAGTTAAAATGTTCAAACTTGGTGTATACGCTTATTAGGTCAATGCCGTGATGGAGTTCGAAGATGAGCATTTTCCGCTTAGGGTAAGCAGAGATCAGCAATGTGATTGGTTGATGCTTTGGGACACGATAACTTTAGTTCTAATAAAGTGAGAGTGATGAAACTTGGTGTATAGTTTCATTACAGTAATGCCTTGACTAAGATGATAATGAGCATTTTCTGCTCAGGGTAAGCAGAGCGATAAGCAATTTGATTTACCGAGACTTTGGAACACAATAACTCTCCTTCTAATTGAGTTAAAATGTTCAAAATTGGTGTGTGTTTATTAGGTCAATGCCTTGATGGAGTTCGAAGATGAGCATTTCCTGCTTAGGATAGGCAGAGATAAGCAATTTGATTGATTGATACTTTGGGACAAGATAACTTAGGTTCATCTTGATTGATGATTTTTATGCCAATACAATGACTGCATTTTCATTCAGTAATGGATTCGACAGTAACAGTGTATAGAAACGATTGACTCAGACACGAATGCCCTTTCCCTTGGCCAGAGGGGCCCTTTTGTCTGCCTTTAGGGTCCCCCTAACTAGGGTACATTTTCATTTTTCTCATCGGTTTTAGCATTTTTCTTTATAAAACACTTTTGGATGACACTTCGTGTACAGTTTGATTGCTTGATACGTTTGAAAAAAATAAATGTGCGATTAATTAATATGTGTCATTTATTTATTTTGGGATATTGGCGGGGGACATCAGCCTCACTGTTGGCTTTGGTAATTTAAAACTGACAAACCTATTTAGTATTCAATTCACCAAACACGAGTTGCCCAACAAGATGACTGAAGGATTGAAGAAAATGTTAACAAATTCATTTTTCCTTTATTCTTTTCTTGACGACAAACCCAAAGGAAAAAACCCAGAAGTTGACTGTTCACATATTCGTGTCAGGAATGTCCATAATATTTGTATTTTAATGGGAAATTCAAAATAAAATGAACTAACGTCAATGCCCTTGATGGGGGGGGATCTTGGAATTCGAATTATCGTCAATTTGAAAGATTTGCATATTCGAATTGGTAAAGTGTTGTGGTAAATACGACGGTGTGTTCCCACTTTGTCGGCAGACGGTTAATCCTTTAATTGGTCTTTGTTTTAAAGTAGTCACTCAAGAACTGTTCACTAGTGTTCAACGTTCATGAGCTCTTAATCCCTCTTAATAAAATTTATTAACCAACAAAGTAATAACATTTTGAACACAGTTCTTGCCGGCGTCATGCCTTCAAACATGAATTCAATTTAGTATATTAATATAAATAAATGGTCGATCTGTGTTAAATCTTTAATAAACAACAACGTGTCGAATTTTTAAAATGACAAACATTCAGGTTAATGTTCGCATTATCTCCAATAATTGGGGTGACCAAATTGTAATACAAAATGGTTACAAGTACCGAATAAAGTCAAGAAAACCAAATGCCGTCCATTGGAAATGTTCAACAAAAACATGCATTTTTATATGTGTAAATTATTTAATGTTATATAATAAATGTTAAATTTGTTAAAATCAATACAATTTTATATGTGTTAATTACTTCCTGTTATTTAATAAAACTTAAATCAATACAGTTTTATTCTTAAAAAAGATATGGACTATTGTTCCAGGATTAACTCTGGATTGGCGGCAGAATTTTACCTCAAAGCCTGCCGGCAAAGTAGGTACACCCCAATCGGCTACGTGAAACCCATTAGGCTGATGTTTGCCGTAAACGTGATTGAATGTTATCAAAATTATTAATTAGATATTAATTAACTTACCAAAACAATATAAACTTTCGCGAGCCTGGGTTATTGGGCAGATTGGAATACATTTTGTATGATGGATGATTAAACGTAACAATGGATAATCGAGACTTTGTTTTTTAACATACCGACTTGAGTGATGATGAGCTAATATCTCGGTACAACTCCTTATCAAATCTCCAATAATGCCCCTTTAAGTAAATGATGTCCTTTCATTGTCGATATTTTATTTTAATGCAACTATTTATACAGATACGTTGTGTACATTGCAGAATCATTAGGTGGAACTTAAAAACCAATACTACCCGCAAACTGATTAGTAAGTCACCGCAAGAAGAACATTGGTATCGTGTGTGCCTATGGCCTGACGAGAAGAGTCGACTATCTCAACCCACAGGTATGATAACGATTGTCTTTCTATGCAGACATCATTTCGACTTGGACGTATTATTTCGTCGCATTTGTCCGTCCGGATTGCCGCTCAAAATAGTTTTTTGGACACTTCAGAGGTCGTAATGTTTATCCGAGTTAAATATATCTCTATATCCCAAAGATTTTAGTTTGTTTCAATTTTGGCAAGTACGAAAAATTAAGATTTTAACTTATGAGTCATTCATGTCGTACGTTCCCATTTTAACGTTGATTTATCATTTTGTCGCCCATGTCTATCCGGACGCCCGTTTATAATCCGGCTGATTCCACTGAAGTTAGCCGCTTCAGTTGGTTTGGTTTAAACATAGTTTATTGTACTGAACATAAATAAAGTACAAACGGATTGGGACAAAATATACGAAAACTTACTGATGCCCGCTCCACATGCATTGTAATTGACAGTTATATAGTACAAAAGTTAAAGCCTAATGTGATGGCCGGGTGTATCGAATCTTTGCGCATGCGCATAATAATTTTGTTATAGTTTTAACTAAAGGGAAATGGATTCACCAGGACGGTTTGCGGGGGTTACATTTTTTCGGAGGGTAAATACTCCAATATTTTTGTTTTGTTTTGGGAAAACTTTTTAATGGGGATGAATTTGGACCCTTGGGGCAAGTCCTCCTGCATTAAATGTACAGTGTACGACTATAGGTACAGGTATATTGCCTTAAAAGTAATTCGGATGACTCCGGGTTCCATGTCGAGGACTCATTGTCCTTGGGGTGGGACAAGGTATCTGAAATTTTAATACCTGGAGACCGAGGTCCCGGTCTATCGATCTGCAGGAAACGATTAATTCTGATGCATAGGTGCTGAGATATAGTAAGGTCATGAACATCGCTCTCATTGCCCCCTCTCCCCCCCCCCCAGTTCGATGAAAAATCACAAAATATCCCTTTCTAGACACCCAAACCTGGCCCACAACCGGGTCCGGGGTCGTCCGGAAATTTAACATTCACCTCGGGTTACCGGAAATGAGTGAAATCGAGCTCTTTTGCAAAAAACCGCTGGAAATGACCGGAAGTGCATTCTGATGGCAGATTTAAGACGAGGGGAGGGGGATAGCCCCAACTCTCGAGGTTTTAGCCCCCTGTCCTGCGATTTATGCTAAGCGGCCAACTGCAGTTGAATCGGGTGCGTTCACATTTAATCTTTTCCAATTTGGGGGACAAATTAGAAACGATATGTTTATATTAAAAGATCCCAGACAACAAATTGCGTTTTTAGTTTATGAACCATCCAGAGGTCGCAATTTTCAATAGATTTTGAAAACCGTTTAACTATATCTGCAAAACGCCATAATCGAGGCTTAGTTTGAAATCGAACTACAGAGTCCCGACTAAATGTTCACTCCCCTATATGCAGAAAATGTGGTCGCGTTACGTTCGAATTATCCCATGTACATTATTCGACAGTGACAATCAAATTGTTTTACATTGATGTGTTATGTTTTATTTCAATGTTTTGTTTCAGTAACAGAATATTCCACTTCAAAGATTTTCATGGTGGCTGGGATTGTAGCTGGTTTCCTCCTCCTGATTGTTACACAAGCAGTCATCATTAGAGAATGCAAGAAGAACAAAACAAAGAAAAGGAATGCCCGTAATTCAAACGAAACACTGGGACAACCAGGTACCCAAATCCAAGACCAAAATCCATACGAAACCCTGGGAGATTCTGTTATATATGATTACATCTTGGATAACACGACTGCCCGTAATTCAAACGAAACATTGGAATATCCCGGTACCCAAGAAAACAGGCTTGAGAAAAGCAACGAGTATATCGTATTGGAAAATGATTAAGGGTGAGTCTTGCGTTTTGATTGGTCGATTAGACAGTGTCGATTGGACAATAACACCCCTCTGTTTTAGCAAGGCGAATAACTGCGTATAAATATTACAGTGTACTTTTTTTTCATTTTGTGCTCAGCCATCTTCCTCAACTTAAATCTTTATTGACAAATATCTTCAAGAAATTCTGCTCAAATGACCATCACACTATTTTCACACTTCATCCTTTATCCAAACACACCTCTGAAATACATAAAACAGAAGAAAATCAGTCATATATTAATGAAAACCGTTTTCAGGCATCATAAATTATTCGTAACTAAGCAGTGTGGTGAACAATTTTGTTTTTTGCACTCGGCAGTGTTTAGGCCTACTTTAAAGTGGAAATTTTAAATCAAAATTTGCTCAAATTCTGAATAACATGATCCGCCTGATAATGAGTCATTAGTCAAAAGAAATGGTTTGAAAATATAGTAACTAGGGGAGGTGAAATAGCAGCTGAGATGGGCCTATGATAACGGGAAATTATGCCAAAATTGACAATGATTGACAACACGTCAGAAGGATATACATTGCATAGCAACCATTTGAATCCTAGGCATCGCCTAGTTTTATAGGGTATTTTGAGGGATATGTGCAAGAAGTTCTCTTCTCTGAACAAGAACTAGCAATAAAATTGTGTTGACAGTCTGCAAATAAAATAATAAAGGCTAAAAACTCACCCATGTTATCACAAACTGCGAAAGCGAAGCCATCATTGTTGCCAAGAGTTACCCCTTTCTAGTCTCGGTTAACAGGTCGTAACTAATTCATTCACGACAGGCGCTACCGGTCGAAAATACCACACTAAGGCTAATTTACTAATCTTTTTAAAAATCTTCAAACGTTAAAAATATTTGATTTGAAATGTTCGTATAACATTTTCTTTCATAATTTAATTACCAGAGACCCAAGACTCAATTTTAAAATTGAATTTAGCTTCACTTGGATTCGACCACTAATTCAACACACCTCGGGAAAAACGACAGCCCGTTCTCCAGTTACGTCACAAAGTTTTCTTACGTCAAAATTGATTTTTTTTAATTTTTACGTAATTCAAAACTGATCTGCAGTTAGGCGAATTTTGAAGTTTACACAATAAAATAAGTTCTTTTAAAATCCATGTTAAAAATAGCAGGTTACAATGTCGATAAACACCTCCTGTTTCGCATTTGGAGGGGTGTTATTGTCCAATAGACATGTCCTGAGATCATTAGGACCCAAGACGCGTTTATCTCCTAAATGTCGTCTACTGCCAAGTTCTAATGAAACGCAGCAGTAGGATGTCACCCGGAATCAGTTTCGAAATATAAATGTTTTACTGCAATTTATTCATTATTCCTGATATAATTCCCAGTTTGTGGAATAGTTGTATTTAACGTTGGTTATCATATTGTCGTCACTTCAACCGGCCATTTTCTAAAACTCATTAGACCTTAGTTGTTTTTTTTTAATTTTATTTACATGGCCACAATCAGATTACAATTCTTTTAGTCTGAATTGGCTCTCCATCGTAATTCATAAATCCATCTTTGTATTAAAAACTTATGGTCAACCAAGTAGTGTGCTACTACTGATGGATCAAATCCTTGTATTTGATCCTAATGCAACTGTATGAGATTGTTACAGATTTATTGGGACGGCGGGGCTGCCTTTATTTGTACATGCTTACATAATAAATTGTTGTATAGTAATATGTATGTAATGCCTTATATAATTTCAATACCTTTTCGATAGTGAATCATAGGCCTATGGTAGCAAGGAATTATTTGTATTATGTTGTATAAACATACCGATTTAATAAAATTAGTATTACTGTATGTTTATTTTTTTATTAATAATATTGGGAGTTGCGAGCGTTAGTCGTTGGCTCGATAACCTCAAGGTACCGTGTTTGATCCCGGTGTTGGCCTACACGGTTCAATGGGATTTTCCGGCGTGGTCACCCCGTGTTAGTCTTTCGGATGGGACAAAAAATCCAGGTCCCACGTAAAAGAATCCTTGGCAATTGGAATTCGATATACGAGTAGGCCATACCACGGCTGTGCTGGCCATACTACGGCTGTGCTGGCCATACTACGGCTGTGCTATTTCAGATGTTGAAGCTGATGTGTAATTCTCTTTTCAGGTTGATTTGTAGGATGATTTGTAATAATTCTCTTTTCAGATTCGGTTTGTGCTCTCGCTTCACGTTGATTTACGATTATCTTTTCTGATTCGTTTTGCTTCTCTTTCCAGGTTCGGATTGAGTTCTCTTTTCAGATGTTGATGTTGAGTTCTCTTTTCAGGTTAAGGATTTGAATTCTCCAGCCAGGTTGATTTATGATTATCTTTTTAAGGTTGAGTTTGTGTTCGGTTGTGGTCTTCTTTCAGGTTGATGTATCATTACTTTTTCAGGTTCGATTTTTTTTTCTCTTTTCAGGTCGGTATTGAGTTCTCAGCTATCCTTTCAAGTGGATTTATGATTATGTTCTCCGGTTCAGTTTGTGTTTCTGTTCATGTTGACTTTGTGTACTTTTTTCAGTTATTATTTCAGGTTGATTAACTATTCCCTTTTCAGGTTCAGTCACGGCTCTCTTTTCAGTTTCATTTTCGGGTTTATTCTGAGGTTTGATTTTCGTTGGATTTGCACTGCAAGTTTTTTCTTCAACTACATTTAAACACACATTTTGCCTCGTCTGGTGTATAACACATCATCTATTATAGATTCAACTAAAGTAGAACTACCATTGGCCACGTGTTCTGATAAGCCTACTCCAGATTTCTGAGATACCATGTCATGTTTTCCTGAAATGGTAAATCGAGACGGTGACGGCGATGAAACTAAAACTAGGAAATAAGAAAATGTAATTTTGCTTGAAAAGACTGAAAACGAAATAAGACTTTGGAAACGATATTGACGAAGAATGGTAACCAATCAAATACGATTCTAGAAGTGATGATATAATTAAGCTCGCAAAGATTACAGAAAAATAGTCAACAAGATATTAACAAAGGTACACAGATACTGGATACCGCGATACTAAACAAAGATACAGAGATATTTACAAGGATACGATACAGAAATGAAATTTATAATTGTGATATCACGTATGTCTATATCATTATCTCGAGCTTTGAGTGACGATCTCGTCGCACCATCTGATAATAAAGGATAAAGCACACGACCGAGACAATTTTCTCATAAAGAATGTGTAAGAGAGGGAGAGAGAGAGCGAGAAATGGGGTTTAACGTCCACTCGACACAACTGGGTCATGTCGGGACTAACATATGGTTTTAATTTTATTTCAATAACTCCCTTGCGCGAAGGGGTCTTTTGCAGTGGGAGGAAACCGGAGTACCCGGGAAAACCCACGAGGTTGGACAGGCGACCCTACTCCTTGCCACGTACAACCGGGGAATCGAAAACACGCCAGTTGACTCAATGGCAGGCCGTATGATACAACGCGCGCACGCTAACCATTCGGCCACCCAACCCCCCTATTAAGAAAGCCATATCTCACTACACAAGTAACCCGATTGTCAAATAGAGATACACTGCGGGATATTAGAGGACTGTAGTTAAACTTACCAATAAAGCAATATTTCGACCGTGTCTTGTTGAATTAAATTATGGCATTTTCTTGTTAGTATCATATAAAAGGGACTAAAGATTAGAATTCAAAACCTGGTCCATTTCAAACAGTATTGATGTTATCTTACTGGGAAAATATGTATTATGCTGCACCGGTACCTATTTCGTTTATGGCTACTAATATTTGATTTTGACGAGTTTTTACCGGACATTAAACCCGGTGGACGCTGTTTAGGATGGCCACCCAAGCACTGTTACGGTACAACTACAACTAAACCAGGCCTTTCCTCAATTGTTTGTTCACCCTTCAGATAAGCCGTATTCGTTTAAAAAAAAAACCCTGAAAATCGAGTAAAATACTTGTTTTTGATGGCATTGGCCCAGTTATTTAGCTTCACCAGAGTATTGCGAACACAAGGATTTGGTACGCTCCACCCTGGAAAATCCCTGTAATAAGAACAATTAATGTTTTGCATCAATGAAATTGAACCAGGGTGTCATCGTATTAATTCATAATAAAAATTGACGTGAAACGGGATTTTGGATTTTCTGTTTAAAAAGCTCAATGTGTATGTAATTATAATGACGACAGAGACCATGCATTTCTCAAACAATTTCCGGGGGAGGGGCAGCATGGGATAGAGAGACATTGTATTTGGAAGCTGACACCTCCTCCAAAAATTACTGGATCCACTTCTGACATGACACTAATGCATTAATCATCTTCAAGTTGCATTCGTTTTAGAAGAAATTAATAAATAATTTTGTTTCAACCAGATCATGTCAGCAATTTCATGTCTAGACGCCAACTGACACTTTTGTTTACTTCCAACATATACTAATTAAAACGGCTATGAAAGAACGAGATTCAAGTTACGATTAGATATATGTAAATTCCAACCAAATTCATAATTAAACTCGTCACGATTAAAAAATGAAGAGTTTCATCGCAAAACGCTACATATCCATCGGATCCGTTTTGAGAAAAAGACTAAAAATTGTTATTGATTGATGGATTATAAGATGTCAAATTTCACAAGGCAAAAAGATTTATTAAATAATTTCTAACCACATGGCAAATTCAAATGAAATCTAATTTTTTTTATATTTTAGGAAAAGTGAAACTTATATAATTTTTGAGCAAAACGCTATATATCCACAGGATCATTTTTTTCGCAAAATGCTATAAATCCAATCATCCCTACCAAATGACAAAAACTGTTTTCTTTCAAGCAGTGACCCTTCCTTGATTCAACAAGACCCTTTATAAAGTGGATCGTATCATTTTATGAAAATGAAATGGGGTTTAACGTCCTACGCTTCTGCACCTAACCTGGGCTAATTGAAGACGAGCATACGCCATACAGTGTGCTATGAGGGAAATTTTACGACCTACTCTTATAGCGAATTCCAACTGCCAAGGGATCTTTTACATACACACCAATGTGTACACAGGACCTTGGTTTTTCGTCCCATCCGAACGAATCATTTTATGAATCATTACTGCGAGATCACCTCTCAACAGAACACCTTGTTTGACCCCCACCCCACCCCACTGATTGGTACCTCTGAGCTACGGATTAATGTGAATTAAGGTTGGTCTAGTTGAGAGAGGAATGAACTTAGTGTTAGTGATGTAACACTGCACAGTCATTAAAGGGGCATTATGGGAGATTAGATAAAGAGTTGACAGCTCTCACAATAGACACAAAAAAAAGATAACGTAAACAGAATATGCTGAAAATATTAGTCAAATTGCTCCACTCTGAACCAAGATATTAGCTTTTCAATATTAGGCCAGCCTCGATCATCATTACTAAAGTCGGTACGATAAAAAACAAAGTCTCGATTATCCATTTTTACGTTTAATTATTTTTCAAAAAATGTATTCCAATCCGCTAAATATCGCAGGTTAGGGACGGCATCGAGAGTTCATTATGGCCTGGATAAGTTAATTAATATCTAATTAATAATTTAGATAACATTTCAGGGCTAAAGAAAGGGAAGCAATAGGCAGATTTAACTCTAGCATAATGTATGTTTAAGTAATCAGCATTGTCCCCTTTGTCCGAGTTTTAGTGATGTAACACTGCACAGTCATTCAATACTCGGCACTGTCCCCTTCGTCTGAGTCAGCGTCACTTTCCTGAGCACATTCCATAGCATCTGCAGACAAAGCATTGTTGTAGAACTCCATTATGTTATCTGGTGCACCGATTTCATTGAGTAGGTTTTCAACATCTCGTCTTTTTGCATCTTTCACTGTGGACACCATTTCAAGCGGCCCTGGTCTAAATTTAACCCACGTTTTCCCTCTCTTTAGGACACTGTGGTAACAGTAGTCAGCTGCGTAAGTGGTCTTGAAACCAATCTTATCACTGGTAAGTGAGAGCATGCGTGCATCAGAGAGTTTAAAGGACCTCTGTGCCTTAACAAAAGCCTGTGTTTCAGACTTGAAATCCAGTGCATTCCAGTCCTCACCATAGATGATCACGTTGCCATGCTTTCGCAGGATTTCTAAATATCCCTGTGGGTGCATAATAGTGTCTTGCTTTCGAATGTCTTGTTCGATGCGACCAAACACGCGGTCTGCAGGCAGAAAACTGTGTCCTCTTATGGGGAATGTGTACTCCACATCCAAGTTCAGAAAAGCTGTCTTGCGCAGTGACATCAGCATACAGATCACGTTCATGTTTTTATTTTGTCCAAAGCATGAATCACTAAACAATCTCAATTTTCTTGATGCACGAATCATACCATTCAGTTTTACCCTGAAACAATCATCAAGGGCAGATGCAATCATGTTGGAATCTTTTTTATTCTGGTGTTCCATCCAGGTATACAGGTAGACATCATTTTTCGTTTGATTACTGTCTTTTCCGTGGTGGACCACAACACCGAATAAGTACAAGTATAGCTGACGTGAATAGTATGCCTGACCTATTGGAGTTCTAGGTAAGGCCATATTCTGCATCATGTCAAAGCAGACAGTTACACAGCCTTGCACTGACTGGCCCAGAATATCATAAAAAACACGGGCCCGGCGACGATGCAGGATAAACATGGCAGTCTTATGTCTCTTCTCTTCCTCTGTTAAACTTGGGTCCTTTATGCCAAGTTTAAATTTGGCACACGTAGCGCATGCATCAGTGGCGGGATGCCCAAATCCAAGATTGAACTTGTGAACGAACACGGAGTAGTATAGCGAGTAACTCACATGCTCATGATTTTGGGCTTCAAAATATTCGTACATCTTTTTGACGGACAAGTCCGATGGAAGGTACTTTCGACCCAGAGCGCCTCTTCGGCCATAGTGGCTTGCCTTGCACGTGAAAGTCTGTATGTGATCGACTACTCGCTGCCTTCGTGCTTCAACCTGATCTGCATTGCGCAAACCACCTCTGTTTTCTGGACATGCTTTGGCGTTTTCAGCATAATAACGTGCAACACGGGAGACACGATCTTTACTGATACCTGAAACGACAAAAGTGGTGGAACAAAATCAGCCAACTGGAATGATAAACAAAGGGGGTATGGAATTTCCTGATGAAAATGAGTCACTGGAAAAAATGAATTGTGCAATAAATGCCACAGGAAATGACATATCAAATTGTAAAAAGAATGAGGGAATGGAGAAACAAAACCGTGCCATATCAGAGAGATAGAGAAATGGGGTTTAACGTCCACTCCACACAAACTAGGTCATTTCGCAACTAACATATGGTTCAATTTTATTTTAAAGAATTCGTTTTGCGCATGGGTCTTTAGCAGTGGGAGGATCCGGAGAAAACCCATGAGGTGGGACAGGCCTTATGACTGTGTCATATCATGGTTGTAGTTTTATGAAAATTATCTGTACTGAATTGTTATTATAATTTTGACCGATTCAAAATTAATAAATTGGTTTAATAAATGCCATATGTCAAACTGTAAAAAAAATAAGAGAATGAAGCCTTGTCATATCAAGGTTGTGGTTTTTTATGAAAATTGTTTTTATCTGTACTGATGAATAAATTGGTTTAATTACCATCAGTCAATTTGGCCTCATTCTGCGACAAATATTTTTTTACACAGGGCAGATTCATTAAACATGGTACCTTGGCCTAGTTCATTAATTTCCTAGGCTGACTGTAGACAGGTGATAAAAACATAATATAATTCATCATGCGAACTAGCATTCCAATTTCCGGGAAACATGCATCATAGGTCATAAATAATCGATGGTAAGACTCACCAAGAACCTTTAAAAAGGTGGCCTTGCACACACGAATCTTCCTGGGGTGGTCTACGGTAAGCAGGAAATACTTCACACATACATTTCTGTCCTTCTGCACTTCCTCATTTGCAACACGGATACGGCGCCTTTGCGGGGTGCATACGTCAATTAGATTAAGTATACACTGATCCTGTACCACTTTGGATGGAGTTTCGTAAAATTTGTCGTGATTTAGAGCCAAATCGTCTGGCGTTAGTAGATCAGCATGGCACAGTTTTGCATTGGCTCTTGCGGTATGGTGGCATCCAAGTTTTGGTACTTTTCCACCCGCACAATAGCGAAGTTTCTTACGTTTTTCGCGTGCATGGTTGTCTAAAGTCCTTCCTCGCTTCTTTGGCTCCGGCGATAGAAGCACCGGTTCCTCCAAACTGTCAAAATCATTCATATTTTAAGAGATATTTGGGCTTCAACGAGCTGGTTTGCACCTTGTGTTTTCAGACTATGGTGGCTGCCATCTTGGGGGAAACTCTCACGCTGATTGGCTGAGAGGATATATCGTGGTTTGTGTAAAAACTGACGTGGACCTATCGCGGTATGAAAAAAAAGCACTGTGATGGCTGTGTTATTTCGTTGGATGTAACGCGTTTTGCTCAAAAACGATTTCGGCTTTGTGTTTGGCTTCCCGCCAACGATCTATCAGCAGAGTTGGTTAAAAATTTTCGAAAATGGCGTTTATCGTGTTTTGCTATGAAACTCTTCAAATGTTCTATAATCAGAATTTAATGAAGTAAACTTTATTAAAATAAAATAAAACCAAGTACGAACAATCCAAACCATTAGACAAAATCAGAAGTCCTAAAAAACAGTATAGGCAAAGCAGTGTAATCAGCGATAGAGAGAGAGATGGGGTTAACGTCCACTCAACATAAACTAGGTCATTTCGGGATTAACATATTGTTTTAATTTTATTTCAATAAGGGATCTTATAATAGCGGGGGGAAACCGGGGGACACGAACAAAAACCCACGAGGTTGGGCAGGCGACCATACTCTAGTGAAATAAGCAAATGGACTGTTTCACCGTGTACAAAATACACGACATGCAGTGGTAATAGGTGTCCGGAAGGGTAAGCGTACCCTGTCGCGCACCACACCCTTACCCCAACCATTAGACAAAATCTCGTTAAGATAGCGTAATTGGCTAATGGACTATCAGTATGCAAAATGCACATGATGAATATTGTTAACAGTTGTCGAGACATATTCTGGAAGATAGTATACGGGTTAATATAATATATCTATAGGCGAAATAGACATGATATATTCACTAATCAAGTCAATATGACGGCCAGAAAACTCTTTAAAGGTTTTTGTAAGTTTAGTGGGCAAACATCCCTGTAGTTGAAGTTTACATGACAAATGCCCCGATCTACTTAAAAAATCGAAAGGAACAAGCTCCCGGGTATCGAACTAACTCAGACATATAAGTTCCATAAGCTGGTGATATTGTAATGTTACTACTTGTAGAGTTGTAATGTTTCAAGAAATGGAGCTGTTTATATGGATACTGTTTTTGTGTGTTTCTAATGCAATGTTGGGAAATGGTAAGGACCAATATTATCTTATTTTCTATGATTAATGCGAATACATTTTGAAGCTTGTCAGGGCAACGACATCATAATAAGAAAGTCACATCTCGCTGCATTTGATGTCTGATTGATTTGTCTGTCTGCCCGTCCATCAATCTGCTGCATTTCGTTTCCGAGCATCTATGAAAACTGATTGCTATTTACAGTTTTGTGACACGTTTTATTTGTTCTGCATACAATTACATCTTGAGAAACTTAATACACACAACAACGGATTCCTGACGTTATGCCTTTTGGGTACTACAATGGTCACATTTCACTTCACCTGCTGGCCGTGTTGCTATCCCCGGTAAGAGGCCTTACGTAATGAAAATATTACCCTTTGTTAATCGCTAAATTCTAGATACATTTACTTATTATGGAGCGAAGATTCATTGACAGGGGTTCACTAGTCTGCCACTATAAGAAATACTATCAATATGGTTATCAAGATGACTAATTCGAGCCCTAACCCTAATAATAGATATCGGTAGACCAATGAACCCGCAGACTAATACACCTTAACCCTAACCCAACCCCTAATAATATATATCGATGGACCAATGAACCCGCGGACAAGTGAACGTTGTAGAGAAATTCTTAAATATTTGGTTTATGAAAGTAATTTTTTATACATGCCCAAAGAATCTCAATGGGGGATTTAGTGTCTTCTTTTGAAATTCACCCTTGCGAATAAAAAAAAAATGAACGAGCGGCTGCCAGGATACGCCCACATGTTCGAGAGATGGATAGAGAACAATCTAAAAAGAAAGTTATTTTTACTGCAATCAAGGTCATGTTTCATAGCAATTGGTTCAAGATTGTGACGTCTATAGTGTCCACAAGCTCAAAAAGTGATTTTTCGAATAATTAGGGGCCATAATCCATGAAGTTTCGGTCTGATACATGGCAATATCGAAAGCAGCCGAGATCTTATGGGGATAAACCTATATTTCAAGTTACATTAAAATCGGACCAGAATTGCGACTTGTGGAGAGTCCACAAACAAATTGTGGAAAGACGGACTGACGTCCAGACGGACTGGGGCGACGGCATAATACGTCCGTACGAAAATGTGGGCGTATAAAAAGTAATAGTGTTACGCACACAAAAATAAACAACAAAAAAAAAAACAAATCAAAAAAAACCCAACACATTTATTACATGAAACAACACAACGTTTACTTATCAATTCAGTTGATTTAATATATTCTTGTACTTAATTGAACATATAAACGTTATGTCAGTTAGTTTATGGGGTTACATTTGTTTTCGAGGGGTGAATGCTCCAATTGGGATACGTTAAACCCCATTTCATTTCATGTCATTTCCAATTGGGATCTATTCGGGGCTTTAGGACATGTCTCCCTGAATAAAATGTAGAGTACACGCCCATAGGAACCGGGATATTGCCTTAAAAGTATTTTGGATGACTCAAGGTGCCGTGTTGGGTAAATCGATTAAGTCTGATGCATAGGTGCTAAGATATAGGGTCGTCAACATCGCTCTCCGTTTTATTGCCCCCACACCAAGTATCCCTTTGTATACACCCAAAAGGGCCCACGGCCGGGTCCAGGGGGAGTCATCCGGTACTGTAACATTCACTTCGGGTTAACGGGGGGGGGGGCGTTGTATTCGCAACGCTCGAGGTTTTAACCCCCTGTCCTGCGATTTGTCCTAAGCGGCTAACTCCAGTTCAATCGGGTGCGTTCACATTGAATGTTTTTTTCCTTATTTGGGGGAAACTTAAAACAGATATGTTTATATCAAAAGATCCTGGACAATTTCATAGATTGTGGCCCCTAGTTGTGTGAAAAATCGCGTTTTTAGGTTGTGAACCCCCAGGGGTAGCAATTTTCAATAGATTTTACAAACCGTTGAATTAAATCTGCGATACGCCATAATCACAGCTTAGTTTGAAATCGAACCACAGAGTCCCGACAAAATGTTCACTCACCTATATGCAGAAAATGACACGACTCTGTGGTCGCGTTACGTTCGAATTATCCCATATACATTATTCGACAGTGACAATCAAATTGTTTTACATTGACGTGTTACGTTTTATTTCAAGCTTTTGTTTCAATAACAGAATATTCCACTTCAAAGACTTTCATGGTAGTTGGGATTGTAGCTGGTTTGCTCCTCATGATTGTTAAACAAGCAGTCATCATTAGAGAATGCAACTACACTGTAGAACAAAACAAAGAAAAGGAATGCCAGTAATTCAGACGAAACACTAGGACATCCTGGTACCCAGGAAAACAGGCTTGGGGAAGGCAACGAGTATGTCGCAATGCCTTCTATTAGCTGCCAACGTGTATGTCGCAATGCCGCCTGCTGCCAAGTTCTATTGAAACACAGCAGTTGAATGCCATCATGAATCAGTTTCGAGATATAATATATGAATGTTTTACTGCAATTTATTCACAATTCCTGATATAATTCCTAGTTTGTGGAATAGCTGTATATAACGTTCTTATCATATATTGTTGTCATTAGACCGGCCATTTTCTAAAACTCTTTAGTTGTTTTTTTTAAATTTTATTTACATGACCACAATCAGATTACAATTATTTTTTGTCTGAATTGGCTCTCCATCGTAATTCATAAATCCACCATTGTATTAAAAACTTATGGTCAACCAAGTAGTGAGATTGTTACAGATTTATTGGGGTGGGAGGCGGAGGCGGAGGCGGGGGCGGGGCTGCCTTTATTTGTACTACCTTCTTACATAATAAATTGTTGTATATGTTATTTAATGTCATATAATTTCAGTATCATTTCAATAATGAATCATAGGCCTATAGTAGCAAGGAATTATTTATATTATATTATGTTGCGTAAACCATGTAGTCACTACTGATTTAATGAAATTAGTATAATTGTATGTTTATTATTTTACTATTAATATTGGGAGTTGCGGTGACTCAGAGCGTACGACATTGGCTCGCTAACCTTGATGTATCGTGTTTGATCACGCTGCTGGCCTAGAAACGTCAATGGGATCTTCCGGCGCTGTCCACCCTTGCTAGTCGTTCGTGGGGTGGGGGAAAAAACGGGGTTCGGTGTACACATTGGATTGCACGTAAAAGAACCCCTGAAAGTCGGGCCGTAGCGCCGCTGTCCCGGCACAATTTCTCTCATATAGTCGTCTTCATTAGCAAGTCGGTGCACAATTTCCTTCATAGCACACTGCATAGCATATGGTCGTCTTCATTAGCCCAGTCGGCGCAGAACAGTAGGACGTTAAACCCTGCTTCATTTCTTATTTGTTTACTTAGCCCTGTTAAAACACAGAACAATATTCATTCCTCTCTGAATATAACAACTATTATTTGACGTATGAATGATCGGGGAATCACAAGGCTATTTCATTTCTTAATCCATTGAATATCGATTGTCCCTGTATGAATGATCAGGGAATCACAAGGCTATTCCATTTCTTAATCCATGCTAAAGTGTACAGACCATGATTATCGAACATTTAAAAAAGGAACAACATCAAAATATAAATGGTACAATATCTTACCGACCTGAATATATACGAATATAACAGACAACACAAGGTTTTCAACGCATTCAGTTTATATTGTCTTCAGATGTTTTGGCTGATATTGCTTCAACTTTGACAATATTATATCGCTTAATCCTTACAAAGACGATTAGCCGTTTCAGCAACAATGAACATTCAAAGTTCACTGATAAGCAGATGGTGGGGATGGGGGTGGGGTGGGGTGGATGGCCGAATGTTTAGCACGTGCGTGCTGTATCATAAAACCCGTCATTGAGTCAACTGTCGTGGTTTAGAATCCCCGGATGTACGTAACAAGGAGTATGGTCGCCTGTCCAACTTCGTGGGTTTTCTCCGGGTCCTCCGGTTTCCTTCCACTGCTAAAGACCCCTACGCGCAAGCGAATTATTGAAATAAACCATGTGTTCATCCCCAAAGGTTCCAACCCTAGTTTATGAATGGACGTTGCTAGATTACTTCAAAATTCCGAACTTGTAGCTACGTTATCTACAGTCACGTGAACAGTAGCGTCCAATCGTAGATTGTATCATACCGACATCCAGGGGAACCTTGACATTGAGCGAACCCTGAACTTTGCAACTCCATCACAGGAAGAATATTTTAGCTTGAAAGTGCGAAACTTGGTATTCGCGATGACCAAGGAATCTGATAGGCTCACAAGCTGGGCTTGTACCCAATCGAAATTAGTGTCGAAATGTGCAGAGTATTACGTGAAGGGCTTGATAAGATGTACGTATTTAAACCGAGATCAAGCCTTCATTTGAAGATAATGTTGTACTAGGATTTCAACAATTCAAGATGCATTATGTAAGAGAAAAGTCTGCCCGTTGCAGTGTTTATTTTGTTTTCAAAAGTTAGATAAACTATTATTTAAACATTTTTAATGTGATACGCCCATAGTCGTCTCTTTGGTCATCGCATAGCTCCCATTTGATGTATAGACTACAACGCTTCGGACAATTAAATTAAAAATAGAAACGCTAAGCTAAGTCTCGAATAACAAGTACCTTTGTAATGATAATAAACAATCAATGTCAGATTGTGTCAAAAGTCCAAGTGGAGATAATTTCACTTAGAATAAGTAATTCGAATGAAAATTTTCAATATATTCATTTTGTATATCATATTCTTGAACTTCTTTTAGCAAGAACGGTCTGCTCTGCATCTAAATGTTACAAACAAAATGCACCTTGAGAGGAATCTTTACACAAAGGAGATTTACCGTCCGCTCGGACACAAACTATAGGTTTTTATTTCCACGATTCGCGACTTGACACAACGGTCAATAACTTCCGGGCGAATCGATGGCTGGTTAGCGCGTCCGTGTTGTATTATAAAGTATGTCACCGAGTCAACCGGCGTATTTCGATTCCTGATTGTACGTGACAAGGAGTAAGGTCGCCTGTCCAACTTCGTAGGTTTTCCCTGGGTCCTCGGTTTCCTCCCCTTACGCGCAAGCGAATCATTGAAATAAAATTGAACCATATGTTAGTCCCGAAATGAACTAGTGTGTGTCGAGTGGGTGTTAAACGCCATTTCTGTCTTTCCCAATGACAAACCCATAGCATGTGGCTAATTTGGAATTTATTACACAGAATTGACTACAATCCCAGCGAAAAACCACACCGCCCTTTGTACTATGTAATTGTTATGTACAATGTTTGTTGACAGTTGTGTTATTTCCCATGGACACTTTATTAGCAACCACATTGTGGTTACGTTTACTACGACATCCTCCATCCACCATACATAATCACCATATCCAAACCATTAACTCTATTATCCTTCCGCCTCTGGGGGGTTGGGATGGCCTAGTGGTCTAGAGTGCCGCGCTTAGACCTCTAGCTGGCCGGTCACCTCTGGCTTGTGGCTGTGGTTTCGAGCCCTGGTATGAGCGTATGTGGCATGGAGATAGGGGCGCCTTCTCAACCTCGTGGTTTCCTCCGGGCACTCCGGTTTCCTCCCACTGCTAAAGACCCCTACGCGCAAGCGAATTTTTGAAATAAAATTGAAACCATATGCTATTCCCAAAATGACCTAGTTTGTGTCGAGTGGACGTTAAACCCCATTTCTCTCTCTCTCCCTTCCGCCTCTAAATCATGGATATTTACCAAAATCTGTCAGGTGCTCTTAATTCCAGTCTTGTTCTTCCATTCTAGACCAAACAATTAACACAAACGGCTAGGCAAGCGAAAAGGGTAAAAGAGTGAAAGGGAAGGGGGGGGGGGGTCTAAACGTGTACGAAGTATAATTTGTGTACCAAGATGGTGAAATTTAATGGCGGTCTTGTCCGTATTCGCGCATTATGTTCCAAATATTAAATGTTGCTAATGATATAACACGGGTTCGTCTTTGGTGAATCTATTTTGGTGACGTCTCTTCAGTATCCATTAATCAAATGTTCATAACAATAATCCCAGTGGTGAAGATATCCTTGGGTATATATAACTTTAAACATTTGTTACTTTCCTGGAATTATAACACACGAATCGATCTGTTCACCTATAAAACGGGACTCCCTAGAACACGAATATATTCACATACGTCTACTTATGGTAATTCACCATCAGTTACCCCCCTTGATTTTGATTTTTGTTTTGTAAAGAGTCCACGTAAATCCATTCTAAGGCTTTATCTAAAGGTAACAGTTTACAGAAGAATATCCCATTCCACTCCCCAAGAAAATCACTAACAGGCGTCTGATAATTGGGGGCCGTCACATGAAGTTCGTGTTCTATTGTCTCCACTAATAACTGACTTTGCTCCCAGGCAGCGTCACTCTGCATCAGCAGATCGTCATGGAATATAATACCTTTATGATAATTATCATATCTTTCCCGCGCCATCGCTGATGCCATGTGATATGCCGTCAGAAACGATGCCTGAAAATAAAACAAAACATATAGCAGAAATTCATTTTTGTTTTGTTTTTTTTTAAATAAACTGAAATGATTATTTGCGAGCATGTACACGTGCTTCAGGAAATTGCTTACCATTGCAAAAGACCCCTACGCACAAGCGAATTTTTGAAATAAACTGATCTATATGTTTATCCCGAAATGACCTAGTGAGTGTCGAGTGGACGTTACTCTCTCTCTCTCTCTACCTGTCACCCCCCTCTCTCTCCTGGAAATAAAGAAAATTACACAAGAACCAGCATATATCTATCTATACCAAATGACCAAGATGCCCTGACATGCCTTACTAGCCGGCTTACTTATCAATCATCTATTGTTTTGTGTTTCGTTTCGTTTTTGAATTTGTTTATAACACATGATTCCGATTGCTGATGTCAGACATTCAATGGCGCTTCACCTTAACAGGGAATTTCTGATTTTATATGGAAATGACCAGATCCTGTCCCAGTCAGCCTGAGATTAGACAACACCAAAAGAGAGTCGGAGTACAGATAGTCCGAGAATGATGTGAATAGAGCACTTTTGCCCTTTTTCACCATAATTTAAAGTTAGAATTTGATGATTATATATAGACAATAAAGGCATGGTAGGGTCCAACTGGTTCAACACCACCTCACTGGTCGGCATTATATATAAGGGCCACCTGCAGAATTTGTTCAGGTCACGAGGTGTTAAGTTTAACGCTTGCTCTGTTAACATCTCGTTTCCGCCTGCTATGTGGGCAATTTTGCCCGAACAGCGGCGTTACGGTCTACAATTATATCGATTTCCAACTGTCAAAGGATCTTTTACGTCCACGTCAATGTGTACACGGGGACCTCTGTTTTGCGTACCGTCCGAACGGCTATTAGTTTTCCCTTGCCAGGCCCATGGCCGGAAAACGCCGATGAACGTTTTTCGGCCAACGTATGGAACGAGCACGGAACATTCAGGTCAGCGAGCCAACATCTTACTCACTGAGCCACCCAGGTGCATAGAATATTAATTGTCGCTTAAAATCAAGAGGGTAAATCATTTCTTACGTAATTTAAATCTTTACAATTATATTTTTCTACAATACTCGTATTTCCTAGTTGCTGGCTAATCCTCTCTGGTCCGATCATTCTCGCTGCGATCTCCTCCGATGTTCTGGATGGTCGATATATCTGGGAGAATGTAACGATGGTGGTTCGCTCTCCCCCGGCATCCATTAATGACGGAGGAATGGATCTGGCGTCCTCTAAGACGTAGCTTTCAACCTGAAAGTGTAAAACGAAGTTGAGATAAATTTGTATCTTTGCAGGCGTATGACGTACATGCATGACAGGCGCCTTTACTAAGAAGCGTGTTGAAATCTGTAAGTGAGATATCCCGTCCTATTGGATTTTTATGACAGGATATGACGTAAACAGAGAAGGAATGCCAGGATCGCGACCTAGGCTGTTTTGGTGACAGAACTATGGGGGAGGGGGGTATAATGTAGATCACACTTGCATGTCTGTATTCGTTGTATCCCTAAAAAACGAAATTGGACCTAAATGTAATATGAATGCATATAAAAAGATGTATTTTCGATTAGGAAATGTATTGTAATTTCGTGTATTGGTTATAAAATATTAGACTTCAGGGTGCCATTTTTTCGCGGCAAATCATTAACATCATTATTGATTGAAGTAGACAAAAACTAAATTAGAATTTGTGTTTTATTTTCAAATACATGTACTATGGAAATTATTGAGTTAGTGGTTTTATCCCTTTATAGAACTACATAGCATACATTTTAAGGTTTTGACATAGTTTTAAGCATTATTTTGAAGTCAGCAAAAACAGAATAATATTGTTCTAACGGATCGTGATTGAAATTAACCAAATTTGAATTCGTAGCAGGTTTTTTTTTTCAAATACAATGGCAAATATTGCTCCATTATAGCACCCCAACTACAGAGCATACATTTGGGTTATGACAAGAGTTTGGGACAAAGTCAAAGATTCTTACCGATATCCTTTTTAAATCTGACGGACTGAGGCCAGACAACCATTTCTGAACTATACCAACCCAATCTGACCCCAAGGCCTCGTTCTCTGTTAATGATATGATATCAACAATTGGCTGGAATAACAAGGATTGTATAATAAGCTAATGACATAGAATACATTAAAACTTTCATTAAACATGCATTATGCAAGAGAAAAATCTGCCTGACTAGTACAGGCCCCAAGTTCACAAAGCATTCTCAGACTTAAATTGAGAATCTACTCAACTTTCAATCACTCTTTAAGAGAAATATCTTTGATCCAGAAACACAAAACTTTACATATAGTTTCGTATTGGTGTATTTAATACATTTAAACAACAAAAGTTTGTTAAAGGGCAATATATTAGTTCAGAAAAGATAAAAAAATTTTCAGTAAATTCTAAACTTAAGTCTGAGAATGCTTTATGAAATCGGGGCCAGGTCTTTCTTTAGGGCTGAAAAGTTATAAAAACTATTAATTAGACATTATTTAACTTATCCATACCATAATCAGCTCTCGTTGACAAGGCTAGTCTGCGATATTTGTTGGTTTATAGTCGTGGTTAACGATTGAATGGATAATCGAGACTATTAGTTTTGTCTTACCGACTTCAGTAATGATGATCGAGGTTAAGCGGAACTTTTATCCGCTTCGTTCTCAGTTCATAGTGGATCAATTTGACTGAAATTTTCAGCAGCTTGCCTTTACATTAGTTAGTTTTTAACTATGATAGTGGGAATTGCTAACTCATTATCTAATCTCCCATAATGTATCTTTAAGTCATTTGTATTAAAATACAAAACAATAACAACTCATGCTGGTATACGTTGACGACATAGTGTCAAGAAAAATATATCTCTGTTCGTTCCTGGGGTTTTACGTCCACTTCTACCGGAATTGGCTAATAATTTCAGTCAAATTTTTCTACTCTGAACCGACAAAGTAGCGATTAAATTTTCGGCCTAGACTCGGTCATTATTACTAAAGTCGGTACGATAAAAAAACAAAGTCTCGATTATCCATTTGGTGATTAAATCAGGAATGAAAGTTGAGCAGCAAATCGGACCCTAATCCAGTAATTATAAAAAGCTAGCGATGACATTGAGAGTTGATTATGGTATGGACATGTTCCCCTTAACAGCTAGTATATTTCTATTTAATAAAACTATTCAATGATATCCATGATTGGGGAAAAACCCATATTTGTCACAATGATATTTATCTAAGGAAAACCCCATCAATTATTATATCATTCTAACACACGCTGATATTATATGAATATAATTGTGGAATACCTGTAACATTGATGAAGCGGTTTTATAAGCTGACTGGAACATTGTTTTAGATAAATCCACGTAGCCCGGTTGTCCAGTCACCGTTCCAATAAATCTAACGGTATAATTAGCCACCAGCATCCTCGCATCGTCGTCATTGACTTCCGACTTGATATCTTTATCCAACATCTCGTCAGACAGTTCACCATCAGAGAATAGGGCGTGGTTGCAACCTTGGAGGAGGATTAATGGGCTGTGATGGATTAACGATGCTTCTTGAGATACGTCATAAGCGAGTAACCTGAAGAAGGAAATGGTAATAAATATGAAAAGTTAATAAATAGTCATTTTGTTGATTTTGTGTTCCAGGGTCGACCAAGTATTTATTTGGCAGTATTTAATTTACATTTTTATTGTAAATATTAGTTGGTGGTGGTCTGCTTCCTATAAATTATTAGGGGTTGTCTCCCTTTATTCAGTACTGCGGATCGTTACATGCTATGCTATAGCGTGCTACATCAAGTTTGTGTATCTCAGCAGTCAACCTGACACAAACCATGGAACAAATATATGTGCAATTGTTGCACTATTTGTAGTGAAAAAGTTTCAAGCCCAAGGAATTTTGGAAAGGCTTGGAACCCTGCAAAGAAACCAGCTTTAACATTAAACCCCTTTGGAGGATTAATGGTAGTCTGCAACCTGATACTTATAAGGGATTATCTCCCTTTACTCAATTTTCGGTATGTATTTGTTACGAATGCGAAATGAAATGCAATATGGAATTAATGTCCTACTATTCTGCTCCGACAGGACTAATAAAGACGACCATACGCCATACAGTGTGCTATGAAGGAGATTTTGCCAGAGCAGCGTCACTATGATCTACTCTTATATTGAATTCCAACATGAACTGGGGTGATTTGGATTCCCCGACTGTATGTGACAACGAGTATGGTCGCCTGCCCAACATCGTTGGTTTTTCCCGGGTCCCCAGGCCTCCTCACACTGCTAAAGACCCCTACGCTCAAGTGAATTATTGGAATAAAATTAAACCATATGTTCTTCCCCAAATGACTTAGTTCGTGTCGAATCGATGTAAAACCCTATGCCCGCTTTCTCTCTCTCTCTCCCTCTCTCTCTCTCTCTCTCTCTCTCTCTCTCTCTCTCTCTCTCTCTCTCTCTCTCTCGCTCAGTGCAGAACATTGGTACGTCGAAGCCCCCATCTCATTTCCAGGTCTGTGATTTAAGATTTCGTACCGATGAACTTACCTGTAAAAGTTAGCAACACTCGTTATTCTAGTTACCCCATCTAATTCACCTGAGATAGTTAAGACAGGTAGAGGAAAGGTAGAGACTGACTGTCCCCCTGGTAGAACTGAACCCAGTAAGATGACACCACTCTGGAGGTCTGGATGTGATAACGCAAACTCAGCTGCCAACGCACCTAGGAATTTAAAAGAAAACCTGTCATCGTAAATGATTTCTGTAGTTCAAAACAAATAAGATCTTTAAATATCATCCAGCTGTACCCTGGCATGGATAAACCTAGGGATTTAACAGAAACCGTGTCTTCGTAAATTGTTGTTTTGTTCAAAACAAATAAGATCTTTAATTATAATCTAGTTGTACCCAATGGACGATCAAGGCACCTGTCGCACATCGAAATGTTGCACTGACAGCTATAGGTCAGGTTTGAGGGAGCCAGGGGCATAGCGAAGTGCGCTAAATGGCACGTTCTGCGTCATGGTTTCAGGGATAGTGTAGCTAATGTGGTTGTTGCGGAGTAGTCTATAGGGCACGTATCTGAACTAAACTGCTTATGCCAACCCTCATTATCAAACTTTGAAAGCTGGAACTTAAGTATAATTTATTGGAACTGATACCGTTCACTTGATATCCGCTCTTCGGAGCCTTCCTGTTTCCAAATCGAACAGCCCTTAAAACCCCACGGAGAGCGAATGTAATGGTACCTGAGGTTCCATGTCCAGCCAGGAATATGTCAGCAGTCTCGGTTCTCATGCCCTGGATTGATAATTGTTGTAACAGTTCAGCTATTAATATAGGGAATGTAGTTGAAGACAAGGTCATACCAGTCGCATCCATCAAACCAACCCATATTGGTAGATAACTTCCTATTTGGATTTCTTCAGCTAAAAAAGACAAACTCATATATAGTAGAGTTTTATTATGGCGTAATTATATTCCATTATATGATGGAGAGTATGAATGAATGAAATGGGGTTTAACGTCCTACTGTTCTGCTCCGAACTGGGATAATGAAGACGGACATACGCCATACAGTGTGCTATGAGGGAAATTATGCCGGACAGCGGCACTACGGCTGACTTTTATATCGAATCTTAGCTGTCAAAGGATCTTTTACGTGCACGCCAAATGGTACGCGGGACCTTGGTTTTTCGTTCCATCCGAACGACTAGACAGCTGTCCTTGTCAGCCCCCCCACCCGTTCTGCATCACCGACAAGGGGGAACCAAGCCGGAAAATCTGGGATCAAATAGCCACGAACAGTATATAAGCAAGCCATTTATACATTAAAATGTGCCCAATTTGTAATTGATGACCGGAATGGAACCATTTTGAGGAGATTACACATTTTGATCATAGGGATTCGTATGGCGCTAAATGACGCCAGTGTATTCAAAATATTCAAGACATATAACCATTACTTACAATTTCAAAATCTCATGATTTTATTTTTATGAACAAATATAATATGATCTATCTAATTATCGGTAATACTATACGGCGAGAGATTGGTTGAATACGTTCAGATATGTTTCTAACCACTCTTTATATTTATTCTGGCATTCCTTAAGGAAGAATATATAAAGCCACATGTTTATTTTGACAATACTCTTAAAGTTGACATTAAACAACCCCGGGGGTTTATTTATTTGTTTTTAATCGACTGACCACACATTGGTCAGTTTCAGCAGATGTGCAGTATTAACCGTGAACTTGTTTGACCACTGGCCAGGTGATTAATGCATCCCTAGGGAGACCAAGTGAAGACTTTATAGCCAGCTACCCTTTACACATGCCAATGTTATCTTAAGAACACATGTTTGGTATGGAACTTATAAAACGTGAAGTGATAAAAAGAAAATATACCGTGATGCGTTTTAAGGTCAACGGTGATTCAGTGAGTAGGACATTAAATGAAATGAAATGGGTTTATAGTCCTACTTTTCTGCTCCGACAGGGCAAATAGAGACGGCATACGCCATAAAAAAAATCCCCAAACATTAGGTGAGTGTTCTGGAAAAAAGAAGATATACCTCGATGCGTTTTAAAGCCATGCTACATGGCTCAGTGGGTTGGGCGTTAGTTCAATAACGTAGAGGTCGCTTATTCGATCCCTTCGTTGGCCCCGCAAATTCACCGGGACTTTTCGGTATGTCCCCCACCCCACCCTCTTGTCATTGAAAGAGAGAGAGAGAGAGAGAGAGAGAGAGAGAGAGAGAGAGAGAGAGAGAGAGAGAGAGAGAGAGAGAGAGAGAAAGAAAAATGGGGTTTAACGTCCACTCGACAGAAACTAGGTACTTTTGGGACTAACATATGGTTTCAATTTTATTTCAATAATTCGCTTGCGCGCAGGGGTCTTTAGCAGTGGGAGGAAACCGGAGTGCCCGGAGGAAACCTACGAGGTTGAGAAGGCGCCCCTATCTCCATGCCACATACACTCACACCAGGGATCGAAACCACAGCCGCAACATTGAAAAGGGTAATGATTGAATACATTGAAATTGGCAGTTTAACATTGCAAGTACCGGAGCTTCAACTGTGCCTAGTGGTGAATTACTTCAACCATTCGTGTGATAACAGCTGGCGAATGACACCAAATGTTTCTGGCTTACAGACATTAACATTAATTTAGTTTACAGACAGTTGTTGGGGGATGAAACACATTACGAAAATAAGATCACTTTACAACAAATATTTTAAACTAACAAGCTGACGATCCCATTGCCAGAAGGATGGGTCGTTAACGTTATCATCTAAACAGGTGTCATTTATATTTATAGTGAACATACTAATGTTTATTGTATTGTAGGTTGCAGCATGTGGATAACAGCATGGTTCATGCATAATGCCCCTGTCAGACCGGGATTGCGTCCTTGCTGCGCTGCTGCGACCGTACGTACGGCGAAAGAAAATGCATAAGGCCGTCGGACGTGAACACAACGCGAGAAAATGTCCCCAAAAATTACAAACTTAAAAAAGGTCGACTTCTCACAGCTTTCCAAGTGAGATAGCAGAACCTTGTCGTTTATTTAGAACATGTTCATGTTGAGATTCTTCTGTATTCACGTACTGTTTTTCATATGTTATGTTAAAATTATGTGTTCTGTTTTTGTGCGGTATATCGGTTTGTATTATCGTGCTGTATTCAAGTACTATTCTATGTCATGTCGAGATTGTGTTGTATTGAAGTATTTTTTTATTATATGTTATGTTTAGATTGTTATGTATTCAAGTACTATCCATTCTATGTTATGTTGTGATTCTGCTGTATTCAAGTACTACTTGTTCTATGTAATGTTATGTTTAGATTGTGATGTATTCAAGTACTATGTTATGTTTAGATTGCGATGTTCTATGTTATGTTGAGATTGGACTGTACTGTTTTTCTTTATTTATGTTGCGATTGTGCTGAATTCACGTACTAGTTGTTCTACTCTTTGTTGAGATTGGACTGTACTGTTTTTCTTTTTTTATGTTGTGATTGTGCTGAATTCACGTACTAGTTGTTCTATGTTATGTTGAGATTGGACTGTACTGTTTTTCTTTATTTATGTTGCGATTGTGCTGAATTCACGTACTAGTTGTTCTACTCTTTGTTGAGATTGGACTGTACTGTTTTTCTTTTTTTATGTTGTGATTGTGATGAATTCACGTACTAGTTGTTCTAGTTGAGATTGTGCTAAATGCACGTACTAATTATTGTTCTATGTAATCTCGTGATTCTGCTGTATTCAAACACTATTTGTTCTATATGTTATGTTGAGAATCTGCTGAATTCAGATACTAATTATTCTACTTTCTGTTGAGACTGTACTGTACCCACGTACTTTAGTTCTTGTTCTTGTCCTGTGTTCATCTACTGTTTATACTATGTTATGCTGCAATTGTGTGTGCTGTATTTGTACTGTGTACTCTATGTTTTGTTGAGAGAGAGAGAGAGAGAGAGAGAGAGAGAGAGAGAGAGAGAGAGAGAGAGAGAGAGAGCGAGAGAGAGAGAGAGCGAGAGAGAGAGAGAGAAATAGGGTTTAACGTCCACTCGACACAAACTAGGTCATTTTGGGACTAACATGGTTTCATTTTATTTCAATTATTCGCTTGCGCGTAGGGATCTTTAGCAGTGGGAGGAAAACGGAGTGCCCGCTATCTCCATGCCACATACGCTTACTCCAGGGCTCGAAACCACAGCCGCAAGCCAGAGGTGGCCAGCCAGCTAGAGGTCGAAGCACGACACTCTAGACCACTAGGCCATCCCAACAATGTACCGTTTGTCCTATTCGTTACGTTAAGACTGGCACAGAAGATTAGGACGTTAAACCCTATTTTATTTCACACCCCTGCACTAACTGTACGAGACAGTATTATATATTTAACAGCCATGTTTATAAACAGGCCTGTACCTCTACCTTCTCTAAAGGACGACATCTTAAGTGCGAGTGAGAGTAACATAATATTTTGATTTAGGAATATTTGGTCTGAGTAATTAGTTGAAAAATATATTCTTTGTAGATAACTGCCAGCAACAATAAATGTGATACACCCAAAATGCATCATACATCAAGGCAACAAGAGTATGAGACTTGCTGGTACATGAAACCTTATTAAGCGACGTTTACACGGTACACCTAATCCATAGAGAGAGAAAGGAAGAGAGAGATGAGATAGAGAGAGTTAAAGTTTACTGGACACAAACTAGGTCATTTCGGGACTAATAATGATTCAATTGTATTTCAATAATTCGCTAGGGGTCTTTAACAGTGGGAGGAAGCCGGATGACCCTACTCCTTGTCACGTACATCCGCGGGGAATCGAAACCACGCCAGTTGACTTATGATACAGCGCGCATGTGTTAACCTAATCGACAAAACCGTCAGATACAAAAGCCAGCTCATGCATACATACAAATAATCGGAGCGTCAGACTTTTGAATGGATAGGGCCATATAAGGACTTGAACGATCGCTTGGTGTAAACAGACGTCCGATATGTTGCCTCCAACGGTTCGTTGGTTGTACCGTGTGGACAGCTGTCCGATGTGTTGCTCCGACGGTTGATTAGTTGTGAATGTGGCTTTAGGGAACTATCCATTTGCTCTCAAATGCCATTTTTGTTCTATGGGATAAATATTAAAATATATGATCACATTCTGTAGAAACTGCTACTTTTCACTTTTGAACCGATGACTTTTACAGTTATGTCAGTCGTCCTTGGAAGTGGAACAGGAAAAAGGGCCAGACAAGGGCAGCTGTCTTGAGAGGCGGGGGGAAACAGGAAGACCCACGGGGTTAGATAGCCGACCCTGCACCATGTGCACACTTAAACCATTTTGCCCCCTCACCCACACTCCCTCTCTCTCTCTCTCTCTCTTTCCCCATGTCGCTCTCTCTCTCACGCTCATTTCAGTTCCGATACAATACAGAATACAAAGTGCATGAACGGTTGCCTTAACCTTTACTGGTTGACCGAGATGAAAATGTCACCGATAACCAGTTGGATTGTGTCCGGACGCGGTGTAGCCAAAGATATTGATAAGGCGATATTAATTCAAACAGAACTCCAAATGGCACAGAACTCAATCCACTAAATTATCCATGTATATGTCAGATATGTAAATGTCACGATAAAAACAAACAGGTTTATCTAATTATTCACAGCAAGCAATCTGTTCTGGAGGGAAATATTGCAACGTCTGTCACATTCCCTTGCTTAAAAAACTAAACTTGTTTACATTTCAAATTTTGTCAAACATTTTCGCAAAGTTCCTTACTTACGGTTATGCTTTGATAAGTTTAGTGCGTGATGAACGTCTCCATTGTATTGCAACCCATTGTCTCAATCCAAACCAGGGCCCTGTTTCTCGAACTAATATTATCTAATCAAACCACTGAAATTTGGATTTGATATTAGTTACAATTTCGTGAAACAGGGTCTAGATATAAGCAAGGTTTAAAGTTCATCTGAGTAGCATAAACTGGTTGGTAGCTTAAACTAACTATCTATACTTGGCGAATTTAAGTCTGCTTGCAGAATATAGTGATATCGCAGACGTGAACTATAGGAAATGGTATGTTTTTGCAATATGCCCATTTGGGGCTTATGGTCATGGATTGGTTTAATGAAAATTGTTTCCCCTTGTTTATATATACATTGCCATGATAATCAAATGTGGTTTAACGTCCTACTAATATGAATCAGCGAGCTATCGTCTCACCATCCCAAATCATCATATTAGAAGAAAGCTTTAATTCGAATTTGTATGTATTTTTTTATATAAAACCCGGAAATATCACGAACTAAATTTTCATCATTTAAGGTCAGTGCTTATGTGGAGACACAACATCTCCCACAAATTCTTAAACCTAACCCATAATCTCGCCAACAATCACGTGCCCTAACCCTTTTTACTTCTCATGACCTTGATTAAGCCCTCGTACCCCTGCTTTAAAATCGCCAGGAATTGTAAGCTCTCTAATCTTTGAATCCCAGATCAGGATGTCAACTTAATTCGAGGCGACTTTCACAGCATGTTCCACAACCATAGTCTCGATATACGCATTCAGCTGTCATATATTAAGATTGCGTAAATATTAGCATGTCAACACTATCTTTTTTATTCAAGAAACATAACTTTTTGTTTTATCTTAAATAACCACGCGACATGATCATCTTAAAGAGATACTACTCCCCTTGTGGATATACATCCCCGGTTGTACGTGGCAAGGAGATAGGGTTGCCTGTCCAACCTCGTGGGTTTTCTCCGGGTACTCCGGTTTCCTCCGACAGCTAAAGAACCCTATGCGCAAGCGAATTATTGAAATAAAATTAAACCATATGTTAGTCCCGAAAAGACCTAGTTTGTGTCGAATGGACGTTAAACCCCATTTCTCTCTCTCCCCCTTGTGGATAGATATCCCGATGTTTGTATTCGAGCTACTGAGACAGCACGCGATTTTGAACAAGTACGTGCGAGGAATTCGAGTAACCCATTGAAAACTCACGATGTCTGACAAGCCACTCTACGCTTCGCAGTTTTTCTGTGATATATTTTAGTCGGTCTCGAAGTAGTCACCATGTACGCAATATATAGTCCTATTGGAGCTGACGTGCCATAAAACAACATTTCATTTCATTTCTACACCTCGTCTCAGACCAAATGATCTAACGCGGGCATGGTTAGCCTTGTTGTACGGATGTGACCATACAAAACTTACGTTATCTGCCTGCAATTAGCCCTGCTTGAGAACAGACAGAACACATTGTATTGCGAATACCCATCTGCATTGAACAAAGAGTAAACCTTTAAAGACCTTTAAACTTTATTTCACTTCAGTTAGTTCGATCCTTGCACTGACCGAGAACGTCCATCGGGATATACCGACGTGGTTTCCCCTTGTCAGTGGTGCAGAGCGGAGGGCCTAACAAGGGGAGCTGTCTAGTTGTTCAGTAGGACGTTAAATCCCATTTCATTTCATATCGGTTAGATATCAATTCATGCTTGTTCCTTACGTTATTGGCAATCCAATATGTTACATGTTATGATTTGCTTTAGTTTAGTTAATTACATAGGCATAGGGGGGGTGGTGAGGCAATCGGCCCCAAAATTATTTTGGTCACTCGAATTTTCAGAATGAAACAATCGTTAACTAAAATGAATTGTCCTCAAATCACCATTCTCTGATGTTTGTGCCCGAAAAACGGAACTACATTGCCCGAAAAATCGAAAGTTTGTCGAGTCTGGAGGAGGCCTTTTAAAGCGCGATGACTTTGAATTGTCTAACAGAAGAGTTGATAGGTCGAAACCATTGCACTTCGGTTCTTTAATTATATCCATCAACATGTATGTATAGTTAAAATATTGAAACTAGGATACAAATGCGACGTAAACAAAGGTGATACGTTTAGTTAATATTGTATACTATTTCTGGTTACCCAACATAATATTAAGATTAACATGTTGCTTTGGGTGTTTTGGGGTTGGTTTTTTTGAGTTACTGGAGAAATTTTGATATCGCGGAATTTACAGAATGGTAATACTATCACCTGGAATTTACCTAATCAGCACGACCACACCCTACAACTATCTTTAAGGTATAGATATAAGGTATTGTTTTTGTTATTAAAGACGATAATATTATAGTAATAAACAACTTCCAGATGTGATCTAGTATATTTGCATTTTTGAGTATGAATAATACCCATGAATATATTCGTGGTATTAGAAATTTATCGTGCTAAGTACGTTTATAATTATTTAGTAAAACAATACTCCTAAAGATATTCATGGTATTATAAATTCATGTTGCTATGTGTATATGCTTTTATTCTTCTTAGGAATCTTCTTTTCTCTGTGGCCAGTGTGTAGCCCATTTGGCTCGAATAACGATAGGTTGCCAAGCAACGAAAGCGAAGCGAACAATTATCTTCGCATACCTTCGCTAGATTCAAAGCCCTGTTTTGCGGTGACGTTTCGGCCTTAAGGCGAAGCTATGCAAAGAAAATCCTTTGCGTCCAGTCTTCGCTATCAATCGGTCTTCAAGGCAGTTTTTGCTATAAGGTGACAGGATGATATTCCATGACGTCATTAAGATGATAGGCGTCGAAAATCTGCCCTGATGAAAGTGCATTTTTCGTCCGTGTCAGCTAAAGTGATTCCAAAGACAATTGTAATATCGTCTTCCTATTTTTACAGACAGACTGAGTTCATATGGTGCGTCCTTTACCATCCTAATAACACATGTGTTGATTTATTTAGTGTTAGGATAATCGTCTTTATTTTCAATGCACTTCCTATCTTAAAACGTCCCGTGTTTGTTTTGACGTTAAACATTGAGTGTCTTGTTAGATCAGTGAATAAAATAATAAACTTTATACGAATGTTCTTTGTAAGAAATGGTATATGTTTCCTCGTATATTCTGGAACAATGGTCACTTTGACACGTTCTTCAGTGCCGTAAAGAACTATACACTAAGGAGGAATCGGCAAGAAATTGTCGCTCGGATGGCAATCACGTACGCAGGTCGGCGTGTACGTGAAATTTAAATAGGCGGAAATGGAGATGCCCGAGCCAAAAAACAATCGTTTTCCATTTTTTTTAAAATATAAAAGTAGGATATTAAATTAAACCCATCTTATTAATCTCGTTGAAATGACAATCTGATAAAAGCACAATTTTTTAGTTTCGTATTTTTATAGTTTAAATTCGATTTTATTATCAATCGCGTCACATTAGGTCGGGGGGGGGGGGTACTACACAATCCTTGCTCTATCTGATAGATATAATGGGGGGGGACGAATGGTTAACGCGTGCGCCCTTGATCGCACGGTCTGTTATTGAGTGAGGATCGTGGTTTCGAATTCCCCGTGGCATGAAGTAGGGTCCACTCTCGTTGGTTTTCCCCGGATCCTTCGTTTTCCTCCCACTACTAAGGACCCCTACGCGCTAGCGGATTATTGAATAAAATTGAAAGTTATGTTAGTCCCAAGCCCAAGATTGCTTAGTTTGTGTCGAGTTAACTCCATTTCTTGTGTTCACTGAAAATGGGTTATTTCGATTTCCGATTACCAGATCCAGGTTACTAGACAAGGCATGAATTATACAAAGGCGACAAAATTCTGATTTTGCCAGCATGATTCATGACGTATATATTTCGTTTTATAGCAAGTCGAATGCCCGTCGTGCACTTAATAATCTTAATAAGTATATATATAAGATGTTCTACATGTATTTATATTTGTAATGCTATGAACCGAGACAATCAACCGACTTTATATCTATATGTAACATATGGGCTTTGTTTTAATAAACTTAGTTACCCGTTTCATCTACTATAAATACTACATCACTGTCTTTATAGACAGAATAGACGTTAGGTTGATCCAGGTTATTACTGAAATGGAATGAAATGGGGTTTAACGTCCTACTCTTCTGCACCTAACCTGGGTTAATGAAAGACGGGCATACGCCATACAGTGTGCTATGAGGGAAATTTTGCCCGGGCAGCGGCGCTACGGCCGAATTTCAAGTTCCAGGGGATATTTTATGTGCACACCAATGTGTACACGGTACACTCGGTTTTCCGGACCATCCGAACGACTAGGCAGTTACCTTGTCAGGCCCTCTGTTCTGCATCACTTGCACGGGGAAACCACGCTAGAAAATTGAGATGAACTTTCTCGGCCAATGCAGGGATCGAATACCCGACCTCCAGGCTAGCGAGCCAGACATTACCAGATCGTTTCATTGGCTAATTCCTCACATCAAAAAGAACCTATTATATAACAACTCTTACAGATCCTGGTGCAAACAAGTTAAAAGAAATGTTGAACTATAAAAAAACGAAACGAAATAGGATCTGTGTTTTAATCAGATTATGGTTATCGGTATTACATATACGGACGGAAGTCGCCCGACAAACAGTACGATTAATATGTAAATGATATTTACATCCCCTTTGCATTTCTCACAGAGTTTGATTTGGTTAGTTCCCGCGGGTTATCAGCACTTGTATACTAGTTTATAATATTTAGCAATATGTTTTCTTGTTAAGTGTTTCCCCTGGGGAAGATTACTCATATAAATATGAACAAGCATTAAGATAACTCCCCCCTCCCTGCAGTCCAGCACTACCCCCCCCCCCCTCTCGCTCTCTCCCTCTCTCTCTCTCTCTTTCTAGTAGTAGGATAGACATAAAGATGTTTGATAAATACTCGTATTAACCGTAACGTCAATGACCTGTGTGATCTAGCCTAGCTTTCTTAAACCCATGTTATTTTTCTATATTTAAAATAATATTGTTTTATTAAATGAAAAGGTTTGGGTTCGGTTTTTTTTCTTGGTGAAAGTAGACTTCTTGGGACATACTTGTTTTCATATAATTTCATCATTTTTTTCTTGTTTTCATATAATTGCGTTTCATGAATAGCGGTATCTTATCTCTGACATCAACGATGGCTGATTTAGGACAAGCAAAAAAAATTCAGTTTGGATGGGCTGTAAAAAAGATCAAATGGTAATCTTTATTTTGCAAGTTTATCATTAAGTAATGCAGAACATTATACACCTTGAAACAGCGGTTGAGACTTGTGATATCTCGAGCGCTTGACTTACTATCCTGATATGAGGGCTCAACTTAATTATCTCGAGCGCCCGGCTTAGTATCTCAAGCGCTCTAGATACAAAGTCGAGCGCTCGTAATATTTTGTTTATTTGCGTGTCCTAAATCAGCCACCGTAGCAACTGAAATTAGTAGCTGTGTAACTGATAGATATTCTTATTCTCTGTAGAAGGCTTCATACCACTTCTCATACCAATGAAATGGGGTTTAGCTTCTTACTTTTCTCTGGGTTCTCCGGTTTCCTCCCATTGCAAAAGATCCCTAGGCGCTAGCAAATTTTTAAAATACAAAAGAACCATGTCATGTTTGTCACGAAATGACCTAGTTTGTGTTGAGTGAACGTGAAATCCCACCCCTCTGTCTCCTCACGAAGAGACAAACTTTTTCCAGGACTGACTTTGTCCTCATATCCGATTAAGTCCACATTTCCTTTGCTCGAGCTAACAAGGATCGGCATACGCAATCAAGTCTCACGCGTGGCTAATGCCTTCTGCGTGCACCATGTCATGTGTTATTACATAAATTTTCCCCCGGCATTTGCTTGTCCATACATCTGGGCCCTGTTTCACGAAATTTTAACTTAAGATAAAATCCAAATTTTAGTAGATACTTCAATTTTGATTGGCTAAGCAATAAAATCAATCTAATATTATCCAATCAAATTACTAAAATTGGGATCTTATCTTAGTTAAAATTTCGTGAAATAGGCCCCTGAACAACTAGATTTCTTACTCTGTTGACTCTCGAAACTAACAAAGGAAAGGCATATCAGTCAAGTCTGCTTTGCTGCTACGGCCGCCTATAATTGTATGGGGTTTTCTAGTCTTAGTGGGAAGTTAAACCTCATTTCATTTTTTTTTTCATTTTTAATATAGTCTAGGATAGGAGGCCTCGTTGTTGTCCCATTTAAACAACAAGACAAGAGGCTAACAATAAGTACAAACGTTACAGTTTTATATATATTCCTCTGTCTAGTATGTCAATATAATTATTGTATACACGGTATTTTATAGTTGGACGGCGAGCTCCAATTGTCCATTTCCTCCGTTATTTCATGACCAACTTCATGGACGTACTGACTTTATCAATTAGGTACAACTCAAAAGCCATTCACATGATTGACAAAGTCGGTCAAAAAGGTCCACTTAAGATTATATAGGTCGTGCATGATATTAAATATAACATATATTATTTTTATAGTTTAAGACCCCTACAAGAACGTCTTTGATATACGAACGATGGTATCTGATGTCTTACTATTAAATAGGTGATCAGCTTGTCTCATGTTCGGGGCCATTACTACCTCTCAAAACTCATCGTAGATAAAAACAATCATGATACACGTTTCATTCCCTCGACAGTGGACTTGAAGACCAGGGCCCAAATTAATACTTCGGCAAAATGACCATTGCAATCTATGAAGATGAATGCGTCTTAAAGGAGCTAAATCGCTATTCTTTTGCACGTCGAAATAGACACAAATGGGTCGCAACGCATGCAAATCTGAATGTATATAAAATAATTTACATTCAGTCGTTCCTGTTTTTACTCTAACCAGCTACGTCTGAAGTATTGGGGGTGGGGGTGGGATGGTCTAGTGGTCTAGAGTGCCGCGCTTCGACCTCTAGCTGGCCGGTCACCTCTGGCTTGCGGCTGTGGTTTCGATCCCTGGTGTGAGCGTATGTGGCATGGAGATAGGGTCGCCTTCTCAACCTCGTGGGTTTCCCCCGGGCACTCCGGTTTCCTCCCACTGCTAAAGACCCCTACGCACAAGCGAATTATTGAAATAAAATTGAAACCATATGTTAGTCCCAAAATGACCTAGTTTGTGTCGAGTGGACGTTAAACCCCATTTCTCCCTCTCTCTCTCTCTCTCTCTGAAGTATTGGTGATTGATAACAACATCAATGTTGATTTTATTGACCAATATGTTGTGTTGGCGTTGTCGAAGAATGTGGATGATACTGAGTTGCATGGACGCGTACCCAAAGATCCCCATGCAGCTGGAATTCTATATAAGAGTAGACCGTAGCATCATTTTTGGAACAGAGACATAGGACGTTAAACTTTATTTTATTCAATCAATCTTCGATATTTGTGTTGCATATATGACAGGTTTATTTGATGTAATCCACATCTCTGGTACTGATATCCCCTTTAGTACAGGAAGAAAGACAGGTGAAGATATCAAGTTATTTGTGTTGAATAAATATTGATAGATCAGTAAGTAAAACACGGTAGGTGATCAGCAGTGAATATTAGCTTGGCCGTTACAGTATTGGAGAGAGAGAGAGAGAGAGAGAGAGAGAAATGGGGTTTAACGTCCACTCAACACAACCAGGTCATTTCGGGACTAACATACGGTTTCAATTTTATTTCAATAATTCGCTTGCGCGTAGGGGTCTTTAGCCGTGGGAGGAAACCGGAGTGCCCGGAGGAAACCCACGAGGTTGAGAAGGCGCCCCTATCTCCATGCCACATACGCTCACACCAGGGCTCGAAACCACAGCCGCAAGCCATAGGTGACCGGCCAGCTAGAGGTCGAAGCGCGGCACTCTAGACCACTTGGCCATCCCAACCCCCTACAGTATTGGAAAATATTCGTTATTCACCGTGAAACAGATTGTGTAGGCAGTAGATATACACTGTTCCATTTATATATATATACCTGACTAATAACAACCCTTACACCTATGGTTTTAGTTGAAATAATGTGAACAGTTTTGACTAAATTTTTAACTTAAAGATACATTAAAGCCCCAATAACACTCTTGTTGTAATTGAATAATATGTCCCAATCTTTATTCTGGTCAACAAATTGTATTATTTTACAATATTCAATTAAATTGATGATACAAATTTCATCGTAACACACCTAATTTATAAAATTGGAAAAATTCAACTACATGATTTGAAACGGTTAACGTAAACCTTTTCAAATGTGACTTGGATTTTAAAATATTTTCAAACCCTCTGGACAAGTAAAATATGATGTAATGGATAATTTACACAACGGGTAGGACACATAAACATCTGGTACTTAGAATAAGACTATTATTTATTTTCTAGAGCTGCCAACGAGTTGGCAGTTGTCACTATAATAGTTAAAAACTACTTAATGTAAAGGAAATTTGCTGAAGATTTCAGTCAAATTGATCCATATATACCTATTTTACTATATAACTTCTATTATGATATACCAAGCATAAAGGGTTCAAGGGGTTTGACCTTTTTATTTGTTCAGTTCAAATATTATCAGCCCTTTATTTATTTAGTACCATGGATGTCATATTGAACATGTGTATAACATTAATATTGAATTAAATAGTCACGTTTCGTCTCGAAAACAAATACTATCTTATTATATGGACCTAGAACCATCTTGACATTTGGACTTTAAAAAATGAAATAGGGTTTAACGTCCCTCTACTCTGCTCCTACTGGGCTTTTGAAGACGGGCATACATCATACAGTATGTTATGAGGGGAATTTCGCCGACGCCGCGGCACTATGGCCTACCCTTGCATTGAATTCCAACTGGGGGGGGGGGGTAGCACGTGCGCGGTGTATCATAAAGCCTGTCGTTGCGCCAACTGGCGTGGTTTCGAATATACGGTTGTACGTGACAAGGAGTAGGATCGCCTGTCCAACTTCGTGGGTTTTCTGCGGGTCCCCCGGTTTCTTCCCACTGCTAAAGACCCCTATGCGCAAGCGAATTATTGAAATAAAATCAAACCATGTGTTAGTCCCAAAATGGCCTAGTTTGTGTCGAGTGGACGTTAAACCCCATTTCTCTCTCTCTCTCTATGTCCCCCTCTCTCTCTCTCTCTCTCTCTTTCTCACTCTCTCTCTCTCTGAAACAAACAACGAAAATCATACCACGACTAACATGGGAGAAATATCCCTGTTATTCTACCGGTTCCACAATCTTCAAGTCCGTAAATTAGACAACTAACCCTTTTTTAAATTAAAGTTTTTCAAACATGCGTGTGTATTTTAGGTTCAGTCGAGTTACTAATGGAAGTTCAGTAGTGATGGCGATGACAAAATATGATGTAAAATATACGGAGCCCCTTAAGTGCACGATTCCACTCTTATATAATTTTTTCGTACATGATTCCACTCTTATATAATTATTTCGTTTAAACGAAATATTAATTCGTTTAAACGAAATATTAATTCGTTTAAACGAAATATTAATTCGTTTAAACGAAATATTAATTCGTTTAAACGAAATATTAATTCGTTATAACGAAATAATTAATTCGTTATAACGAAATAATTAATTCGTTTAAACGAAATAATTAATTCGTTATAACGAAATAATTAATTCGTTATAACGAAATAATAATTCGTTTAAACGAAATATTATTTCGTTATAACGAAATATTATATCGTTATAACGAAATATTATTTCGTTTAAACGAATTAATATTTCGTTATAACGAATTAATTATTTCGTTATAACGAATTAATTATTTCGTTTAAACGAAATAATTATTTCGTTTTAACGAATTAGTTATTTCGTTTTAACGAATTAATTATTTCGTTTTAACGAATCAATTATTTCGTTATAACGAATTAACATTTCGTTATAACGAATTAATATTTCGTTATAACGAATTAATATTTCGTTATAACGAATTAATTATTTCGTTTTAACGAATTAATTATTTCGTTTTAACGAATTAATTATTTCGTTATAACGAATTAATTATTTCGTTATAACGAATTAATATTTCGTTATAACGAATTAATTATTTCGTTTTAACGAATTAATTATTTCGTTATAACGAATTAATATTTCGTTATAACGAATTAATATTTCGTTATAACGAATTAATATTTCGTTATAACGAATTAATATTTCGTTTAAACGAATTAATTATTTCGTTTAAACGAATTAATTATTTCGTTTAAACGAATTAATTATTTCGTTTAAACGAATTAATCGTTTCGATTAATCGAATTAATCAATGTCGATTTAACACGTCGACTAACCCCAATGCTCCAAACAACGAAGTTGAAAAACAAATTAAAAAAAAACAATCGTGACCTCTATCGTTATCGATATACGGGATATACACGTGGTTCATATTTATCTCAATAATTCGTTTGCGCGTAAGGATATGTAGCAGTGGGCCCGGGGAGAATCCACGAGGTTGGACAAGCGATCCTGCTGCTTGTCGCGTAGAGGCGGTTAATTGAAATAACGGCACTTGACCCAATAACAGACCTCATGTTTACACTGTTTTCGTACTGGGGATTATGTGATTGGTATGAACTCTATGAAGCATTGGTGACATAAAGATATGGCCCGGGTTCCTCCCCCCCCCCCTATTCTGAGGATACACTTTAAATCAGTTTTTTTCTCTTCATAGGTTTTCGTAATGGGGATCATGTGATGGATATTGAGTCTATGAAGCATTGGTGGCATAAAGAGATGGCCCGGGTTCCTCCTCCCCCTATTGTGAGGATACACTTCAAATCAGTTTTTTTTTCTTCATATATTGGTGTGAAGCATTGGGGTTAATGAGAGAACGGATCCTATCGTTTCCGCTACCTACTTCTCCAGAGACCCAGTTCCCAAACATTATCCCCCTTACGAAAACCCTGTGAACCCTATAGTTTTTAACATATATTTTAGGGAATTAACCATTGGGTTCACAAGCTTTAGAGGTCGCTGGTACGTTCCCGGTGTTGGCGGAAAAAGTTCGTCTGGTTTTTATCAGTGATGCAGGACGGAGGGCTTGACAAGGAGAACTGTCAAGAAAGTTCATCTGGTTTTTGTCAGTGGTGCAGGACGGAGGGCCTGAAAAGGAGAGCTGTCAAGTTCGGACTGGACGAACAAACGAAGTCCAGTGTACACCAAAATGCTCAAAACACCAAATTTGAAAATAAAAGATGTTAAAAAACCCCAAAAAACCAAAAACTTTATCAATTTGCGGTAATCTTGGAACAGAGACACAAACTAGGTCATTTCGGGACTAACACGTGTAATCCGCTTTCGCGTAGGGGTATTTAGCAATGGGATGAAACTGAAGACCCACGAGGATGTACAAGCAATCATACTTCTTGTCACGTACATGCAGTCAACCGATACAACGCCCCTTGACCCAATGGCGCACCACTAGACCACCCAACATTCATTTCGCTGGAACGGCAAGTCACGTAACACTAACAAATCGATAGGGTGTATACCCTTATGAAATGGGCTTAAACGTCCTACTGTTCTGCTTTGAGTTTCACTGGGCTATTGAAGATGGGCATACGCCAAATATTGTGCTTTGGGGGATGTTTTGCCCAAACAAAATCGCTACAGCCTAGACTTATATGAAATTGCAGCTGCCAAGGGATCTTTGTTGCGCACGCCAATCTGTACACGGGACCTCGAATTTTTCGTACCATCCAAAAGACTAGACAGTTGCCCTTGTCAGACCCTCCTTCCTGCATCACTCACAACTGGAAACCACGAAGAACACCCCAGATGAACTTTCTCCGCCAAAACTGGGGCGAATAAGCGACCTCCTGGCTAGCGCGCTAGCATCTTATCCACTTAGCCACCGTGGCTCCTACATACGCTTATAAACCGAACGGTTGATACCCCAAAACATATGTTAAAACATTTGCTGCTATCTGTTTAATAAGGTTTTCGTATTGGGGATCATGTTGGGGGACACGAGGCCTGACAGGGTCACTTGTCTAACCTCAAGGGTTCTTTCTGGGTCTACCTGCTAAATAGCATTACGCACAAGCGAATTAATGATATAAAAATGAACCATGTGTATATCCCGTATATCAATAACGATAGAGATCACGATTGGTTTTTATTAAGTTTTTTTTCAACTTCGTTGTTTGGAGCATTGGGGTTAGTCGACGTGTTCAATCGACATTGATTAATTCGATTAATCGAAAAGATTAATTCGTTTAAACGAAATAATTAATTCGTTTAAACGAAATAATTAATTCGTTTAAACGAAATAATTAATTCGTTTAAACGAAATATTAATTTGTTATAACGAAATATTAATTCGTTATAACGAAATATTAATTCGTTATAACGAAATATTAATTCGTTATAACGAAATAATTAATTCGTTAAAACGAAATAATTAATTCGTTATAACGAAATATTAATTCGTTATAACGAAATAATTAATTCGTTATAACGAAATAATTAATTCGTTATAACGAAATAATTAATTCGTTAAAACAAAATAATCAATTCGTTATAACGAAATATTAATTCGTTATAACGAAATATTAATTCGTTATAACGAAATGTTAATTCGTTATAACGAAATAATTAATTCGTTAAAACGAAATAATTAATTCGTTAAAACGAAATAACTAATTCGTTAAAACGAAATAATTATTTCGTTAAAACGAAATAATTAATTCGTTATAACGAAATAATTTATTCGTTATAACGAAATAATTTATTCGTTATAACGAAATATTAATTCGTTTAAACGAAATAATATTTCGTTATAACGAAATAATATTTCGTTTAAACGAATTATTATTTCGTTATAACGAATTAATTATTTCGTTATAACGAATTAATTATTTCGTTAAAACGAATTAATTATTTCGTTATAACGAATTAATTATTTCGTTATAACGAATTAATATTTCGTTTAAACGAATTAATATTTCGTTTAAACGAATTAATATTTCGTTTAATCGAATTAATATTTCGTTTAAACGAATTAATATTTCGTTTAAACGAAATAATTATATAAGAGTGGAATCATGCACGAAAAAATTATATAAGAGTGGAATCGTGCACTTAAGGGGCTCCGTAAAAATACTATTCTCAGCACAATATTTTTAAGATCTATATTAAAACAGTAGCGAAAATAGACAAGATTATTAAATTCAGCATGTTTTATGTATGTGAAAAGATATATTAAATTCAGCATGTTTTATGTATGTGAAAAGATATATTAGTTTGTTTAGGGTGTGTTATATAACATGTATCTATATCGTATCCTTATCTTAACGTTTATATATTTTATATACACCATCACACCACCATTACTATATCAACAAATACCACTATATGATTTATTAAAAATAAACAAACTTATATTAAAAAATGTCTAGACAACACTTTAACTCAATAACATCATGTACACATATAAAACATATAATTCTAAACCAATAACATCATGTACACATATAAAACATGTAATTCTAAACCCATTCATTCACTTGTCGATAATGAAGTATTTATTTGTATGCTGTAGGTGAGAGAGAGAGAGAGAGAGAGAGAGGGGGGGAGAGATGGTGTGGGTGTTACTATATAGTCAGAAATAAATATCAGGAATTGAAGACAAAAACGATGTTGAAAATCGAAATGAAAATAGAATGGGGTTTAACGTCATTGTTCTGCTCCGACTGGGCTAATGAAGACGGACTTACGCCATACAATGTGCTATGAGGGAAATTTTGCGCGGTCAGCGGCACTGCAACCTACTCTTCTATGGAATTCCAACGGCCAAGGGATCTTTTACGTGCAGGTCAATGCGTACACGGGACCTCGGTTTATCTGCCCATCCGAACGATAAAACAGTTATCCTTGTCGGGCTCTCTGTCATGCACCAATGACAAGGGGAAACCACGTAGGAAAATCTCGACGAACATCAGGATCGAACCCGCAACCTACAGGCTAGCGAACCAGCGTCTTACTAACTTAGCCACCGTGGCGCCAGGCCATCCGTCCTACATTACTAACAAGGCGGAAATCACACCGGAAGATCCCGATGAAATTTCTCGGCCAACACCATGATCGAACCTATAGGCTAGCGAGCCAGCATCTTACGAACTTAGCCACAGGGGCGCCACATTTCTGTCGCTTGTAATCATGTTAATATGTACATGGAAATAGTTTAAAGATACACTATGTAAGATTTAGATAAAGAGTTGACCGTTCTTGATATAATAGTTCAAGTCTACATAGTACATAATGGATATTAATTTATCAGAGCAGAGAGAGAGAGAGAGAGAGAGAGAGAGAGAGAGAGAGAGAGAGAGAGAGAGAGAGAGAGAGAGAGAGAATGGGGTTTAACGTCAGCTCGACACAAACTAGGTCATTTCGGGACTAGCATGGTTTTAATTTTATTTCAATAATTCACTTGCGCGTATGAGTCTTTAGCAGTGGGAGGAAACCGGGGTACCCGGAGTAAACCCACGAGGTTGGATAGGCAACCCTACTCCCTGCCACGTACAACCGGGGATTCGAAACAACGCCCGTTGACTCAATGGCAGGCCGTATGATACAGTGCGCGCATGCTAACCATTCGGCCATCCACGCCCACCCCCTTTATCAGAGCAACGTTACTTCCTGTTTTACCGACGGATTCTGTATTTTCTCACATTCTAGCCTGCTTTACTTAGCACCTACGGTGTCATTTTTATCAATAAATAGTGGATTTTAATCCGCCAATTCACTGTTCATACACAAAGACAAACAAATATAGTTTTACGGGACAAATTTTTGACCTCACTAAATTTGACCAAATAATTAAGGAAGTGCGTGATTATTACGGATCAAAACGGACATGCGGGCGGGTCATGAGAAACAAACAATTAATTAACCGCGGCCTTATTACAGCTTATTATCACAACAACAGCATTACTATTGTTGTTACGATAATAAGCAATGCCCCGATTATCCATTCTCAGGGTTATTTCGTCCCCAATAAAAAATATTCAAATCCACTAAATATCGTAGGCATCCGAAAGTTGGTATGTTATTAATAAGTTAATCAATGTCTAAAAAATAGTGTACATAACATTTCAGGCCTAAATATGGTGACTGATTGATTTCATGTCGTGGTGTCGCTCTTTTTATTTCCGACAAACATGCCGATAATTAACAGTATGGTTGTAAGGTTACCTCAGATGTGTCAGAGATGCTCGAACATCTAGTATGTATATACCAGTTTTATCACCTGTAAGATCTTGACCTCATATTGACTTCCACAACCTTTAACATTACACTACAATCTTGTAGCATGTTAACATGGTGTATTTTATTACAGACTTACGTGGGAGCCACGGTGGTTCATGGTGTAAGAAGGTCCTGGGTTTGATCCGGGGGTTGGCCTAGAAAGTTCCCCAGGGTTTTCAGCCGCGGAACAGAATGCCTGACAAGGAACAGTGTCCTGTCGTTTGGCTTCGATGAGAAATCAAGGTCACATGTGAACGGCGGCGTTCATGTAATAGATCTCTTGATAGAAATTCAAATGTTATCCGTGCACAAAATCCGCCATAGCAAGCTCGTTAGTACCATTAAACCCCATGCGGTGCTTGGGTGGTCCATTATCAAGCTAAACTCTACTGGCACCTTCTTTCCGAACATTAGCTTGTTCAATATCAAGTCAACACAATACTAAGTTATTTTGAGACTAAAACAGATAGGCATGCCGCGTGAAGTGTACAATTTCAACCGGGATAATCAAGACTTGCCACGCGAGAAATCTGGAAGGCTTTTATTGACCCCCTCCAGGATTCCAGCCTGGTGCATTCTAGCCCAGAGGTCCGGGAACTGTACATAATTTTACGTAACTTATTCCCGTTCTTAAAATTAAAATGGGTTCTAACTACCTACTTTACTGCTCCATTTTGGTGAATGAACGCAGGCATACGCCAAGAAGTGTTTCAGGAGGGACATTTTGCCCGGACAGTGGTTCTTCAACCTACACGGGGCCTTGGATTTTCGTCCGAACAGAACGACTAGATGCCATTTCGTGTCGGCCTATCCGTCCTACACCAATGGCCTGGGGACGAAACAAAGTCGTAAAACTCCAAGGAACAACCTTGGCCAACATAGCGTCTTACTCCCAGGAAATAAAACCAAGTTGCATCTTTAAGAAACATGTCTTTATATATAACTATATAGATCATATGTTAAATCTGGTGCATTATATCAGCACGTGCATGTATTATAGATCCTGACATTATCTTACAGAAAAAACAGCAGGTGAAATGTGTAATATGTATAAAAGACACATGCATCATTATAGTTCATGACATTCTCTTAGACAAAAAACTCGGGTTATATCGCCTACTTATAGCAATGGGTTGAAACGTATTTATAAAGATCGGAGCCATTGTGATTGTTAATAAAATAGCTTTTTTGGGTCTAATTGCACAATTTAATACTGATCCTTCATTTTATCCACTACATCATCAGTGATTTTTAAACTCCTTAATCAATCTGATTAAAATACCGATTTCGTTTCGTTTTTTATACTTTCGATGGCCTACACTACGGAGAACGCTAGATCGGAGACGGTCCTACGCATTTTATGACGTCACATGTGGATTGTGGGTTAGGGCAAGGGTTAGGCTTGGCCCAGGGTTAGGGTTAGGGCTAGCCCTGTTTACATCTCGAGACTTTGACGAAATCTACAGGTCCTAGCCCTTACCCTAACCCTTACCCACAATCTATATATGAAGTCATATGTGCTAAAATGCGTAGGACCGTCTTCGATCTAGCGTTCTCCTTACACTACACCCGTGTAGTAAAGACAAGTAAAACTAAATTTTGAACTATAAAAAAGAAACGAAATAGGATATGTATTTTAATCAGATTGACCCATTACTGTAATATTATTTTTATTTTAAAAGTTTGGACTGATACTGTCTCCCTCGCCCCCTTTATTGCACATTTTGTGAACTGGAATTGGACAAAAGGGATCAAATTGCAATTTCATAGAAGTATTGTTTAATACTGATGTTATTATAGCGGAGGGATAGGGGGTGTAAAGTGTCTTACTGCAGAGCAAGCATTGCGTCGGAAGTGACCTTTAACCCCAGCCAGTATCAAATCCTCTTGGCATAAAAATAAACAATCAAAGCCTTGTCCATGCAATTAAGTCGAGTCAAGTTCGAACTGCCATTGGATCTTTTACCGTCCCTACCGTTTTTATTTCCATCCAAACATTCACGCGTCTTATCCTAAATGTTGTTTATTTTGCTGCGTTGTTTACACTATAACCTGGGTATCATTTAATCTTGGGTATCTGACACTAATTTCTCGTATCCGTTTAATTATCTAAATTGAATGGTCAGCTTTAACATGGGCACAAATACAAATTAGACGAGTTTTATGAATTTTTAAACACAGATTAATTTTGAATGAATGCGAAAGAAAGAAAGAAAGAAATGGGGTTTAACGTCCACTCGACACAGAATGCGAAAGAAATTAGTGCATAATACACACGATTAATTGATACCTGGGTTACAGTGATATATAAATGAATACGTTATTATTATGATTAAATTATATAAATTTATGACAATTCAGTGGAGCAGATAGCAACAACCCAAGTAGACATTAATTAATTTATCCAGACCATAATCAAGTCTAGATGTCTACGTTAGCCTGCGATATTTAGTCGATTTGAATACATTTTGTGGTGGATAATTTAACGTAAAATGGATAATCGAGACTTATTATCGTACCAACGTTAGTAATGATGATCTAGGCTATCCTAAACTTGAAGGGCATATTCTGTTTTCGTTATTTATTTACATAATGCCCCATTAAAGTTCTATTCACCAATGTGGTTTTGGTTAGTCACTAAACTATAAACTGACCATAATGTATACATATGTTTAATGCTATTAGTCATTACTAACTAGAGGAAATGTAACAATACCACCATATAATAATACCATTCTTAAATTCTTCACATATTTGTCTCCAATATCAACTTTATTCTTAGAGAAATGTGGCTACCATCTAGGAAATTATAACATTACTAAATAATGACAAATTTATTTGGAATGGTTTGTTGTAAATTTGATCGGATCATACATTATGCTAAGGTCAAATCTACCTTTTGCCGGTGTTTTGGGGACTGAAATGTTATCTATATTATTAATAATTAGACATTAATTAACTTATCCAGACCATAATCAACTATCGATGGCATTGCTAGCCCGCGAGTTTTACTGAATTAGGATCTGATTTACTGCTCAATTTTCATTCATGATTTAATCATGAATTGGATATCGAGATTTAGTATTTTTATTGTTTCGGCTTTAGTAATGATGATCAATCTAGGCAGAAAATTCAATAGCTACCTTTTCGATTCAGAGTGGATGAATTTGACTGAAATTTTCAGCAAATTCCCTTTGCATTATCTATTGTTTTGAGAACTACCAGCGCTTTATCTAATCTACCATAATGTATCTTTAATAATAAGAATATCCACTATGTAGAGATCTAAGTGTGTTTACATTTGAAAGAGTAAGAAAAAGGGAGGAAGACTTTCCTTTAATAATAAGAATATAATGAAATGCCGAGATTTAATAATAAGAATCTAGTGGCATGTAAAGATCTAAGTGTGTTTATATTTTACATTCTGTTATTAATATCATTGATAAAGATTTTAAGGGCGAGTGGGATGTTATTCAATCGGCAAAATATGGTCTAGCTTAAAATTCCTGGCGATTTTACATATATTTCAATTCTGGAAAATGATAATGTTTCTCCAGAGTTGTCTTTCAAAAACTTGTGGTGGGTAATCGACTTAAAGCCGGAGCCATCCGATAATATCGAGGGTTTGTTATAATCGTGTCATGTTAATAAATGTCTAATTAATAATTTAGGCCTAAAATAAAACCAGCAATAGACAGATTTAGCTCTTGCATAATGTATGTTTACTAAACATATAATTAATAATTTATATAATATTTAAGGTCAAAAGAAAGACCTGTAATCGGTAGGTTTAGCTCTTGTCTAATTATTAATTTAAATAACATTTCAGGCCAAAAGAAAGACCTGTAATAGGCAGATTGGGCTCTTGTCTAATTTTATTAAAATAATTTAAATAACAACTCAGGCCAAAAGAAAGACCTGTAATAGGCAGATTTAGTTAGTTGTTTAATGAGATACCATCCATAAATACTCATACGTAACAACGGACAATCTAAAATAAACATTTGGTTCCTATATAAAATAACAGGAGTTGATACAGAAATGAAAGAAGTTTACGTTATTTGATAAAGAAGCTTGCTGGGGTGTCAGAAGTGAATGATATTTGATAAAGTAATAAGGAATATTTCCAGCTGATGAAATCAACAGAGAAACCAGCTGTTTGTATATCAGTGGAAATAGAAACTAGTCTACAAACAATCTTCTCTAGATATTTCCTGCTAATTGTGTATTTTTATCAATATCTCTAATCTGATGTTTACCCAGTGTAACAACTGTCAAATCACGCCAATTGAAATGTTAAATTCTGTGTTACGCCCAAAATATTTCTTAGAACTAGTAATTAAAATAAATAATGAAACCGTCTGAACTCGAAGTATGATGCAGTTTTTTTTAACAGCGTCAATTAAAAATAAACTCAGATACGATGTAAAAAAACAATTTTAATTTACTCACTATATTATTCTTAACATTATTATTTTGAAATGTGATTTTAATTAAATTATAAAAATATTTCCATTATAACCAAAAACTTATAAAGTTGATCGTTTCTTTTCATCTGTGTATATTTAAAATTAAACATAGATAGGAAAAAAAAACAAAACGAATTTTACATTATTTAACTTTTTATCATTCACAGCTGATAAGCAATATTATATGAAATTAGCTTAAAACCGAGACTTTTAAAAGTGTTTCAATTTTGTTTTTGATCTTGGTAATATTTGAAATGGAGCAACCAAGATAAGATGATAAATCCGTGTTTATCTTTTATTATTTTTCATTATTTTCCTTTTACAATTTCATGATATTTTGGGGATGTTAAATATTTTTTAAAATATAAGTATCAAGTTGTCTGAATTTAAGAATTCTATTTTAACAGCTTGTAATCTTGTGTTAATCTGGCGAGAAACGTCGACTTAGTGAGTAGGGCGTTCGCTTGCTAACCTTGAGGTCCCTTGTTAGATACCTTTATTGGGCGAGAAATTTCCGGCGGGGTTACCCTTGTCAGTGGAACATGCCAAGGGATGACGTAAATTCGTTCGGATAGGACAAAAAAAACCTCTTGACAGTTGGAATTTGAAATAAGAGTAGGCCGTTAATTTTATCATTGGAGAAAAATGAGAGCCATTGTAGGTAAATAACCCCTGATAGTTGGAATTCGAAATAAGAGTAGGCCGTTAATTTTATCGGATATAACTTTTTCTTTATAACTTTATCCAGTATCATTTACTCTTGACATTACAGCAAGCTTCTTTATCAGATAACATTATAAACTGATTTCATGTTGGAACAAGATTTCCCTCATAGCACACTGCATGGCGTAATTATGTCCACCTTCATTAGCCCTGGCAGTAGGAACAAAACATTAGGGGAGAGAGAGAGAAATGGGGTTTAACGTCCACTCGACACAACTAGGTCATTTCGGGACTAACATATGGTTTTAATTTTATTTCAATAATTCGCTTGCGCGTAGGGGTCTTTAGCAGTGGGAGGAAACCGGAGTGCCCGGAGGAAACCCACGAGGTTGAGAAGGCGCCCCTATCTCCATGCCACATACGCTCACACCAGGGCTCGAAACCACAGCCGCAAGCCAGAGGTGACCGGCCAGCTAGAGGTCGAAGCGCGGCACTCTAGACCACTAGGCCATCCCAACCCCCCCAAAACATTAGGAGGTTGAAGTCCATTTTATTACATGCCACACTAACTGGTATCGGTTCTACGTGACAAGGAATAGGTTCGCCTGTCCAACCTCGTGGGTTTTCGCCCACCGCTAAAGACCCCAACAAGCAAATGAATTATTGAAATAAAATTGAACGGAAAAGACCTGGTTTGTGTCGAGTGGACCTTAAACCCCATCTCTCTCTATCTTTCTCCCTCTCTCCCCTTTCGCTCTCTCTTCCTCTCCCCTCTCTCTCATTCCCTCTCGCGCTCCCTCTCCCTCTCTCTCTCTCTCATTCGCCCCCTCTCTCTTTACCCCCCTCTCCCCCCCTCTCTCTCTCTTTCTCTCTCTCTCTTTCTCTCTCTCTCTTCGGCTGATATCAAATATATCTTCTCATATTTAATCGAGAAACTTTTCAAAATTTGAAATAAATTTCCTCCATTATTTCTAACCTTTTAGTCGTTTCAGCAAATTAGTCCAATAATTTGTTTGGGATTGACCTCATGACCTTTGAATATTTCCACATACTGACATCATTATTAATCTCAACGATGACAAGTGAATAATTATGTAACGAGCTATATAATTGGCTAATCTGTTAAAAACAGATGGCGCTATCAGTAAATAGAAACCGACATAATCGTCTGAGTATCGTGAGAAAACTGAAATTAAATTTGGTATAACAACTTACTGGGCTAATGAAGACGGGCATACACCATACAGTGTGTTATGGGGGACATTTGGTCCTTGCAGTGGCGCTACGGTCTACCCTTATATCAACATCCCACTGTCAGTGGATCTTTTACGTAAACCGAAATGAGTTTGCGAGACTATGGTTTCTCAACCCATCCGAACGAAAGACTAAACCAAGCGAGAAAATCGCATTGAAACTTCCTGCAAATACCGGTATCGAACAGGACATCCCCCGGTTACCGGGTCAACGCCCTACCCACTAAGCCACTGCGGCTACCGTGAGAAAGCTACCTGCTAGTAAAACCAGCTGTTTTATCAACAATTTATAACCAAATAAATCTAAAACAAAATATATATATTACATGGATTATTCTGACTGAGTTTCTTTAAACATAACTGCATAAAAGAAAATGCAAACTAAAAACAAATGCGTTTATAATTTGTCCCAAGGGAATAGCTACACGGTCGATCGATGTAAGTTAACCCTCAACCATATTCGTTGGCATTTGAGTTTCGCAATCCACCCCTTGCAGTGGCTATAAGCCCATTGAAGATTGAAGAACAAAAAGTACATAGCCAGGGTTATGGCGTATTTGGATTGCATCACATAAATTATTACAATGAACTTTTATATTAAAAGTTTACACTAACAGTGTGTTTAACATTTTTAATGTTTCGGCTGATTAAAATACCGATCTACATTTCGTTTCATTTTTTTATATACTTTCCATGGCCTCTACTACACGAAATATCTCATTTTCGTCGTTTGAACAATGTTTTATTGTAAAATACTAATATAAACCTTCTAGAATTTGGTATTGCTCGGGCAAAATTTTCCTCATAGCGCACTGTATGGCACATGTCCGTCTTCATTAGCCCAGTGTAGGAGCAGAACGCTATGACGTTAAACTCCATTACATTTCATCTCATTTTTGTGGGAAATATACAATAGTAAGATATAGTCTTTTTCATAGGGAATATAACCTGTATCATCCCTCCCTACACTCGTGTATTATAATATATTTACAAATAACCATCAATAACTCCTGCAATAAGTTTTAATCTTCGCTATAGTAACCACACCCCTTCCTACATCCCTGCCTGTACTATAATATTATATGGATAACTAACAATCAATAACCATAACAATAAGTTTTAGTCTTTACTATGGGAATATGCCCCTCCCCGCTGCGTTATAATAATATACTACTATTATGCTATTATATTTCCTTTGCTTCTGGAAGTATACCATGTTTACCCTCCCTGCACTAGTATTTCAAAGACTAGTAACAATCTACAATAGGTTATAGTCTTTACTATGTGAAATATAATATATCCCGCTCCTCCCTACAGTAGTGTTTTATAATAATATTTCCTGACATAACTCAAGTTATTGTAAGAGTTGATAACCTGCTACTTGAGATATCTGATTTTATGAACTTAAAAGTGTTGAAGGGAAATCGTCAAGAACAATTATATCATTGTTTCTGGTGATCTGTTTAGACGAAATTTTACTCGGATCAAACGTATATTTAAAACAACGTACAAACATTCTTTATATCTCTCAAGTTTGTTTATCAACTTTCTAATAAATCTTTGTCATTGTGTTGACATAAGTATAAATTACTTATATCCAAATGGTTCGTATTTAAAGTACAAAATCTGACATAGAAAGTCTGTCTAGTTTTTGAGAAATTTGGTAGTGAACGGTAATTAGAAATATCTCATTTTCGTAAAATACCAATAAGTCGTTTGAACAATGTTTGATCGTAAAATACTAATATGCCCTTAGTAAAATTTGGTATCGTAAAATACTCACGTGCCCTTTGTAGAATTTGGTATCGTAAAATACTAATATGCACAATGTACAATTTGGTTCAATTTTATTTCAATAATTCGCTTGCGCGTGGGGATCTTTTGTCAGTGGGAGGAAAAAACCCCACGAAATTGTACAGGCGACCCTACTCATTGTCACATATAACCAGAGAATCGAAACCACGCCAGTTGACTCAATGACAGACCTTATGATACAGCACGCACACACATGATAACCATTCGGCCATCCACCTTCCCTGTTCACAATAAGATTGAGAGCCCCAGATAGCGTGGTTTATTGATATTGATATCAGATAAAGTATTATCTTTATTAAATCGTTTTACCAGACGGAAGTTTATGCAATATGTTGATATTTTCTTTTCCTTCATACAGCTTGCGGTGGTCCATCTTTTCACCAAGGGTTGATAAACACGCCTCTAGACAAACACAGAACTTGAACCCCCGTGCCGAAATATGCGTAAACATAAAGCGTTTTAATGTAATCTACACGCTTGTTTCAAACAAATTTCGATAATTATTTCTGAGTGCGCAGGAAAAATGGAAAATGAAAACATATTAAAATTACACGTCCCGGTGATTTTTGATATTTTTTAAAAAGAAAGATGGGAAAGGTCATTGGATATTGAATACGTTTATGTAGTGTTTACCTTGAATTTGGTTTTCATGAGGGGAAAAAATGTAATTTCAAGTTTGTTCTTTATTTCCAAGTCAATCTACTTAAATAAAATAAAAAAAATAAGAAAACCCCCCCAAAAACAAAAAAAATAAAAATAAAATAAAATCAAGCGAAACGATAAAACATTGAAAATTGAATTAGTGTGTGTGTCTTGGATTTTCCGGTGTGGTTTCCCCTTGACATTAGTGCGGGACGGAGGGCCTTCACCTCTGAACGACACCGAGAACACTCAATGAACTTTCTCTGCCATCACAGTCAGAATCTCCAAATAAGCGGTCCCGAAATGACCTAGTTTGTGTCGAGTGGACATAAAACCCCATTTCTCTCTCTCTCTCTCCAAATAAGCGAGCACACGTCTTACTCACTCATCCACGGTGGCTCCAGAACAATAAGACGAACAACGTTAAGGTTTGGATATTCTAAACGACCTGTAAGAAGTATTCCCAACTTCCACATTTTGTTTGTGTTGAATTCTTCCAGTCACCCCCAGGAGATATTGCTATTTCTTAACTTATTGTTAAATCTTCCGGTTGATGTCTTTGATATATTTTAATGAATGACGAGTTTTTAAGATCATGGAAATATTTTGATCAGGAAACGAGACAATCTGCAAACATTTGTTGATCTGAAACCAAATGCTAAACGTAGTTTCTTGTTAAAAAACGCAGAGTGAAATATCAACAAATTTATTGAAGTCTTAATACAATTTATGGACAGACTTTCAACACCACGCGCAAACGCTGTTGCTATGTATTAGCCATAATATTTGTCAGAAATCTGATAAAGAGGAAAATGCTAGTCATATCTATTAGACATAATATTTGTCAGAAATCTCATAAAGAGAAACAAAAAAGCTCAAACTCTAGTGTAAAATGGTTTATGCAATAACAACGCCCTTGACGTATTCTGTGTTAATTCATACCAAATGCAAGATGCAACAAAAAGTTTATTAGATCTTTCGAGATAATAATTTCTGCCCCGTTGTCGAAATAAGACTATTTTGCAATGATGCACTAATAACCGATAAGAGCGTAAAATATTGCAAAACGTGACCGACGAGGAACGGTATGTTATAGATATGCACATTCTACACATAATATCATAAATTTAAAGATGTTGGATCACTGAATAATAACTAAAGTCTGTCGGTTCCTTTCAGTGATTAGTAGTACTCCCGCGTCGTTTTGCAACTGTTAAATGTATGTTTTGATTGAACGCTTTTAGGAATAGTAATGACACGAATTCCTACTACACAGACTTTTGAATTTTTACTTAGCTTTCTCCTAAATTTCACGTAAATGGTTATTCATGAAGGTATTTTCTTTCAATGTGCCCACACTTTATGTGGAACAGAGCCGATCATGACTCTCACTATAGTATTATACAACATTATAGGGAATATTCCTTTATTTTTAGTTCAGTTTAGCTTTTGAGTAAAGTCTATACTACAAGAAACTCTGATCTGTACAGCACAGCAGGGGCTTACGAATAGCGCACTGATTCGTTCACTACAATCCAACAAAAATCTCATGCTAGCCTCGACATCGAGAGTTGATTATGGTCTGAATAAGATAATTACTGTCTAATTAATAGTGTTTATAACATTTCAGGCCTAAAGAAAGACCTGCAATAGGCAGATTTAGCTCTTGCATAATGCATGTTTAATCTTATATATGTACGTTTAAAGCTGCTTGGGATGTTTGTGTATAATGACGTCATGTCCGTAGATTTGTCTTTTATAGTTAGTGCGATGCACCCCCACACTTAATTTTGATACATTCTTTTGTTTTTGTGTATCAGTACATATTTATTTAAACAAATGTAACATTAAAACAAAACTAAAGACACGTGGTAAAAAATGTGTACTGCAATGGTGACAATATCTTGAATAGCTCTACGATGGATACAAATATGTGTTTTGATTAAAAGCTTTTATGGCATGTTCATTGAGCGGATTTTCAATACATACTTTAGTTCGCTTTTTCAATATATATATAAGAGTTGGCCATATTGCCGCTGCTCGGGTTAAATGCCCGTCTTCGTTAGCCCAGTAGGAACAGAACAGTAGGACGTTAAACCCCATTTCGTTTCATTTTGCCACGCCATCGTTATCCCTTTCAATTTACACTATTTTTCTTTTTAATAAAAGTAACCGAAAAGGAGAGAGAGAGAGAGAGAAATGGGGTTTAACGTCCACTCGACACAACTAGATCATTTCGGGACTTAAACCGAAAAGGAAGAATGGAAAAGACAAAAGAAGGCGTGGCAATATCTCGAATAGTTGTTGTATGTCTGGTAGGTGTATCATCTGATTGGAATAACACCGATACCAGAAATAACAGAAATTACAACGTTGAGTGGTTTATGGCGAGAACACGGATATTTTACATCATAAATAGCTTAATTATACACCCCCATCATCATCGTTAATCATCAAATAATTACTTTATATAAACATACAAATTATCACTCTCATTACCATCATCGTTTTCATCCACAGTTCAGCATGATCATGTGATCATTTAATCGTTCAAATGTTAAATACCAGGGCCCTGTTTCTCGAAATCTTCTAAAGATAAATTCAAATTTTAGTAGATACTTCAACTAATTAATCAATCAAATTACTAAAATTCATTGGGGTTTTTTTTATCTTAATTAAATAAAAAAAATTATGAAATATGCCCAAGATCATAAAAATCATCATCTGGGCAGAGAGAGAGAGAGAGAGAGAGAGAGAGAGAGAGAGAGAGAGAGAGGGGAGAGAGAGAGAGATAGAGAGAGAGAGCAATCGGCAATGGGGTTTAACATCCACTCGACACAAACATAATGGTTCTGTTTTATTTCAATTAATTCAGCCCAGTTGACTCCGTGACAGACCTTTTGGTACAACGCGCACATGATATCACATGATGACGTTCAACGCCATTTAATGTCATTCCATTTCTTTCTAATCAAAGTCATGTTTGATTGAGTTGAGTTGCATTGTCAATTCAACTTGTATCTATTTAAGCTGAAAATCCATGTGAACGAACGATACGATATCAAACCAACTTGTCGTTTATTTATCTTATGAACGGTACATGGAGTACACGTGTTGTAGTATAATTATTAAACAGGGAATACGATAGATATAATTCTACTGTACCCAAACTGTTACATCCGTTATATTTCAAAGGTCAATATACGTAGAATATTCTCATATCACACAGATATCTTATTTTTTATAATTTTTTGTTCGGGTTTTGGTTTACAATAATTTCGGCTGCGATTTGAAAAGTTCACATAATTTTCTTTATGTAATTTGTTCTCAGCGGAGTTTTGTATGCTCCGTTCTAAAGTTATATGCATGCAGTGGGCTAGAGGTGAAAGGGGAAGTAATTAGCCCAAATATCCCTGCTATGATGTGCTTTTATTTCGTATTCCAACCCATTAGGCCTGTTACCTACACTCTCACGTGTACATGTGATCTACGTTTTTTAACCCATCCGATCGACTAGACGCTGACTATATGGTTCGTGTATGTGGTGTGACGCGCATTGCGCCGCATTGTCAAATATCACCCTACTTTCAACAATTCGCGTGATACTATTTCACCTTATATTTGACACTATTTTAGGTGACTCATTATGAAAAGGGCTATTTTCAACATTCGCTCGGAGTGGACGAAAAACGTGCACGTAAACGATCCCTTTGCAGTTGAAATTCGATGAAAGTGTAAGCCATAATGCAAAATGTCTCGCATAGCATTATTCATGGCGTAAGCCCATCCTCATTAGCCCAGTCGGAGCAGAACAGTAGGACGTTAAACCCCATTTCTATTTTCAACCTTGTTTTTGCCTTAATTCCTTGTATTAATTTCTTACCACGTATATAGTATCACCTACACTAGGTAAACCTCCATTTTCCATCAATACGAGACAAAAACATAACAGTATCTAATGCAATTTAAATACTCCAAAAAATATCGTAATGCCAATCTTTTTGTGGTGATAGAATGATATCGCTTCACGGGTGAATTTATATTTACCATGCAATCGAGACAAGTTCCTTTTTTTCAATATTTTTTTTGTTTCTGCTGGGAATTTGTGATGTTAGATTTTTTATTTGAGGTTATCGTATTTCTGTGCGAGGTTAATGTGTATCTACTGTAGAGTTGTAAAATAGAAGATCACATGACATGTTTAACAGATGTTTAACTTGGTCTTTATCTCTGGTGCATAGATAAAATGATTCCCAGATAGTGATGAGTAAATAATGATATATGGTATAGCTGTACGATCTCATCAATTGGGAGGTGGTATCAGATGTTTAGAAAGAGTAAGCATACTATGTGATCTCCTAGGGGAGTCATGGTGGCTAAGTTGGTAAGATGATGGCTGGCCAGCCTAGAGGTCGCGTGTTCACTGGCTGCAATGGCCGACGTGGTTTCCCCGAGGCCCCGTGTATTATATACATTGACGTGTACATAAAAGATTCCTGGGCAGTTGGAATCATTGAATATAAGGAATATGTGGAAACGCCGTCATCGGGGCGATATTGCCGCCATAACACACAGCATAGTGTATTCCCAACCAACGTCATTACCATCACCATTAACAAAGACATTGCAGAAAAGTGGTATAACTAATAATAATTTAAATAATTCATAATGAAATTCAAGTATTGCGATTTGACACAGTGTATTGCGAAGAGGTAAATCGACGCATCGTGTCGGTTCCAGTTCACATCTCTCTCTCTCCCTCTCTCTGTGTGTGTCTCTCTCTCTCTCAGGCACAAAACCCCAGATTGATCAGTATCGCCACGTAACGTTATACATGAATGCTGTAATACATAGACTATTGTATACTGAAACTAGTAGATTTCTATCACTATATGAAATTACTAATACACTAGTTGTATTCATATACTCTTTATATCAACAGTCAGTCATCTATTTACACCTGTCCATTCAACAAAATACTATAAGGTTACCATAGATATCATCTTGGATTGTAAAGTTAGAAACTTATTCTATGGAAGGCGAAACTGCCCTTTATTCAGTGTTCCCCATTCTTAGTTCTTAATTCATAGTCCTTAATTCTTATTTAGTCATTGATTTAAAGATACAAATGTTAATTTTAGTGTACAAATATCGAAATACAACAACAAATGAAGAAATAAGAATTAAGGAATATGAATTAAAAACTAAGAAGTATGAACACTGAATAAAGAGCTGTTTGGTCGTCCATTCTATCCGTCCATTGTGGAATGTTTTAGTTATTTTTTGTAAGATAAGTCGTTTATTTCCTGTGTCTCGTTAGTATGTAAGATATATGACTTCTTTCATCTTTACCGACACAGTATTATGATAATAAGGTGTAGATATACCGTTTGATAAACTTCTGATGGACTTATAATGGACAGGCTTAGTATTGTATGTCTGTCTGAACTATCGTTCTAACTGTCAACAATGATTTTTTTTTTCTTTTTCTTTAAAAATGAAACGTCTTTGTATATATTCCCATCTATTCAATGTGCAAAAAATGATATTTCCTTCTATTTTTGCAAGAAATGAAATGAAATTGAGTTTAACATCCCACTGTTCTGCTGCGTTGGGTTAATGGCGGCGGAGATAATATGCCATACATTGTGCAATGAGGGAAATTTGCCCGGACAGCGGCGCTACGGCCTTCTCTTATATCGAATTCCAACTGATAAATGATGGTTAACGTACACACCAGTATAAAGCGGCCACTGTGGACTCCGGAAATTCCCGAACCTCCCCAACCGAATAACAATCAACATCTCCAAATTCGATAAGGACTTTGAGCATGACCGCTTTTCTTAGAACGATTGCTATAACAAAGTATAAGTGAATCTTCCTTACTACTCATTGTATTGTGCAATGATTGTGCACGAAATTATCTATTTCAGTTGAAACAACAATTTCAAGTATTTCATTACACGTCACCTACACGTGAGAAATCTTAAATATATCTGTCTGAACTAACACATTACATAGATATCAGAAGTTTGAAGAGAGAGACAGAGAGAGAGAGAGAGAGAGCATTCAACCCTCAAGAATTTTTAATAAAAATTGAATAAGTCTAATTGGGTAATGCATTCCACACGTGCATATTTGTCGAATTCTTACTCTTATTTGGCACATGCCTTAGCGTAGAGGATTATTAATCATATTGAAACTTTAAATCTGTTAAGACACCAATTAGCCAAACCTTTTATCTAGTTATGTAAATACAGAAAGCATCTTGCTAGGTGGGTGAATATTTGCATATTTGTTAAAGTGGCAATAATTGGTTGTAATCAATCAGCTTTTTATCCTGTTGCATATTCATGTAATTTATAAATTCTAACAGCTTAAAGGCGCAATGTTAATATGGAGAGAGAGAAGGGGGGCCTACAGGGATATATATTAACGAAATAACATAGGGTTTAACGTCCTACTTTTCGGCTTAAACTGGGATAATGAAGACAGAGATATAAAGTACATATTTGAGTGCTGCGGCTTACCCGTATTTCGAATTCCTACTGTCAAGGGATCTTTTAAATGCACGGAAAAGTATACAGGAAATTCCGAGTGTTCATCCCAACTAGACGGTGTTCCCTGTCACGCCTTCGGAACCGCAATTCGACCCCTGCATTGACCGAGAAAGTCCATCGGAATTTTCTGGCGTGTAGGTCCCGTGTATATATTGTCGTGCATGTAAAATATCCCTTGCCATTTGGTATTCTTCGATATAAGAGTAGACCATAGCACTCTGTACGACGTATGCCCATCTTCTTTAGTTCAGCAACAGCAAAACGGTAGGGCGTTAAACCGATTTCATTTCATTTCGGCATTACTTAAAACATTTGAACTCAGGAGGGGGAGGGGGGGTGACGGAATGGTTAGCATGTACGTGCTGTATCATAAAGCCTGTCATTGAGTCAACTGGCGTGGTTTCGAATCCCCGGTTGTACGCGACTCCCACAACCCACATGGATTGAACCCTGGAACCCTGGTAAGCGATGAGCTAGCACCTTACTCGCTAAGCGATTGTTTTAACCACGGGATACACCATAGATCTTAATTGTATGCTACTGTTCAATTAATTTATGTCATACTAAAATACCATTTGTAGCCAGGAATGTAATTTTCATATTTTCTAATGATATACGACAATGGAATACTGATCCGACTATTAATTATAAGCAGATGTACATTTGGAATGTACCTTAGAGTATCGGGTAATTACCTACACGTGTTTGGAGAACCTGTAGAAAGAATAAAACACCGAGGATAATAGTTGCAGGTTAATGAGAGTGTCAGATAAAGAATGTTCTTAACCTTCTCCAGTATGGAATTGATGAGCATATCGACTCTTTTATCAGAACTAAACCAGGCCATTGCGGAACTAGCGTGTGGTTCCGATACAACTTTTCGTCCGCCCGCAGAAGTCCTCCGGGTTGTAAGGCTTAAAATGCCACGAAGTAGTAGAATAATAGCTTGTGTGTGAGGGTGTGGATGTGGATGGGTGTGTGTGTGTGAGGGTGTGAGGGTGTGGATGTGGATGGGTGTGTGTGTGAGGGTGTGGATGTGTGAGGGTGTGGATGTGGATGGATGTGTGTGTGTGAGGGTGTGGATGTGTGAGGGTGTGGATGTGGATGGGTGTGTGGATGTGGATGGGTGGGTGTGTGGATGTGGATGGGTGGGTGTGTGGATGTGGATGGGTGGGTAGGTGGATGTGGATGGGTGGGTGGGGTGAAGGGGGTTGTTAAAGCCTATTTCCACAAAGATCATACCGCCGACCAGTAGAAGCACAAACTAACTCGTGTACATGCATATACGCGTCAAGATGTGTCCCTATGAATTTACAAATGCAATTCAAAAATATAGTACTATATATAAAAGTCATGTACTAGTACGTCCAAACACAAGACACACGATCGAAATCGAAAGCCAATAGTCATGTTACAGTAACGGGAGAAGAATACTGGTAATACAGACTTTTAATAACGGATACTGACATACGAACGAATTATGTTTTAACTTGACTCTTAGTCACGTTAGAATACCGGGAAGCAGAAGAATGTTAAAAATATACTCGTTTTAAAATTATTACAATGATTTTATTGTAAGAATAATACTGACAATATAAACTTTTAGTAGTACGGTTATTGACCTTGTATTAACAGACGCAGGGTATTTTTATATATTTTTCTTCACCCTGGTTGATGGAAGTGCCAACAGCTGCTTTATTAATACAAGTTTGTTCTTGATGTGCAGTTGATGTGAACTTAGCACTTGAACTGTCAATAATTTAAACATCAGTAACATGAAAAAAGAAACTGTAACTGAAGCCTGTAATAAAGCTCGATGTGAAGACGTGTTAATTTAGTCTGTCAAGAAAAGTTATGTTTGTAACAACAAAATGTGAAAGATAGAATGAAATGATCGATGTTTATTATTTAAATTAATAAATCTTCAGCTTTATTCTGAGATGCGACCGAATATCTATCTTAAATGCAAAAGAATGGCTATACTGAGAAGGGACTGAATCTCTATTCCGAGAATGGATTGGGTCTCTATTCTGGGAAGGACAGGGCGGGACTCGATCTCTATTCGGAAGGGATTGGATCTCTATTCTAAGAAAGGACTGGGTCGCCATTCTGAGAAGGGACTTGGTCGCCATTCTGCGAAGGGACTGGGTCTCTATTCTGAGAAGGGACTGGGTCTCTATTTTGTAATGGGGCTGTATCTGTATTCCGAGAGAAGGGGTTAGATGTAAATTCTGAGAAAGGGTGGAATCTCTATTCTGAAATTGACTAAAGAGACTGGGTTTCTATTCTAAGAAGGGAATGAATCTCTATTCTGAGAAGGAGGGGTGAAGAATTTTTGTTCTGAGAAGGAAGGGTGAAGAATTTTTGTTCTGAGAAGGGGTTGGATCTATATTCTGAGAAGGGGATGAATCTATATTCTGAGACGGGATTAAACCTCTATTCTGGTATCCTTTAAATTGAAACTTTGAGATATACCATATCTAAATTGTCGACAAAGTAACAGTCGTGCGGATGGTGAACAAAACTATTACACAGATTAAAAACTGTTCAATTACAATTATTCTAAGGCGGCGGGCATACGATAAGAAAATGTCGTAACGGGTATAATCCCTGCAATAATGGGTGGTTAATAGTATGACAGTTTAGGCAATACAGATATACTCAACAAGACTTGTATAGAGGCGATACAGATAATACACAGAAAGACTTACAAATAGGCGGCGATGCAGATAATTATTAATACATAGCAAGACTTTTATGTGAACAATTCAACCTGGTTTCATGTTGATGAATACTTGACGTGACGTTGTAAAGGTTTTTGTTTCAATGTAAGAACAGGTTATGGTAATCAAATAACAAGTACTTATGTTTCCCGTCACTCAACAAAAAAGGTCAAAGGTCGATTACATGCTCGTTTTATTCATTAATATCTGGATTTAGTAGATTCATTGACGCCATTATTCAGTCATTCATGAACTATACTTAACTGATCCTCAAGAAAAATTTGTCTGGAGTATTAAAGAGACACTCTCACATTGAAAAAAAAACCCAGTGTGAGCAAAATGGTCTTTAATGTCCACTTGACACAAACTAGGTAATTTCGGGACTAAGATATGGCTCATTTTTTATTTCCTAATTTGCTTTCGCTTGGCCTTTGTTAGCAGTGGAAGGAAACCGGAAGACACGGAGATATCCCACGAGGTCCGACAAGCAACCCTAATCCTAGTCACGTAAATAGGGAAATCGAAATAGGCTTTATGATCAAACGTGTACGCGTTAACCTGCAGCCCCCACCCCCTCACGCCCGTTCACACACACTGACAAACAACTATTTGAATAATATTGCATTATGGAGTGCCTTCACCTCATATAAATTAACTCGGGGTATAGTTGGGTGGAACGGGGTGAGAAGACTGGGGATACCGTGGATGATTCTCGTCAAGCTTCTTGAAACAACTGACGTCTACAAAAACAGTATGATTCATAGAATGAGTGTTAAATCGTATAAGATCCCTTGGCAGTTGGAATTCGATATAAGTGTAGGCTGTAACGTCGCAGTCAAAGCCAAATTTCCCTCGTGGAACATTGTATGCCCGTTTTAATTAGCCCAGTTGATGGAGAACAGTAGTAGGGCACTAAACCACATTTCATTTAATTTATGTAATAATATAATCAGATTGGGAGAAAGAGAGAGAGAAATGGGGTTTTACGTCCACTCGACACAAACTAGGTCATTTTGGGACTAACATATGGTTTCAATTTTATTTCAATAATTCGCTTGCGCGTAGGGGTCTTTAGCAGTGGGAGGTAACCGGAGTGCCCGGAGGAAACCTACGAGGTTGAGAAGGCGCCCCTATCTCCTTGCCACATACGCTCACACCAGGGCTCGAAACCACAGCCGCGAGCCAGAGGTGACTGGCCAGCTAGAGGTCGAAGCGCGGCACTCAAGTACTAGGCCATCCCAACCCCCCTAATAAGATTGGGTAGCTTCACGTCGCGAATAAAATCACTATGTACTGTAAATCCTGAACAACAGAAGAGTCTGTTAAATGTTACTCCTAAACATCTCAACTCTCTAGAAATAGATTTCACACGTCTTTAAATATTTCACTATATCAGGTGGCGCTAGTGCATGTTCAGTAACACGTTCGAGTTAAATATATATCTTTTATTTCGTATTTCAGTTCTAGAGCCACCCGTAATACAGAGGTTTAACTTAATATAGAGTGTTACGTTATTCAGATAAATTAAACAATTAAGTACAACGTCTGTGGAGTGTGCGTATGGGGTGGAGTGTGCGTATGGGTATGGGGTGGAGTGTGCGTATGGGGTGGTGTGGGATGGGGAGATAGCACGGATTGTTTATTACGGAGGATTTGGGGTCTCATCCAATCATAAAGTGATATTAAACCACTTTTTTGACCTTTGAAATTTGAAATTATCGTTGTTAAACTTGCATTATGCAAGAGCAAAATCTGCCTATTACGTGTCTTTCTTTAGGCCTGAAATGTTATCTAAATTATCAATTAGACATTAATTAGCTTATCCAGACCACATAAACACTCGATGTCAAGGCTAGACTTCGATGTAAGCTGGATTAGATTCAAATATGCCGCTGAACGGCCATTGTAATTAAATCACAACATTGGATAATCGAGACTACTCTGTTTATATTAATGATTTTAGTAATGATGACAGAGGCTATGCAGAAATTTCACGCCATTTTTTTTAATTTCTTTCGTGCGCAGTGAAAGCTGGTGTTAGCATGCGGGGGATCGCGGTGACAAAGTAGGTAGGGTGCTGGCTCGCTAGCGTGGAGGTCGGGTGTTCGATCCCTGCATTGGTACAGAAAGTTCATCCAGATTTTCCGCCCTGGTTTCCACTTGTCATTGATGCAGTACGGAGGACCTGACAAGCACAATTGTCTAGTTGTTCGGATGAGACGGAAATCAAGGTCCAGTGTACACATTGGCGTACAAGTAAAAGATCTCTTGGCAGTTTGAATTCGATATAAGAGTAAGCCGTAGCGCCGCTGCCCAGGCAAAATTTCCCTCATAGCACACTGTATGGCGCATGCCCGTCTTCATTAGCCCAGTTTAGGAGCAGAAAAGTAGGACGTTAAACCCCATTTCATTTTATAGCTTATTAGTTCCCTTGGAAACGGTCTCTGATCGGAAGTTGTCCTCTGATCGTTCCTTATCGTCACTATTACTGTGCTATATCAAAGGGGGGGTTGGGATGGCCTAGTGGTCTAGGGTGCCGCGCTTCGACCTCTAGCTGGCCGGTCACCTCTGGCTTGCGGCTGCGGTTTCGATCACTGGTGTGAGCGTATGTGGCATGGAGATAGGGGCGCCTTCTCAACCTCGTGGGTTTCCTCCGGGCACTCCGATTTCCTTCCACTGCTAAAGACCCCTACGCGCAAGCGAATTATTGAAATAACATTAAACCATATATTAGTCCCGAAATGACCTAGTTTGTTTCGAGTGGACTTTAAACCCCATTTCTCTCTCTCTAAGTTTCGTTTGGAATCATTACCTTCTATTTTTCACTATGATTCTGTTTTTTTCGAAAAAGGCAATCCTTTCTCGCCATATCAGAAAAACATTCATAATGATAATATAACACTATTATCAGTAGTATTTTGTGATTAAAAAAACATAAAAATTGTAGAAATCGAGTCAATAAGATCTGCATGCTTGCTTTCCTTGATAGATGATTATATCCGTACTAAATTCAAATTATTCAAATTCAAAATCAGTTCACTTGTATGTAAAATGAATAATACCGTTTTCCAATATGTATGGAGTGGGCGAAGGGCGTTCAAGGTTTTTTTATAATTGAAGAGACCCTAGGACCCCCAATGCCCAGTTCTGATGGACGTGTTTTTATTATGGTTATCTAAAAGTAGCTTTAGTACCAACATGTTGTGTTTTAAAGGTGCCATCCTTTAATTTTTCAATTGTAATGGCAGTTATATAATATAAGTGAGTGAGCACAATAAAAAAAAAAACACAATTTATATGGAAAGCACGACGTTTCGACGAGTATTCTCTTATCATTCGTTGTACTGCTTTTATAAATACTATGTCCTTTATTCTGGCGTGATCGTTGACGCTTACAAATTTAATATCCGTGATTTGTCTTTTGATTTGTTTGTGTTTGCTTATTGTTAATCGGAAGATAAGTGAATAAGACCCTGGTTCGCCACCCTTGGGGTCACGGGGTCGATCCCAGTGTTGGCCGAGGGAGTTCATCGGGATATTTCAGCGTGGTTTCCCATTGTTAGTGTTGCAGGGCGAAGGGCCAGACAGGGGCAGGTGTTAAGTCGTTCGGTTGAGACGACAAACCGAGGTCCCCTGTTCATATTGACGTGCACATAAAAGATCCATTGGTAGTTAGAATTCGACATAAGACTAAGAGAATGCCGTTTACCCGTCTTCATTAGCATAGTCGGAACAAAACATTTCATTTTTTTTATATTTGCGTGCAATTTGTACAGTTGCATTGTTAGCTACACTGTTTGTAAATGAATAATACGAATCATTATATAAAAGGGGTCTTACCTAAAGTAGCATAAGCCACACTCCTAACACCCTCCTCGGGGACTATAATAATCCCTATATCTTTCTCCCCTGAACCAGAGGGCGGGAGGATCATATGGCGAGCAGGTCCAGCAGACTGACTCCTCCCCGAGTTGACAACTAAACACAAAACCACACACGTAATCCACATTGTTTTAACCCGAACACCAGACGTTTCCACAGATAATTTAAAACATCCATTCAACACTTAAAACATTCTAAAGAATTCCCTTAATATCATTTTCAATCCACCGAGCACAATATCCCTGTATTACATTCACATGCTGACTGTTCGACACGGCGCGTGGGTATTAGAATGAAACGATAATTTGTAAGTGTAGTGGCACGCTGGTCTGTGAGTCGCCATAGTTTGAACCCAGCGATAGTCGAGTGGTGATAAGCTCCGTGTCAATGTTTACTTTTCTACATTAATTCTATGGACATACAGTGGTATTCATCATGTCTCACACAGATCATAAGTTGTTCAACTTTAGTAGTTCACATTTCATTGAGAAAATAAAGAAATGAGCTGAATTGGGGTTTAACGTTCTGGACCGACCGGCAAAAGAAGACGGGCATACAGTGTTGTATGTATCATTTCTCTCGCAGTTCACAAGTTGTTCAACTTTAGTAGTTCACATTTCATTGAGAAAGAAATGAAATGAAATGTAATGCATTATTGGGGTTTAACGTTCTGCATTTCTGTACTGACCGGCTAGTGAAGATCGCCATACGCAAAACAGTATAATTCATGATCTCTCACACGTTGTTCAACTTTAGTAGTTCACATTTCATTGAGAAAGATATGAAATGAGTTGAATTATTGGTGTTGAACGTCCTTTATTTCTGCGCCGACCGGCTAATGAAGACGAACATACGCAAAACAGTAATTCATCATCTTTCACACAGTTCACGAGTTCTTCAACTTTAGTAGTGCACATTTCATCGAGATAAAAAAAATGAAATGGGGTTTAATGTCCTACATTTTTGCACCGACCAGCTAATGAAAACGAGAGAGAAAGGGGGTTAACGCCACTCGACACAAACTAGGCCACTTCGGGACTATCATATGATTCAAGTTTATTTCAATAATTCGCTTGTGCGTACGGGTCTTAAGCAATGGGAAACAGGAGAAAATTCAAAAGGTTGGACAGTCGACCCCACTCTTTGTCACGTGCAATTTGGGAATCGAGCTAATGAAGAGGGCCAATCATTCATGATGTCCCCCACAGTTCAAAAGGTTGTTTATTTTAATAGTTCAGGTTGTCAACTCACTATTATACGATCATGGGCATTATTCCCCAGGCCTTAAAATCAGTGACACAGGAAATAAAAACACAACTACCTCCCTTGTTTTTCCATTCACCCCATGGAATGGCTATCTTCAAACGTTTGAACTTGAAGTTGAAAATGATATTTTTGCCAATTTCTCAACTGGCAATAGTGAACTATAGGATTAATAGGATTATTCTTTAACAAGGTAGGACTGTTTATAGATACAGTCTATTTTAGGGCTTTATTTTAATACATTTTTAAAATATAACTTAAAAATATGAAATGGCAACTGTGAATCAAGGAGGCCCAATATGGAACCAACATTTTACACCAGCCCGAAATGAATAAAAAAAGTAGCTAGTTTGAACCACGTAAAATATCTATATATTTCTCTGTGGACAATTTTGCACGGGCTCGAGTATTCATCTAACTTGAAATGAAATGAAATGAAATTGGGTTCAAACGTCCTGCTGTTCTGCTCCTAAACTGGGCTAATGAAGACGGCCATACGCCATACAATGTGCCATGTGGGAACTTTTGAGCGGGCAGCGGCGCTACGGCCTACTCTTATATCCAATTCCAACTGCCAAGGGATCGTTTACGTGCACGTCAATGCATCTAACTTGAACCCCTTTCACTCAGTCGATAACCCTTACCGAAAACATGATAAACTGGTTCACTTTATAATAAGTTTCTGATTTTTCTTAACATTGTATCAAAATCATAAGGTATATAAGAGTATTCTTATTTAAAAAAAAAACCTTTACGGAACGCTGAGAACATAGAAATCAAACACGTACGCACGTGTACATACCTCCCTATAAATATGTCAGTGAGAAGTGATACAACTAAAGAGATATAATTACCCCGGTGAACGTTATAATACCTTTTAAATGGTGACTATTATTATTGTAACAAATATTTAACAATTTATGTGTGTTATGATGAGGAAACCTAAACGTCTTCAATCGTATCGCATTATTTACTCCACTCACAGATGGTAGGAGTTAACTCACAGCCTGTTATAGAGGCCGACCTCTCACTCTCTCTCTCTCTCTCTCTCTCTCTCTCTCTCACTCACTCTCCTTTTGCATATCCATTGCTATGATTTTTTGGTGTAGAATGGACGAAGATTTTTTGAATTAATATTTTCTGTCAGGGTTTGGTAATTATTCATGATTTAAGGGCAGGTAATATAGTATGTCATTTAGTCATTTAGAGTGGTTTTGATTCCTCGGTTGTACGTGACAAGGAGTAGGGTCGCCTGTTCAACCTCGTGGGTTTTCTCCGAGTCCTCTGATTTCCTCCCACTGCTAAAGATCCCTACGAGCAAGCGAATTATTGAAATAAAATTATTAGTCATAAAATCACCTTGTTTGTGTTGAATCGACGTTAAACCAATGGGAGACAACTCCAATATGACTGCTCTGGATTTATCTACTTGAAACAAAACCTTAACAAACAAGTTTCTCATAGTGTTTATTGAATAATTATGTAGTATTACTTTTTATGAGGTTGTTAATAATTCATAATGCACTCTTCAAAAGACATAAAGAATTGATTAATTTTTGACACTTTCAAATTGAAAGAGTTGATAAAAATTTGAAGCGGCAAAATGGAGTTACCCCCCTTCCACAACAGGGTCAACCGAGCTTAACAATATTGATGATAAGAATGATACAGAATATCTAATTCACTCAATACAACTCGATCGAGAAATGAAATAGGATTAAAGGACAATATTGGTGTCAGTCATTATCACATGTGGGATAGAACTGGTTACACACATTCCAAATATAATTTTAACACAGAGATCATTGCTACGATAGATGAGTAATAAAGGTGACGAACGTCAAAGGAAAACACGAGTAATCCCACTATACATGTATAACTGACTGAATTGGTGAGTGATAACAGATACATGGACGAATGTCTGCAAACTAATAATTCCTTCGAAGATCAAACAGTGTGAGACTGTGAGAGGATATCTGACAATTCATAAAAATAATTGACTACCACTAGATAAGAGAACACGATAGAAAAACAGAAAAAGTCCGTGCATTACCATGATTTTATAAGGTAGGAGAGATCGGGGCACATTGAACATATGGGTATATTGAACCACCATGGATATATCCTTTATAAATAATACTAGACAATCCAAGTCTATACACAGGAGTGGGATTACGTCTTAGACCCATTTCTCCGCCAATAAGCAATAGCCACATGCTGTCAATTATATTTTTAGGCAATGATTTTTTTCAAAAGAGCGCTTAAAAGTGAAAATGCACCACTTCCACTTATCATTTTCCATACATGTTAACTGTTTAACCAAGGAAATTATTGTACTTAAAATCAGCTCCGATTCATGAAACCTTTATTACTCATCTGTCGTACCAATGATCTCTGTGTTAAAGTCATATTTGGAATATGTTTAACCAGTTTTATCACGTATGTGATAATGGCTGACACCAATATTGTCCTTTAACATCCTATTTTTCTGAGCAAGAAGGAGGACGGACCTGCGCAGTCTCATGGTCCGGAAGCACGACTGCGGGTTTTTATATCATTTATCCAAGATGTAAGGAGTTAAAACGAGATCAAGCATTCTATTGACAATGACTAATACACATTTACTTCTTTATGCTGTGTCATGTGTGTGCTGAATTTGCAGTAACTCATACAACATCCTGCATAAGACTTGGAAATAAAATAAAACCATTAAATAATTTCCACAACAGAGAAAGAGAGAGGGAGAGTGTGTGTGTGTGTGTGTGTGGGGGGGGGGTAATGTCCACTAGACTAACATATGGTTCAATTCTGTTCAATGGTTGGCGTTACAGTTGGAAGGCAACCGGAGGACCCAAACGAAACCCACGATGCTGGACAGGCGACCCTACTACTTATCACTTATATGGGAGGATCGTAAACACGGCACTTGGCTCAATAACGTTCAGATCCAACGCGTTACCAATGTGGCTACCCAACCGAACCGCACGTGTAGGTGAAAATGGAATTGTAGTATATCTAATTGTTTTGTTTTTCTGTTGAATGAATGTTCAATTAACTAAAAGATGATTAGGATGAAGTTGCGGCCGTGACTGTATGATTACAGATAAATACGGGGTTTAAAAACAAACCAACCACGCCATTATTAATGACTGTAGTAAGACGATTATTTATATGTTATTATACAAGTGGTCATTTTTAAAAAGAAAATTAAAATACGTTAAACAAAACGACTGAAGGTTTTCTAATGGCCGATAGTTTGCGTTGTCGTCTTTATGTTTTCCCGTTGTGGATGCGTGTGTGTGTGTGTGTGGGGGGGGGGGCTATTTATAAGGGTGTGTGTGGGAAGCGTGTAGGTATATATAGTTTGTGTCGAATGAACGTTAAACTCCATTTCTCTAAAAAAAAAACTGTAAGAAATTGTTGTAGGGTTTGTGTTAATTTGTGTTGTATTCAAATCATCTATATAATAATGAAGTTATTGAACGAAAAGTAAACTTTCAGGTATAGCATGTAAAATTCATTTCACCTTGAGATACCGGTTTGGTATTGACAATCTTTTTTTGTGTGTTTGCCATAAAGTTAATAGTTACATTGACCCATATCTATTATTATCGTTTGGTTCATCAGGAATTTCCGGCGTGGTTTCCACCTGTCGGTGGTGCAGAACGGAGGACCTGCCAAGGACAGCTGTCAAGTCGATCGGATGGGACGAAAAAACGAGGTTTCGTCTATATATTCGCGTCACGAAAAAGAAACCTTGACAGCTGGAATTCGATATAAGAGTAGGTCGTAGTGCCGCTGTCCTGTCAAAAGTTCCCTCACAGCACTCTGGCGTATGCCCGTCGTCATTAGTCCAGTTCCGAGCAGAACAGTAGGACGTAAAACCCCATTTCATTTCATTAGAGTCGGAGTAGGATAGTAAGCCCCATTTTATTCTTTTAACCGAATGTACATATTTAAAGTCAACTTATCTTCTATAGAAGGAATTGGTTAATAGTTGCATTGACCTATATCTATAATGGCTGCTTTAGGCTAATTCCAGTAACAAAACCCTAGACTTTTTTATTAATCTCTAGCATCTATTAGTCGTTGCTTTAGCCTGTATATTAATTCCTGTAACAACATATTGGCTTTGTTTATATCTGTATGATTATTATGTACGACACACAAAGAGCTGAGTGGATTTCAAGGCTTATCAGATAAAAAGGAGCAAAAATTTAAAATTGTTAAAATAAAATAAAGATTTTTCTCGTGGCTGTTATGTATGGAGATAAATGAGAAAGTATACAATAGCAGCCATGATTATAAAGAAACTGATTTCTTTTTTTAAAACAACAACACAATGCTATCTGTCATTATATTTGATAATAATGTAACGGCACTTTGTGGAACTCCTGAGATTTAAAAATTAAATAGCAAAACTAAGGCTGATTTAGTATGCAAAAGTCTCTTAAAAACCTTTCTCCTGCCAATTATCTGAAATACTGCTTACTTTTTTGACGGAATATGGACGGATTGGTTTTTGGTTATAACCCCGTCATACCTCGTTTCGTCCTTACTGCGAAGTTACGGCTAAGGAAAATGGTCTCAGAATGCGTCAAGATCGTCATAAGCGTGGTAAAAGCAGGGTCGAACCCCCATATATCGTGTTGAGGTCTCCATGGTCGCCAATGTTCGCGGAGTCACGGGGTTTGTACAAAACGCATGCCAAGATTCCGCGATCTGTACTACAAAGCTGTGAGAATGCGACTTTTTTCAAGTTTGGAATTTTTGGGACATTTTCTCTCACTGTTTGCGTTTGCCGGTGACCTTATGCATGTTTAGGTCGCCGTACGGAAGCCACACCGGTCTGATAAAAACGAAATCTTTAGGCAAAAACGCAAACATACAAGTGTCGATTAAGCTTTGAAGAACGATAAATGGGTCCATAACAAAACACAACACAAGGTATATAAGGATATAAGTATTTCTCTATTGATTAATAACGACAATTCGTAAATGGGTTGTTTTCTTTTAAGCAAAGCGTCTGTTAAAGATTATTTACTTCCCGTAAACAATGTTCAACCCAAATTCACTAAAATATTCCGAAATTGAAATCCGCTTGTGATAAATTGGACTGCTGCATCCTTACCGGCCCGTAACTATTCGGCTTAGTGAATAAACCGATAATAATATTACTGTCATACATATAATATCCAAACAGTTGTTAATTAACCATTTCTTGGAAGCTGGGCAAAAGGCCAATTTGCGGTGTAATTAGCAGTAATTTAAAGCCTCCGTAACAAAGACTAGCCGTATATTGTGGAACTGGCGAAGCACGTTCATTGCATCATTTCTTAATTGAACAAGACCACACAAAAACTATACAAACGGTTATTTGTGAGTTGTTAGCCTTAGAGAGTGTGATTCACCACTTCTGTAAAAAAAACAAACAAATTCATGATTATTATAGCTGGATCATTAATTCATTTTAAATGTAATGCCAATGGATTTAACGTCCTTCTTTCCGCATTAAAGGGATTATATGAGGTCAATTTTTGCCAGGGCAGAGGCATATCGTCAACTGTTCGACCCACCCGAAATGTTCATTCTGTCCGATGAAGTAGGCAACTAGAATGTGTCCAAAACAAGGATTGAACCCACGAGATTTGGTTCATGAATGGCCGTGGCTACCGTTATTTAACTGTACCACCACCGTCTAGACCCATGTTGAAATACACCGGTCTTACCACGATCCCCGGGCTCGTTTACTCTTATGAAATGGAGTAACGTCATACTTTCCTCAGCCGACCGAGCCCATGAATACGAGCATTCTATTCGGACAATCTTTCACATGCAGTAATTGAATTTCAGCTTTCAAGGTATTTTTACGTGCATATTTATATATCATCACTGCTCCTTTAACAGGAAACCTACATCTTGGAACAAAATGGTATTGAGCTGGATAAGAATGATATAACGATATATTACAATGGCCCACTGTGTCATTAACCTGTATTCTATGTCGTGAAAGGCAATCTATTGCGTTGGACAAGGGTGACATAACTTGACAATTTAATCAGTTTGATTCAATAATACAAGAGAATACATGCAACGAGTTCAATACTCTGATCGGATTAATTTTCGTGCATGAACAACTTCAAATAAATTGAACTTCTTAAAGTTGTAGATTAATTTCTCTACGGGATATAAACCTTCTTCTAAAAGTAATTCACCGGGTTAAATTTTTAGATGGTGTTTCTATTGTATTCACTTGGTTTCTATAGTTCGTACAGTTGTTTCTATAAAGTTCTTCCAGATTTTCCGGTGTGGTCCCCCCTTATCAGTTATGCAAGACGGAGGGCCTGACATGGACAGCTATATATAGTCGTTCGGATGTGACTAAAAACCGAGGTTCAGTGTACACATTTGCGTGCACGTAAAAGATCCTTGGCAGTTGGAATTCGATAAAAAAAATAGTCCATAGCGCCGCTGCCAGGGCAAAATTTCCCTCATAGCACACTGTATGGCATATGCCCGTCAGGATCAGAGCAGTAGGACATTCAACCCCATTTCATTAACTATATATAGTCGGTACTGTTGATTGAATCTGTAGTTGGTATAGTTGTTTCTATAGTTGGCGCAGTTGGTTCGGGTTGGATGACCTAATGGTTAGCGCGTGCACCTTTGTATCATAAGATCTGTCATTTAGTCAACTGGTGTGGTTTCAATACCTCGTTTATACATGACAAGGAGTAGGGTCGTCTGTCTAACCTCGTGGGTTTTCTCCGGGTCCTCCCGCTGCAGCAATTGAACAATATGTTAGTCACGAAATAACCTAGTTTATGGACGTTATACCCCCTCTCTCCCCCATTCTCTATCTCCCTATCTTCTCTCTCTCTCCTTACTTAACTAATTCATCCTTTGTATTTTTTTATCGATCCTTATGTCTACGTCCTAAATGTCTTTCATATTCAAAAATTAGAAGTTGATTGCGTGCTGTAAATAATATAATTAACCCACTCTTTTTATAGAAGATTAGTTGACTTTAAATCGGTAGAAGTACATTCGTTTAAAAGAATGCCCTACTGTTCCGCCCGACTTAATGTGCTATGACGGAATTTTTGCCCGAACAGCGGCACTACGGCTTACTCTTATACTCCGCCATGCACCACTGATAAGGCAAAACAACGCCGGCAAAATCCCGAGGAACTCTCTAAGTCAACACCGGGAACGTATCCGCGACCTCCATACTGACGTCTTAGCCACTTTGGCCCCCGATCCTTATGAGAGAGAGAGAGAGAGAGAGAGAGAGAGAAATGGGGTTTAACGTCCATTCGACACAAACTAGGTCATTTTGGGACTCACGATCCTTATGAAGACGGAAGACGTCCTACAGTGGGCTATGAGGAGAAGTCTGCCAAATGTGCTTTTACGTGCAAGTCAATATGTACAAGGGCCAATCCGCGAGACTATACATTGTTTTCTTCCCAGGCCAGCACATACAGCTGATATGTTGCTTTAATGTGGAATGTAAATCTAAAAGTATTCCATTTAACCAATTGATCTGATTTTGTTAAACACACTGACCTAATGTCTCTGAGCACCATTTCAGAGATTGAAGACTCCCAATGCTAAGTTTACACCGTCTATCTACAATAAGCTCCGCTTGCAATTTTAAGAGGTACATTATATTCTGCTTTCATGTAGTAAAATCGGAAAGGTTTAATGCATTTTCTGTGTATAACAGATGTACAAAAACATGGCATCCATTTTCTGGAGTTTAACGTCTACTTCCACCAGGGGTGACACCGCAGACAAAGGCGCTTCAGGGATCGTACGAGCGGCTTTTGACCCTATAACGCAAGACATTGATTAACCAAGCATTGATTAGCCAGACTCGTTGCAACAGACTCCTTCATTGGCTAATCCCTCACATTAACCAAAATATGGATTATACAACAACTCTTACAGATCACAGTGTTGTCATGACAAGTAAAACGAAAAAAATAAAAAAAACAACCGAAATAAATGCTCCTCGTTTTCATCAGATTGCAACATAAGGCTCAAACGCAATATGGCCACAACCAATGCGTGCCATTGATTGGTGATATTTACTATAATCATTCCCTGGGGCTTAAAAAAAAATCCGATTGATTTCACGCAGGGTGATATTTAATTTTGTTTCCTGGATTTTGCGCCGAATTGACGTCAAAAGTAACTGATCAAGCTTGAGTGTTGCCGGGGATACAGTAGGAAACAGAGTGTGGAGGTGACGTCATAATAGGCTTTATTACCCAATGATAGAATATTATACAAGAGCTGATCGGGTTATGGATAGATCAGGGGCCTATTTCACGAAATTTTAACTAAAGATAAAATCCAAATTTTAGTAGATACTTTAGTTTTGATTGGCTAAGCACTAAAATAAATCTAATATTATCCAATCAAATTACTAAAATTTGGATTGTATCTTAGTTAAAATTTCGTGAAACAGGCCCCAGATACCAGATTATCTGGTTACAGTTACGCGAGTGAATACCAACTATAGATGATGTATAATTAATAATTTCAAAATCATTTCCACGTTCTTTCGTGTCGCATGGTAGCATTTACAAAGGAACACCACAAGCCACAAGGCTGGTACGGCCGTTAGTACAGAAATAGTGGAAGTTAAATCCCATATCATGCTTCTACGGAAAACGATAACAAAGTTTAAAATAACATTATGCAAGAGCATATTCTGCTTATTACAGGTCTTTCTTTAGGCCTGAAATGTTATCAAAATAATCAATTAGACATTAATTAACATATCCAGACCATAATAAACTCTTGATGTCAAGGCTAGCCTTCGATGTTGGCGGATTAAATTCCTACATGCCGCTTAATGGCCATTGATAATTAAATCAATCAAGTGGATAATCGAGACTATGCTGTTTATATTAATGATTTGGGTAATGATGACCGAGGCTATGTGAATATTTTACTCGCTTATTTCTCGGCTAATAGTGGATCAATTTGACTGAAATTTTCAGCAAATTACCTTTATACTAGCTAGTTTTTAACTATTGTAGTGAGAACTGCCATCTCCTTATCTTATCTCCCATGTAACTTTAAATATTTTACCTCAATTACCGGCAAAATTATCATGTCTTTTCTTGTCACATGGTAACATTTGGAATTAAATGAAATGAAAATAGACTTTTGAAATGAAATTAAATGAGATGGAGTTTAATGTCCTACTGGGGACGGGCATACGCTTTACATTGTTCTTATTATCATTATTACTATCATTATTATTATTATGAACACTTTTATAGCGCACAAGTCACTGGGAGCTCAAATGCGCTTTACAAAACATTAGAAAATATCACAATACAGTATCACAAACAAAATAAAATAAAAATATAATAATAAATATTAAGTAAACAACACATTATGAAGATATAATGACTAGAGGTAAAAATAAGACAACATACGACAGTAAAATAAAGAATTACAAAGAGATAAGCACAAATTTAAAACAGTAAAAAGCTAAAAGCTTCTTTAAATAAAAAAGTTTAGACACAGAGTTTCTAATAGAAAATGGAAGCTTATTCCATTCAATTGGTGCGCGTACACTGAAAGTTTCGCTTAGAATGTGAAATTAAAGTAGCTAAGTCTCTACTTCAATATCATCCAAAATCTTCATCATTGAAAACCCGAATTATTTGTCAATTAAAATCAACATTGATGCTGTGATCTTACCGGAAAAAGATGGGCTTCTGATATCCAATATTTAACACAAAATAACTATGTTACCATTGGTACACGAATCGTGTACCATAATGCGTTTCAGCCCCAGTTCTAGCAAGAGACTCGGGAAACGAGGAACATTGCACGAAACCTAACGGCAAAAGTAGATTGGAATAATCAGACGCTAATAACTGGCCGAACATAACTGATTTACAGTATTTTATGCGTTGCGACCCACTTGAGTCAATTTGTAGGTCCTAAATGTAAGCGATTTAGCTTTTTTAATGTATCAGAGGAGGAACAGAGCGTTCGAGACGGTGTATACTAAAATGAGGATTTTATATCGAATTCTAAAATATATATAGGTAGCCCGTGTAAACTGTGATCTGGTTATAAACCTGGCTGCATTATTTTGTATAATTTGTAGCTTATTAATGAAAACCTCTGGGATTCCTGCTAAAAGAGAGTTGCCATTATCTAATCTTGATGTTACTAGGGAGTTCACGACAGTTTTAATGACATCAATAGTGACATATGACCTAATTATACTAATGTTTCTTAGATGGTAATAACAGAGTTTACTGATATTGTTAACTTGGACACTCATGGACATATATACTCGTTGAAAGGTACCGGTACACAAATATTTCGGGCGGATTCAACCGAGCAGCGGCACTATGGCCTACTTTTATAATATTCCAACAACCAAAGGACCTTGTACATGCATGCCAATGTGTACATGGGGCATCGACTTTTTGTCACATCCGAACGACTAGACAGCATTCCTTGTAAGGTCCGCTGTCTTACTCCGACACTAAAATACAACGCTGTATAGCATACACCCGTTTTCAATAGCCAGATTGACACATAAAATCAAGACGATAAACCCCATCTTATACTTTAACTCAATGTCATGCTTCTGCTGGATACGAGCACCAAACTAGAAAAAACGAACAGTGTTTTATATGTGTGAATATTGTATTGAGAAATCGATTTAATGTCACAGGAGTTAACGCGAAGTTTTTCTGCAAGTTATAGATTCACCCATTATGTCGTTTAAATGGCCTTTCGGTTATATCTTATTGAAAGTATTATTGTCATAATTATATATCTCATTCCTTTAACATGTTTATCTTACTGTTTAAAGTCCGCTTCCAGTGAGGATGATATCGCAGACATGTTATCAACTTTTATTATATATGCGCACGGGCTTGGGCCCTAAGTCTTAAACGCCCACTGAAGGGATCGAAACAGGGGGTAACGTGACACTCTAGACAGGGGGATTGGCGCTGACCATTGGAAGGCCGAATGGTTAGCACGTGCGCGCTGTATCATAAAGCCTGCCATTGAGTCAACTGGCGGCGTGATTTGAAATCCCGGTTGTAGGGTCGCCTGTCCAACCTCGCAGGTTTTCTCCGGGTCCGCCGGTTTCTTCCGACTGCTAAAGCCCCATACGCGCAAGCGAATGATTGAAATAAAACTAAAGAACGTGTTTGCCCCGAAATGACCTAGTTTGTGTCGAGTGGACGGTAAACCCCATTTCTCTCTCATACTTTAGACCATCAGTGGATTAGTTGGAACTCAATCTTCTTACGTTTAGAATTTTGGTTGACGTAGCACTTCATAATCTTTATCCGAAAAGCTGACGTTTCAGTTCTTTAATGGTGCATGCACCCCTGGGCTTTAATCTGAATTCAATTGAAAAAAAGTCTTATTCTGGATTTAGGCGGCAAACTCAATTCGCTAAAACCAAACCGATACTTAAATAAAGACTCCGTATGTTTTTACGAATTCAATCTGGAACAACTATTCCAAATCGGATTATTCTCCGTCAAAAATAGAGTGTGGCTGGTTTACGGGAACCGACTAACTTTGCGCACACGTTCACTTATACTTCCGTTTTATCGCTTTGCGTGGGGGGCGTGGTGTATTTTCCAGGCCAATATTCTGAATATAAATAATAATTAATTCCGCAAACACAAATCAGTTGGGGTATAGTCTACATAACCGTAGCCCTAAGACACTGAAACATAATACTGCTATACCATAACCAGTTAAAAATACAACGATATGGTGTCTTCAGATCATAGGTGATCATTTAAGGCCTAGACCTTAGGGTCAAGACAGGCTAGCTTCAGACGTCGTGGGTTGAGTCAACTTTAGTCTCTATTCTGAATTGTATAGCTGGATGTAAATGACAACAAAATTTAAGCTTTGCTTTATGTATGTTTAGTCCCGAAAGGATTTTAATTATGAAATAGTAGCCCGATCGGAGCCGAACAACTAGACGTTAAAGCCCCTTTTCATTTTAAATTGTTACACAACAGTGTACTGTAACAGTGTAATGTGAAATGAAATAAAATGGGGTTTAACGTCCGGCTGGGCTGCTCGTAAACTGGGCTAATGGAGACGGGCATATGCCATACAGTGTGCTATAAGGGATTTTTTGCCCAGGCAGCGGCGCACGGCTTACTTTTATATCTAATTCCAACTGCCAAGGGAACTTATATCGAATACATATGCCAACTGATCTTTTACGTGCACGCCAATGTATACACGGGACCTCGATTTTTCGTCCCACCCGAACGACTAGACATCTGTCCTTTAGCTGGGTACGAGACCTAAAATCCGTGACTAATTTGCGGGGAAGTTGTTTTGAAGGTGGTTTCTATATGAAAAAAACCTACTGAAGCGATTAAGCTTGGGTGCCTCTCTCTAAAATGCTGGCGGAAGCCGCTAGAGGGCCAAATTCAAAATGGTGGTCAGATGTGGCGGGAAAATATAAAATTATGTAATATAGGCTTCTGATGTGTCTATTCGTATGTTTTAAGGGTCTCTGAATCGAAATATTGTAATCAAAAATCAATCCAGCCACAGTTTTGCCAATATGGCCGAAAAATTCAAGATGGCCACCATTTTTGCCCTGGAAAAAGTTTCGGGGTCGATGTCTTCAATTTTGATGAATTTGTGACGATAGATGGCAACCAACAATAATACACACCGATATTTATCATCTGATATACTCTGTAGTCAACTGAATTTGATTTTAATTTAATCAACGCTTAATAATGGACCCATGTAAGGCCCTGTATCCATAGGCTGTTCACTTGTGGCGTGTTCCTTTGTGGCGTGTTCCTTTGTGACCTTGTGACGCGCCACAAGGACAATGAACCTTTTGCAGCTGCACAAGAGGGAACACGTAATTACCAGTACGATATTGTATGGAGATGCATCTCCCGGTCTGTTGCAAGGCCTGGAAACCTGTGTGGAATTCAACCAGTTCATTGCGATTTCTAAAATTGACCGGACCCAGCACCGTGGGCGTTGTCTGAAGACATGTTTGTCACATCGATGGGCGAGGCGTGACTGTTTTGGGGTATAAAGAAAACTAAGATAAAAAAGAATTCAGTTTATATAGTACAACATAAATATACAACATAAAAATTCTTTCACGAGTGCGCGCACTAAATGAATTATAACGTTCATATGTGCACCCATCGGCAAGACCATACTTCGACGATACCGAGAGAGACAGAGACAGAGACAGAGATAGAAATGGGGTTTAAGGTCCACTCGACACAAACTAGGTCATTTTGGGACTAACATATGGTTTCAATTTTATTTCAATAATTCGCTTGCGCGTAGGGGTCCTTAGCAGTGGGAGGAAACCGGAGTATCCGGAGGAAAGCCACGAGGTTGACAAGGCGCCCCTATCTCCATGCCACATACGCTCACACCAGGGATCGAAACCACAGCCGCAAGCCAGAGGTGACCGGCCAGCTAGAGGTCGAAGCGCGGCACTCTAGACTACTAGGCCACCCCCACCCCCCCCCCCCCCGATGCCATTCCAGGAACAAACTGTCGACGATACCATTTATCGGCGACTATTCTTAGACGATTCCATTCCAAGAAGAAACTGTCCACCCATCGGCAATACCATACTACGACGATACCATTTATCGGCTACTATTCAACGACGATACCATTTATCGGCTACTATTCAACGACGATACCAGATATCGGCTACTATTCAACGACGATACCAGGTATCGGCTACTATTCAACGACGATACCATGTATCGGCTCCTATTCAACGACGATACCATGTACCGGCTACTATTCAACGACGATACCATGTATCGGCTACTATTCAACGACGATACCATGTACCGGCTACTATTCAACGACGATACCATTTATCGGCGACCAGTCATCGACGATACCATTCCAGGAACAAACTGTCAGCGACTATTCTTAGACGATACCATTTATCGGCGACTATTCTTAGACGATTCCATTTCAAGAACCCATCGGCAAGACCATACTACGACGATATCATTTATCAGCTACTATTCAACGACGATACCAGGTATCGGCTACTATTCAACGACGATACCAGGTATCGGCTACTATTCAACGACGGTACCATGTATCGGCTACTATTCAACGACGGTACCATGTATCGGCTACTATTCAACGATGATACCATGTATCGGCTACTATTCAACGACGATACCATGTATCGGCTACTATTCTACGACGATACCATGTATCAGCTACTATTCAACGACGATACCATGTATCGGCTACTATTCAACGACGATACCATCAATCGGCTAATATTCAACGACGATACCATGTATCGGCTACTATTCAATGACGATACCAGGTATCGGCTACTATTCAACGACGATACCATTCCAGGAACAATCAGTAGGTACCCAAAGGGGACCTGTAAAATTAGTCAACATTTGTACATAAATTTACTCATTACTAACTTATTTACTCATACTAAAATATACAACGATGAGTAAAACATACGAATCCTGCACAGAGAAACCCAAGACAACAATGTTAAAAGTATAATTTCACTCTCCCAAGTACCTGGTGGCAGTATCGAGTCCTCAGTACCACTGTCATAATTCATCTCCCAAACAAGCCCGATGGGCAGGCTTATATACTACCTGTATGCACGTGCATTGCGGGTGGAAAGTTTGGGCGAGCCTTAATATATTACAGGTAAATAGTTTAGGCGAGCCACGCAGCAGAGTTTGGGCGACCGATAGTGATACTAATGAAATACGACCGTGACAAGGTTGTCTTCTGGGATGAGCACCAGCAAGGAAAACAAATGCAATTATAGCGGCATCCTCCTCATCCTTCCGATTTTCAGTAGTTAAGTTCATCGTCGAGCTATCAATAAAACAACTATTCGCATAACGATAGTTGTGTCTTGTTGTCTTGTGTTTATTTTATTTTCAGGCTTATTTAATGCTTAATTACTGATAGTCTGAGATCACACACTCTTCCGTTGGTAATGGTTGGAAACTGCTCCATAATGGACAGTGCGGCTCAATTAGATATGTGAACCCAGCATTACCAGAACGTTTAAGTGACTTACTTGTTCACTGCAGTGATAGTGCAAGTGATGAAGATTCCGATGAAACTTCAACTTCTGAATCTGAACAATTAAAACTGGACCTATCTTTTGAATCGGATGACTGTGATTCTGAGAAGTAAAACTTTGACTGGATAAATTGGTGATGTTGATTATCATGCGTGATTAAATATTACATGGGTCCATTATTAAGCGAGAGAGAGAGAGAAATGGGGTTTAACGTCCACTCAACACAAACGAGGTCATTTCGGGACTAACATATGGTTTTAATTTTATTTCGATAATTCGCTTGCGCGTAGGGATCTTTAGCAGTGGGAGGAAACCGGAGTGCCCGGAGAAAACTCACGAGGTTGAGAAGGCGCCCCTGTCTCCATGCCACATACGCTCACACCAGGGATCGAAACCACAGCCGCAGGCCAGAGGTGACCGGCCAGCTAGAGCCCGAAGCGCGGCACTCTAGACCACTAGCCCCCCCCCCCATTATTAAGCGTTGATTAAATTAAAATCAAAATCAGTTGACTATAGACTATATCAGATGATAAATATCGGTGAGTATTATTGCTGGTCGCCATCTATCGACACAAATTCATCAAAATTGAAGACATCGACCGCGAAACTATTTTCCAGGGCAAAAATGGTGGCCATCTTGGATTTTTCGGCCATATTGGCAAAACTAGTGGCTGGATTGATTTTTGATTACAATATTTCGATTCAGAGAGCCTTAAAACATACGAATAGACACATCAGAAGCATATATTACATAATTTTATATTTTCCCGCCACATCTGACCACCATTTTGAATTTGGCCCTCTAGCGGCTTCCGCGAGCATTTTAGAGAGAGGCACCCAAGCTTAATCGCTTCAGCAGGTTTTTTTCATAAAGAAACCACCTTCAAAACAACTTCCCCGTAAATTGGTCACGGATTTTAGGTCTAGTACCCAACTACTTATCAGACCCTCTGTCCCGCATCACTGACAAGGGGAAATCACGCCGAAACCTCCAGACTAGCGAGCCAGCGTCTTTTCCACATGGCAACGTGATCCTCCCGATTCAAATATAAAGAAGATGAAGGGCATGACGTGTCGGCACGACAGTATTACAGACTACTCTTACATCTTCTGCAAATACAAGCCATTAGCTTTCTCGTAAAACACGCGTTATTTTAAGGCAATCTTAATATCTATTAGCGCAACTGTTTGGCTTCCTTTAGAGAATCCATAAAAAAGTATGAAATGACTTAGTCTACTTCCTGGTTAAGAACATGTTAGTGTAAGTGCCATTCAGATAGTAATGGTGCAAGCAGATGGTACAATATTCTATTACTGGATATTCTGTCCTCGAGCTGAAATTCAAATCGTTTCAATCAAGTTTTATTTTAACATCTAACGATTCTTGCTTATAACTTTACAAACATAATATCTTCTATGACAAGGTTTTGGGGTTGGAGGGTGTGTGTGTGTGTCAATAGTTAACGCATGGGTGTTGCGTCATGGGGTCTAGTGTCATGGTTTCGGTTCCCCGTTTGTACCTGACAAGAAGTATGGTCGTCTGTCCAACTTTCTGAATTTTCTACGTGTCCTCCGGTTTCCTCGTACAGCTAAATACCCCCTACGTCTTTTTGTTAACATTTACCCACACTTGACAATGGCAATCATGGTAGCTTAGATTTTAAGAGTTTTGTTTACAGTAATGAATAGTGTTGATATTAAAAGATGTGACAGTTCTTGCTAAAGAAACCGACGTGGTTTCCCCTTGTCAGTGATGCAGAAGGAGGGCCTGACAAGGACAGCTGTCTAGTCATTCGGATGGGACGAAAAACCGAGGTCCCGTGTACACATTGGCGTGCACGTAAAAGATCCCTTGGCAGTTGGAATTCGATATAAGAGTAGGCCGTAGCGCCGCTGCTCGGGCAAAATTTCCCTCATAGCACACTGTATAGCGTATGCCCGTCTTCCATTAGCCCAGGTCAGGTGCAGAAGAGTAGGACGTTAAACCCCATTTCATTTTCATTGCTAAAGAAGGTCAATAGTGTATAGTTTTATGATGTGCCAAATGATTTATCGATAATTGTAAAAGTATAAAGTCAAAAACTATTTACTGTATCTTTATTTATCGGTTGTCGGTTTATCTCTCATTTGTCGGCATGGTTTCCTCTTGTCAGTGATGCAGGACAGAGGGCCTGACAAGCACAGCTCTCGTGTGGTTCCGATTGGACGAAAAACCGAGGTCTCCTGTACACATTGGCGTGCGCGTAAAAAATCCCTTGGCAGTTAGAATTCGATATAAGAGTAGGTCGTAGCGCAAAATTTCCCCCATAGCACACGTTATGGCGTAGTTTAGGAGCGGAACAGTAGGATGTGTTTTATTTCTAAACGGAATGCGGTATACTTATGCACATGGCGATGTAAATGATACCTTTACAAATCGATATAATATTCCGGTAAACGTTGTCAGTTTAAAATGATTATTCTATTCGTTCGTCGGAATCATTTTCAAGATTGAAAAAATGGCGGATCCCTACTATATCCATGAAGGTTGTAAAAATTTAACTGAAATTTATATCATTCTATCAGGAATTCATATCATGATATCTTTACGAATGAACATAACTTTAGGCCTATTGTACGTGCAAAACATAAATTTATAGAAAATAGGCAATCATTGAATTAGACCTGACATATAAATACTGTAAAAATATTGTCCCCGAAAATAAAATCTTAAAGTTGTTGTATATTGTATTGTATATATCGGTATTTGCCTTTAATTAGGGGGGTGGGTGGGCGATGGATGGCCAAATGGTTAGCACGTGCGTTGTGTCATTGAGTCAACTGGTGCGGTTTCGAATCCCCGGTTGTTCGTAGGTTTTCTCCGTGTCCTCCGGTTTCCTCCCAATGCTAAAGCCCCCCACGCGCAAGCGAATTATTGAAATAAAATTAAATCATATGTTAATCCCGTAAGGACATAGTTTGTGTCGAGTGGACGTTAAATCTCATTTCATTCTCTCTCCCCTCTCTCTTTCTCTCCCCCCTCTCTCTCTCCAAAATTATTGACTAATAAACCGCATCTAGATTGCTCATCATTTACAAATCAGTGCAATTTCTAACCAGACGCTAGCGATTGCCATTCGATTTAGAGTTCTGGTGTATTTTGCTGAACACAACTGATTTGAAATTACAGTAAAACAGAAATGATTGAATGTAAATCAGTTTATATACATTCATATTGCATTATCATATGCGTTGCGACCCATTTGTGTCCATATTAACGATTTAGCTCAATTAAACCATATTTTATTGTTATTGATATGTTCTGTAAGTTGAAATATAGCACGTGTTACATGTCAGGAGCTGGTATAAATCAATTGGTATAAATATCAGTAGAATGATACATGTAGTAATCTATATTGATCTATACCTGCCACAGTTAATAAAAATAACATATTTAATATATTTATGCCTATTTTATTCATACAGTTTTCTTCTGTTAGTATGTAGTTTCTTATGAAATATATATCCAAAATGTCGATTTTTTTATAGTAACACTTGTTCTACACAAGACTTAGATGGTCGAATGGTTTTTGGTTCTTCTGTTAGTATGTAGTTTATTATGAAATGTGTATCCAAAATGTCGATTTTATTACAATAACACTTGTTGTGCATAAGATTAGGATGGCCGAAAGGTTATTGCGTACGCGTTGTGTCATAAAATCTATCAGTCAAAGGGGAGTGTCGCCTGTCCAACCTCCGGGTCCTCCGGTTTCTTCCCACTTTTAAAGACGTCTACGCGCAAGCGAATTATTGAAATATAATTGAACCACAGGTTTGTTCCGAAATGACCTAGTTTGCGTTGTTTAGGCGTTACCCTCTCTCTGGCTATCTCTCTCTCTGTCTCTCCCCTCTCTCTCTCCCTCTCTCACTCGCTCTCACTATCTCTCTCTCCCCTCTCCTCTCTCTCTCTCTCTCACACACACACATAGTGAAAAGAAATTGAACCATGTGTTAGTCTCCCCCCCTCTCTCTCTCTCCCAATGACGTTTTAAACAGGAAACTACACCCACAGGGCAGCAAATATAAGCTAATAAAGTTTACTTGATGAGCTCGCCCGGCTTCTTTAAGAGGCATGCATGACATCTTAACCCGGTCCTGAACCAGAGGCTGTAAGTACATCCTTCTTAGACCCCCCCCCCCCATATGATGTCTGATGTCTCTATCCTATCCTCTACGCTGCGGAGAATGTGGGAACGTGTTTCTGAGAATGTCTAAAGGAGGCGGACCATTATCAAATTTGGATATGTGTTTGATTCGGACAACCGTGTAAGTCAACGCTATTTATTCAACCGGTTTGACTCACTTCCAGACGATGAGTTAACCTAAAAAAAATGTAGAATAATGCAAGGTAGCAACTTCGTCCATTTCTCCTTGTCACTCATTTGCTTAACGACTTCAATATATTAAACAGGGCACCTTTGATGGAACTTAAACAAACCGCTCAGAAATGACTGTTATACGTATTCTTTTTGTCATGAACCGCGGGATGTGATTCCAGTGAACTGTGCGGGCGTTTCATGAAACCGATTGCAATCACCATGGTTTTAGCAAGTAACAGATCATTAAATATTCAACGGCATTTGTTTTTTACAAGATGAAATGATGACTTGAATGTGTAATTGCCACATAAAAAAATCTTGTAGTTTCGATGGCTTCTTTATAAAAATAGAGATTGTAAGAGAATTGTTTTGGCAAATCAAACATAAAATGGTTATTATTCGCGTGACCGATAATAACATAGAATTAATTTATCGCTCAATTAGACCTAGTGATTTATTACAAGAACATCGGGATGTTGTTAAATATTGAGTACATATTGGTTACATGTATCCAGTCAGCCATCTAGATGCGATTTATTAGTCAACAGTCTAGGAGAGAGAGAGAGGGGGGGGGGGGTTCTTTCCACTTTTAAAGGCCCCTTACGCGCCAGCCAATTATTGAAATAACATTGAACCATTTTTTATTTCTAAAATGACCTAGTTTATGTCGAGTGGACGTTCAACCCCTTTCCTCTTATTTCTCTCATTATAGTGACTTGTCTTTCTGGCATGTCGGGGGGGGGGGGTGGCCTAGTGGTCTAGAGTGCCGCGCTTCGACCTCTGGCTGGCTGGTCACCCCTCTCTTATCTCTCTTTCTCTCCCTCTCTCTCTCACACACACATTACAACACACTGGACCTCTAACTAAGAAAAGTCGTCAGTAATTTGTCCAATTTTCCAAAATAGGCCTACACGACGACAAAGCTTCTGTTACGACTGTAAACAATGTTGTGTTGTTATTCCACAATAAATTGGAAGTGACGTTTAGGCAGGCAGGTGCAAGTTAAAATATGTCTCATTGAAAGAAACCAACGGAAATCTCAACAAAACGTCTAAAATCTGTGCTGCGAATGCACAAACATGCATGAAAGAAGATATATTCTCACGATCTGATGTAAACACGGAATACGGTCATCGTCTCATAATGAAATAAACACACATAATGTATGCCCCAGTTAGGAGACACAGATATAAGTAGAGGCTTCGTTGGTTGGGTGATAATGAAGTAAACAGATGAAACAAAGTGTTTACTTCTAAATAAAATGTAGGATGACCGCACTCAACACAAGTTTAACACACTCTTTTGACGAGAGAGAGAGAGAGATCCACTCGATACAAACTAGGTCATTTCGGTTCAATTTTTATTTCGTTAGTTCTCATGCTTGCCCGTATATACGTTTCTTTAGCAGTGGGACGAAACTGGAGGACACGGAGAAAACCCACGTGGTTGGACAGGCGACCGTACTCACGTCACGTACAACCGGAGAAGCAAAACCAAGCCACTTGAAGGAATAATAAACCTTATGATACTGCGCGTACGCGCTAGCCCTTTGTTCATCCAAACCACCGAGATTTCAATAGAACTTAATCAGTCAATAAAATTGAAAGAAGAAGAAGAATAAGGTGTAAAAGAAAGGATGAAGAAGTGATAAACATCTTTACGAGAGACAAAAAATCTGCTGTAAAAATACATCATGTAATATACAAACATCTTTAACTTTAAGACGTTAACATGGGCTACTTTTTTAATGTAGGTTATAAAGAATTGTGATTAAATCGAGGAATTTGAAGGAATATAACAAATTTATCTTGTAAAGCCGGCATTTATAAAACACTAATTAGATTTTAGTTAGTCGCAATTTATCACCGCATTGCTGTGAAGTGAGGGAAGACGGCTGCTTTCTGTTTTGTGTCTGTAAATCAACAGAATAATCCAATTTTACATTAAACTTGGCGTGTACACAGGGCAATAAACAAAGGAAACCCGAGAATCAGTCGTGTATATCCGTTATTGATGTTGTTGTAAACCCCCGCATATTGAAACTGGTTATTTTGTTCGATATTCCATGGCGTGGAGGTCATATATTGTACGTATTTTTCTCTAAAACTTGACAGTTAAACTCACAGCCGAGTTGTTAGTATTCACCAATTGATTCAAATAAATCGTCTTAAAATCATGGTCGTACCTAGCGGGCGTGCAGAGAGTACATTGCACCCCCCGAAAAGGTGCCCCTACAAATGGCGCCCCCCCCCGAAAAGGTGCCCCTACAAATGGCGCCCTCCCCCCGAAAAGGTGCCCCTACAAATGGCGCCCCCCCCCCCGCGAAAAGGTGCCCCTACAAATGGCGCCTTCCCCCTAAAAACACATTGGACAGACTTTCAATTATAAGATAATACACCTGATTATGATCAATGTCAGTAACTAGGGCATTATATTGGCGCCAAACCACTCTACTGCACCCCCACTTTTAAAAGTATACATACGGCTCTTCTTAGATTCCCCACAGTTCAATAAACTAACGATTTTTCTGTTTTATAAAAAACGTTTTATTGATTACATTTTGAATCCGTTTTCTTGGTGTCCAGTGTTGCGTTTCATATGATATTACTGATGAATAGGGTACGGTAATAGATATTCAGTGCTTGTCACAAGTGAACAACTTTTAATATAATTTATTAAACTAATTTCAATGTTGATTCAGACTGTGTTTCTTTTTGATATAGATTTATAAATGGGATTGGGGCATAGGCTACGTCTGTTCCCCAATCCCATCCAGACAACCTGGCCTGTTGCTATTCAAATCAACTCGTGTTTTAAATTAGTTTAACGGAACTAAATCGCTAACATTTGGGACAAAGATAAGAATATCGTTTGACATGACCTGTGGAATCGTTCTTCGAGTCCCTTATTACCAATGGTGCTGAAACGCATAATGGTACAGGATTCGTGTATCAATGGTAAAATGTTTAGTTTGCGTTATAATTAAGGAGCCAATCTTTTCCAGATAAAATCACCACTTCAATGTTAATTTAAGTTGACAAATAATTCGTGTTTTCACTTAGGATGATATCGAGATAATGGCTTAGCTTCTTTAACTAACGATATTTTTTCTCGTAAACGGAAATATAAAAATTGTAATGCAACCACAGCTCGAAAGCCGTTTGGATGACAATTCGAAAAATATATTGTCAGTTAGTTTAACTAAGGATATTTTTACTCAAACGGAAAAATAAAAATCGTAATGCAACTACAGCTCGAAAGCCTTTTGGATAATACTATAAAAATTATACTGCCAGCGGCCTTTTAGAATGATACCGCGAAAAACATATATTCAGTTATTTTGTGATTTAATTTAGAATGACAGCGGAGTACAGTTTAAACCGATGGATTTGGGTTGATTGTTAAAAACGGTCGCTGAAGATGAGCTACAATTCTTAATCCGTCAGCTCTTCTCTTTCATCTCCAAGAAATAGATAGAGCCATATGCCTTTAAGCAAGAACTAATAACATTGAAATAAACTGTGTTTTACTGTTCTGCTCCGAGTGCCATAATGAAGATGGCCATACGCCATACAGTGTGCTATGCGGGAAATTTAGCCCGGACGGTGATTCTGTGACATACTCTATTAAATTCCAACTGCAAAGGGGTCCTTAACATAGCTTGATCAAATAAAAATTGAACTTGAAATTAAAAGGTTGTTTGTAGCTAAATAATTTATGAACTTAAAAGTAAAAAAAAGGTTTTGGGGAAATCTGGTTAAAATACCGATCTATATTTCGTTTCGTTTTTTTTCTAATTTCGATGGCCTACACTATATGAAAATCTCATCGGTTGTTTTTGGAGGTCGCGTCAGAGGTCATACGACCGACCGGAATTTGACCCTATGACGTCAGACATTTGATTAACCAATCAGCATTGATATTTTTAGTGGATTACCCACAGTTCCGTGCACTTCACGCCAGAAGCTCGTCGTAACAGACCGTTTCATTGATATCCAGCACATGTCAAAGATAACACTTCTTCCACGTCGTAGTGTAGTAAAGACAAGTAAAACGAAAATATTGAACTATAAAGAAACGAAACTAAATAGGTTATAGATAAATAAATTGTGTATTTGAAATCAAAGGAAATCGTTTGTAGCTAAATAAATTGTCCATCTGAAATTAAAAAGAGCTCGTTTGTAGGTAAACAAATTATCCATCTGAAATTAAACAAGATGGTTTGTAAGTATATAAAGTGTGTATTTGAAATTAAAAGAGATCGTTTGTACCGGAAATCAACACAGGATGCGTGTAGGTTGTTATTGTTATTGTATTATCTATTCTAAAACACCTGTGAAGACACGACAAACAAACAAACACGGCTACAATCTGATAACTAATCACCTCTACATGAGGCTTGTTTTGACCACAATCTGGCTTGAGGAATCTTGGAAGTAGGTGAATGTGTGTAACTCGTTCTAGAATATCTAATTATGGAAATATGATATTGTTAGCAGAATGAATTCAAGTGCGAAGTGGAAGTTAATTACACCCATTTCAACGTAATTGAATTATTGCATTGCAGGAGGGTGTTATATGAATAGGTTGATGCCAGAATTTTAATTGGGCAATAAAGTATCTTTTTTGGTTTATTATTTAGTGCTATGTTAGTTTAGTTTCTTACACAGATCCCGCTTCTGATCCGTGATATCTTTCCCAATACCGACACTAATTATTGTGTATTTGGCTTTGTTCTAAGAGATGGAGGAGCATTGGTCTAAAAAGTTCATCGTGATTTCGGACGTGGCTTAGCAGGTCTGAGGGCCTAACAAGGACAGCTGTCTAGTTCGCATGGTACGAAAAACCAAGGTCCTGTGTATATATTGAGGTGCATGTAAAAGACCTCTTGGAGGTTGGAATTCGATATAAAAGTTGGCTGTAAGATGGGCTTGACAAGGACAGCTGTCTAGGCGATCGGATGAGACCCTGTGTATACATTGGTTTGCACGCAAAAGATCCCACGGACGTTGGAATTCGATATAAGTGCAGGTTGTAATATGTATTCTCGTCGTCATTAGCTCATTCGAAGGAGAACAGTTGGACGTTAAACCCCATTACATTTCATTTGTTCTAATTTTGATCAATAAACCTTATAATTTAGATATCAAAAGGGCGCAGTTGTTCACACCCTCTTTAAGTCGAGGAATATAAACTTTATCTTAAGTGATTGTTTGTAGTTGGATAAACTAACTTGTTTTAAACGTGAACATCGACTGAATTGCTTTGCTAGAATTTCTTCCAATACAAGAGATATATTTAACCACTTATAAAGAAGTTTATTGCGAAGCGTCTCATCTATCTTGCGATATTATCGTCGTTGGAAGGGGACATAAACTCCTAGTTTATGAGTAGCAGTATTAGAAGCCCCACGTACTGGCTGCGATATCATCCCTGTGGAAAGCCGACGTTAGATAAAGTTTCCGACGTGTTTCCCCCTTGTCAGTGATACAGGGTGGAGGGCCTGACACGGACAGCTGTCTAGTCGTGCGAATGAGACGAAAAACCGACGTCCCGTGTACAAATTGGTGTGCACATTAAAGATCCATTGACAATTGGAATTCGATATAAGAGTAGGCCGTAGTGCCGCTGTCCGGACAATTTCCCTCATAGCACACTGTATGTCGTATGCCCTTCTTCATTAGCCCAGTTCGGAGCAGAACAGTAGGACGTTAAACCTCACTTCGTCTCATTTCATTTGTTAAATAAAGTTAATTCACCCATAGTGCATGCGATATCATCATCAGTAGAAGCGGAGCGGACGCGGAACCCTAGTTTAGTAGCTATAATAATAGACACATCAAACATTGTCTGCGATATCACATCGGTGGCCGCGGACGATAACTAAACCTACTTCATACACACTCGAAGCTTCACATCGATTGGCAGGTTTGTTGGGTGTATAGACGTGTACAGTGTGTGAGAGCGAGGTATAGTTCAACAATAGGATACTATCAATCTTAAGCTACACATTGTAAAACAACGACCAACGTGTATCTTTCTTTTATAGAGCTTAATTCAGGACTCGGGGAAAAAATCGTTGATATATGTAATGGTAGAAACTAATTACATTACATTCATTATTGTATAAATTCGTTCTGGCTACAATGGATTAGTTATCACTACTCTTACCGTGTAGAAATTCCTGTGGTAGAAAAGCCTAAGTCTTACCGAGTCGAACTTCATACAAAGTGGTGTTTTGGATACGTTAATTGCGCTTTGCTTCCGTACAACGGACACCTCAAGTTCAAGATTTACCGATGGAACGTTAATTTACTAAGAAGATAATATTAACTCATGCCTGCAAATTGTGCTACTGAAAAAGTCGAACTGCAGTTTTCACCCGTAAAACGGACACCCCAACCCAAAGGAATGTTCAGGTTGATCAAAAGCATAGTATTAAAGCATTCCTAAATTTCTGACCCTGCATATTGTGCTATTGTATTAAAGATTTAAATACACGACGAATTCAGACCACAATTTATATATGTTCAAGTTTAAAGTGTGCGCTGGGAATTTGTGGTTTAAAGCTATATTCCTGATTGTTACAAGATTGAATTATTGTGCATCATGGTCAGTACTTGATATGGAAGATACATCAAGCTATAATTAATATAGATATTTATCGTATGTTTGGCTTCTATTCTGTTCCTATGTTTGGAGTCTCAAACAGTGATTCAGATAAGTGGGCATCATGATAGGTACTTCATACATAAGTTAAAACAAATTATAATTGAAATATTTATATATCATCGCTTGAAATCTAAATCTGACCCTATGGTCTAAAGAAGTGCAGTGATCCAGATAGATAGCCTGCAACTTAATTGTGCACCATGATATGCACTTCATACAAAAGTTAAAACAAATTATAATTGAAATATTTATATATTGTCGCTTGGAATCTAAATCTGACCCTATGGTCTAAAGAAGTGAAGTGAGCCAGATAGATAGCCTGTAACTTAATTGTGCACCATAATATGAACTTCATACAAAAGTTAAACAAATTATAATTAAAATACTTATGTGTCGTTTCATGGGGTCTATTTCTGACCCTATGGTCTAAAGCAGGGAATTATTAAAGATAAAGATTAATAAAAAAAGGCGTAATTATATCAATTTATCCTTGTGAATCCGTATCTGGCGAAGAAGAATCTTGGTTCCTCCGGGACAATATATAACTAGATGTGCGTAAGCTGTTAGATAGTGGAGGATTAGTAAGAACGGCTCAATCGACTGTTGCCAGTTTATAGCCCGCTAGTCTTCAATCAACAAAATGTCGATAAAACGAAAAAAGAAAATGACTTGTACGTTATTTAGGATTTTAGCTGTGGCTAGCCTGTGTTCGAGTATCATAAACTTGACTTTGTTGTCGATTTGTTTGTCCGCAGGTAAGTTGTTATTTTATTCAAATTGGTTTATTTTGGTCAGAGCTACAAGATAAAGAGGCCGTGCGATCTCTGATGGCAACTAAATATGCCTTTAGGAAATGTTATTAGTGTAGAACATAATCTGTGTTATGATGGAAACGGTTTAAATTGTCGTCAGTATTATTTATCGTTTATTATTTTAAGCCAATAAAATATGCTTTCAATGATACATTCATGCAGTGAACACGTAACAAAAATGAAATGGAGTTTAAGGTGCCACTGTTCTGTGTGTGAAATAGCTTTATTTAACGTCCGCTTCCACCGAGGTGATATCGCAGACAATAACATGTTATTTATACATAGTGATAATATTTACAATGTGATTAGTGGAATAAAGTATAACTAGATATTTATATATATATATGTACAGAAACATTAACTAACAGGTGCAAATATAAAAAGTGCCAGTATAGACGATCACCCCTGTTCTGCTCCGACTGGGATAATGGAGACGTGCATACGCTTACGCTTGTATCGAAATCCGACTATCAAGGGATGATTTTAAATGAACGCGGATATTTGGGCTCTAGAAATTGACACAAATGGGTTGCAAATTCAATTCAAATTTCAATTCAATTATGTTTGGCGAAATACACCAGATGTCTCAATCGAATGGCAATCTCTAGCGTCGAGTTATTCCCGTCTACACCGATAGGATTTATTGCGCATGCCCTACAGATAACAATGTGGCGTCTCACCGTTTGACATGACTTGTGAAATATGTCTAGCCTCATCGTTCGGGTCCCTTGTTACAAATTGCGCTAAAACCAATCATAGTACACAATAATATAGCATATCCGAAGCCCATATTTTCCCGGTAAGAATACAGTATCAAAGTTGTTTTAAATAATTCGTGTTTTCCATATCGAAGTCTTTAGATGATGTTGAATTATACGCCCGCCATTGCCACTGTAATGTAATGAAACGAGATTTTACACGGACAGGGGTGTGTCCCTCTTTCCTTCCAACTGGCTCATACGGCCTGCCATTGAGTCAACTGGCTTACTGTCGAATCTCCGGTTGTACGTGACAAGGGGTAGGGTCGCCTGCCCAGCCTCGTGCGTTTACTGAGGGTACTCCGCTTTCCTCCCACTGACACCTACGCGCCAGCGAATTATTGAAATACAATTAAACCATATGGTAGTCCCGAAATGACCTACTGTCTGTTCCAGACAGCACTACAACTCGAAAATTGCTTGCTATTTCTTCAATTTTTAATTTAAATGGTTAAAACTTAACGACCTACCTGGAATGGTCACCCCGTTACTTTCTATCGCACGTTTACCAATTTCAGATCAAGATATGTAACCTTTCTCTCTTGAAAAATCCTTCTTTATTTACTTCGCGGTATTGAAGTCTGCCATGCTTGACCTAATTATTTGGGATAAACCAAATCGAAAAGGGTGTGGGTATGGCTTTGAGTCATTTCGTCCTATCTGACTGTTTAGATAGTTGTTTCGACCTAGTAGAATATAACTAGCTTAAAAGAGCTATTTAAGGGAAGTAATATAAATTTGCTATTTGGTTTCAGGCCACAGTTTTTTGTTCCACTGCCTTAGATATTAAATTTGCTAATTCGGTATTATTTTAGATATTCTAGTCTATTTCTTTTTTGATTTATTTTTGTATTTTGTGAAATGCCCCTAAGCAAATGATACTTTGACAGAAAACGGAAAGGGGTAGTAGCCACACAAGGTCAACTTCTGTTAGATCAAAGGCACGTCATTGCGTTTTTATGTTCAGACCACGAGTTATTTTTTTACATTTAATTTATTCATATTGATTAACCCTGAACTTCATTAAATTTCTGCAAGTCTACCTTTTAAACAAGAAAACAGGAAAGCAGAAATAAACTGTTTTATAGAAATCATTTATTTACACAAATTCACAGAAAATGCTCCAACTATATACATCACTGAAGTTGTCTGGCCTACATTCACGCTATCTATTATACAATTTACGTACACAATCTACACATTTCACAACACTCGCGCTCACATCAATCTCCCTGTCAGTACATTTCGCATTCATCCACCTTTCACACAAATCAGAGCCCACCCAATCAACAATCGCATCCGACTCACTTCCCGGTGGGTTCTCACAATCACATACACTACAAACATGTCTATATTATCAGCACTCAAATCTTCATTCGCAACACCACCATCATCCATAATCTCAGCAACATTTTCACTCTCACTCTCTCCACTGACATTCTGTTCACTCTCATACTCGAACTCACTGTCACTTCCGAATGAAATGACAACTGGTGGTACTTCTTCATTTAATCTCCCCGCTTCCCATCCAATGGGTTATATTTTTTACGATTAGTTTTTTTTTTATCTATTCAACGACAAGATCTGAAACAAACCATGTGCGCCTGTCGAACGGGAAAATAAATAAAAATGGATACCGATAATCGATACTAGTCCATAAAATTATAAGATATCGTAAAATATTTACACTTCATCCGTAAGGTTACCATGCTATCTAATGCTGAAAATAAGTGTTCTGTGAGGAATATTTTAGAAGACATGCACTTCTGTGAATATTTCAAAGGAATATTAAAATACCGGAAACCAAATAAAACAAATCAAAACACACGCACACACAAATTGTTGATATTGTAACAATAAATGTATTTATTTTGCATGAAACGTTTTGAAAAATAAGTATTACTGCCGCAAAATGACGGTGCGAAACCTCCCGCCCAAAGTTTTATTAACCGAATGCACCCGATTTGTGGAATACCTTCTACCCCTACATGATGTACGAGTGAAACAATTTACACATGCGCAGAGTCAATGTTGATGTTCTGAGAAATTGAATGTTTCGAAAAATGTGAAATTTACAAGAGAGTAGATGATTTTATCGAACTTATTGGCGTTAAGGTTCAACGAAGAAAGTAATGGGGTGACCATTCCAGGTAGGTCGTTAAGTTTTAACCATTTTAATTAAAAACCGAAGAAATAGCAAGCAATTTTCGAGTTGTAGTGTTGCCTGGAACAGACAGTAGTTTGTGTTGAATGGACGTTAAACCCTCCCTCTCTCTCTCTCTCTCTCTCTCTCTCTCTCTCTCTCTCTCTGTGTTTATTTTACGTGCACGGTGGATCTCGGTTATCCGTCGCACCAGAACGAGTGACAATTGAAAATGGGTCTTGGAAAGCTTTCGCCCACACTGTAATTCAAACCCGGAAGCTTTGATAATTTTCTGTATTTAAAAAAGTAAATTATTTATATTCTATTTTCAACATCTGTAATTTTATTGTAGATCTAGTATTTGTTTATTGGACTTTAATTCATGACTCAACTATGATAAAATACACAATTAAATTATACACAATTCTCGTTTTCCGAATTGACCCAGTTGTCAATTTAAAACGGGTCTGTAATTGAAACCAGGAAGCTTCTGGTCTATAGGTCAGCGCCCTATGTTATATTAGAAACAGCGACAATGTAAAATTACATCAGCGCATGACTTGTAATACAATAACCAACCAACAACAACGGGTGGATAAACAACCAACAACAACATGGAGATAAACAACCAACAACAACATCCTCGATAGACACTCTCTATTATCGGCTTCAAAAAATATTTTAATGCTCTAATTAAAACTCCCGTATACAATTACAAAACATGAAATGTTATATTCAGAAAGCAAACAATCCGAGAGAGAGAGAGAGAACGAGAGCTTGTCCCAAGTCAGATTTGCTTGTCATTCTCTTTTGTTTGGGGATTTTGTTTTGTTTACTAACAACCTTATAACCCCTTTAGTTTAATTTTCCGATGGATGCGAGCGAGAGGGAAGGCGGGGGAGGGGGGGGGGGTCAATGTCACCGTCATGCCACTTGACATAAACCTAAACAAACAAATTGTGTCAATATTAAAGCAGTGGGAGAAAACCAACGCGTGGCTGGACAGGCGACCGAACTTGGTACACCTTATGATCCAACGCGCAAGTTTTGGACCTGTAAACCACATCCTTCTCAATTAGAAGCTAAATTACAGGAAGGAATATATATATCCTCAGGGAAATCTGATGTATAATATCATTAATAAACTGGCCAAATCTAGATATTCTATTGAATTATCGTTCTCGATGGGAATGTATCAAAATAATTAATTACCCAGGTGTTCCAGACAGTGTGTGTCGTTTTTGATTTATCGACACCCACAGAAGTCAAGTGCTATGGCAATGGTCGGGATTCCAGTAGGCCGAGAAATGAACTCGGGATTTTACAGAGAGAGAGAGAGAGGGGGAGAGAGAGAGAGAGTGGAAATTTCGGGACTAACTCTTGGTTCAATTTTTATTTCATTAATTCTCCTGCGCAAGTTTTTTTAGCACTGTGAGGAAACCGGAGAACCCAGAGAAACCCCACGAAGTTGGGCAGGTGACCCTACTCCTTGGCATGTACAATCGGTGAATCAAAACTACGCCACATGACCCATTGACAGACCCCATGATACAACGCGCACATTGAACCATATATTAATCCCGAAATGATCTTGTGTGTGTGGAGTGGGCTTGAAACCCCACATCTCTCCCTCTCTCTTTCTCTCTATCCAATTCCAGGCCCCGAGTTCACAAAACATTCTCAGACTTAAATTGAGAATTTGCTCAACATTCAATAACTGTTTATGAGAATATCTTTGATCCAGAAATATAAAACTTTGCACAGAGTTTCTAATTGATGTTTTTGATACATAAAAACATCAAAATTATTATAAAGGGCTATATTTTAGTTAAAATAAGGTGAACAAATTTGAGTAAATTCTCAACTTAAGTCTGAGAATGCTTTGTGAACTCGGGCCCAGAAGAACAATAGGACGAAAAGTCCTCTACATTCTTCATTTTTTTAGTTTCTCTGTGTGTGGTGTGGTTCTCGTGTATACTCAATGGTATGAGAAATAGGTTAGCTAATGACATCTCGCCTGTCGGTAATTCATTTTACTCACTGTTCCGTTAAGATTAGTAACCGGAGACCATAGGTCAATACAACACACATGTGGTCTGAATCCTGTTTTGGTCGTTCTATTATTAGATTATACACATTCTTTCTTTCTATTAAGCTCGTACCGTCATGGTAATTTGCTACAGATCGTAGATCCATACATCACACATGTGGTCTGAGTCCTGTTTTGGTCGTTCTATTATTAGATTATACTCATTCATTCTGATTGTAATTCATATTAAGCTCTTTCCGTCATGGTAATTTGCCACAGATCGTAGGCCAATACAAAACACAAGGGGTCTGAACCCTGTTTGGGTGGTTCTATTTTTCATTATTATATAGGTTAGATATATGCATTCTTTCTTTCTGAAATAAATATTACCTACGTTCCGTCATGGTAACTTGCTACAGATCGTAGGTCAATACAAAACACAAGTGGTCTGAACCCTGTTTTGGTGGTTGTATTATTATATATTATATATATAGGTTAGATCGCTAGATACATGTGTTCTTTCTGTCCGTAATTCATATAACCCACGTTCCGTCATGGTAATTTACCCTAGATCGTAGGTCAATACAAAACACACGTGGTGGTATGAACCATGTTTTGGTCGTTGTGTTATTCTATTATTATGTTAGACACATACATTCTTTCTTTCTGTAAATCATATTAACCACGGTTCCGCTATGATAATTTACCTCAGATCGTAGGTCAATAAAATACATCGATTGCTTATCGCCCTTATCCAGTGGTCTGCATCTTATTAAGAGTAATGACGTTTTTATCATTATAATTATATTATAGGAGATTATGACATCCTTTCTTTCCGTAATTCAAATCACCCACTGTTCCGTTATGCTTATAATTTAGCATAGATCGTAGTTCAATAGAATACATCGTTTGGTTATCTCCCTCTGGAGTATTCGCGGATTTATTATTATATTGTGCTGATCCTATTATTATATAGACTTATTGAATCAATATGGTAATACAATAACATTCAATATCACACACAAACACGTTAACTTACGGCAATCTGTCGTTCCACATGATAGGCTACCCTAGAAATCGGGGAATCGTACATTTTTGGAACTGAAATGGACTTTAACGTCCCACCGTTCTGCTCCGACTGGGCTTGTGAAGACGGACATACGCCATGGAAGAAATTTTGCCCAAGCAGCGGCATTATCAAATTCCAACTATCAAGGCATCCTTTACGTTCACGCTACTGTATACATGGGACCTCGAATTTCCTAATTCACAATGTTTACTATAATTTTTGTCGCCACAGAATGCCAGAACCTCAGCGACCCCAACCAATGATAGTGTCCTTGGCTTGGTATGTAACAATCAATAATACAATAATGGAGCTGGTCAATACTTCATTCATATTTCACATTTTGCGTAAAGGGCATTTGGCATAACTCCAGAACGGAAAGTCCCACAATTGAACTCACTCAAGACTTATTGATATTTCAACACTCGTTACACTTTTCATCGAAATCGGATAAAAATTGTTACATCCTTGGTACTACAATTTTTTACACTATTTGTGTAAAGGGGGCCGCCATTTGACGGGAAGTTTCCGTGTAACGATGATACGCCATACAAAGTGATGTGGGGGCATTTTTCCCGGACACTGGCGCTACAGCTTTCTCTTACATCGAATTCAAACTGCCATGTCTTTTTTATTGTGTGCACGCCACAATGTACACGTCACCTTGGTTTTTTGTCACGTCGGAACGACTATACGAGAACCTCCGCCACTGCCAAGGGAAAACCACGCCGGACAATCACGATGAAATATATTAATCAATTCCAGAATCGAACACGGGAACCCCAGGTCAGCGAGTCAAACATCGTACTCACTGAGTCACCGCGAGTATTCCATGCTGATTGAACTGAGCGGATATACAGCCCAGTTAATATCATGGAGCATGATCCCCTTGAGGCCGTACCATATTGATCAGGGTAATTATGAGGCCTATTATTATTAATCAGATTATTAAGAGGCTGGACGTTGGAGGCTATAAATCAGGCTTATTAGATCGGTGTATACGACATGTTATTGTTAATCTATAATCTTTGTATATTTAGTACGGCGTCGCGACTCGTCGGAGGATAATTACTTGCTATCAATTATCTCTTATCCTTCTTGTGATAGCCTGTTATTATAGACTGATTGACGTAGAAAAGAATCAGAACGTAGCATAGATTCCAGGCAAACAACATGCTCTTCTAAAACCCCTCGGGGGGTTGAATGGCCGAATGGTTTGCGCATGAAGGACCAACGACGGGTATACGTCATTCAAATTGTCATGCAGGAAATTTTGCCCGGACAGCATCACTATGGCCTACTATTTTATCGAATTCCAACTGCAATGATTTTGTTTTACGTATATGCCAACGTGTACACGGGACCTCGGGTTTTCGTACCACTCGTCCCGCATCAGCGAGGAGGGGAAACCATGCCGGAATATCCCGATAAACTTTCTCGGTCGACACCGGGATCGAGCCAGTGTCTAAATTGCTAACATTTGAGACTTAGAAATTGACACAAGTGGGTCGCAACACATATTACTGTAATATGAATGTATATAACCTGATTTACATTCAATGGTTTACAATTTTACTCCAAATTATGTTCGGCGAAATACGCCAGAAGTCTCAATCGAATGCCAATTGTTAGTCTACATAGTATGTATTGCCCACGCTCTCCAGATAAGAATATGGCGACGCCGTTCGATTAGGTTCGATGTGTTTAGCTTCATTCTTCGATGACTGTGGATGAAACGCATTATGGTAAACGATTCGTGTACCAATGGTATAATATTTATTTTGTCTTAAAAATTGGATATCAGAAGCCCATCTTTTTCCGGTAATAGTAATAGTGCATTTAATGTTGATTCAATTGACACATTTTTTTTGTGTTTTCAATGCTCATGATTTTGGATGATACCGAGTGAGAGATTTAGCTACTTTAAGCACCGCGTGGCTTTCACATCATCAAACCAAAAACAAAACATCCGCCAAAAGTTGCGTAGAAAATAAATCCACACTGAATTACAGTGGCGGCCATTAAATTGTATAGTCATATATAGTTATTGGTATTAGTCAGTCGATATCTAACGTATTTCAACCAACCTCAAACCTATTACAGGATTATCGAACCTGTAATCATAAATTACATTGATCAATCCCCACACGCTCTACTAATCCGTTTAACCCTTATGTTCAATTCAAGGAACTTACTTCCAGGGCCAATAAGGTAATAATTTGGAGGGTAAAACTGCTTGCTTTTGTGTTAAAATCCCCAGCCTTAGGGCCAAACAACTAACTTAATATATGTGATACGTTTTCAAACAACTAATACACGCCCCTCGTAATCTGGAAATGGGGACCAGTGTCCCAAATTCTATTATGTATTATGGAAGACAAGATAAAGAGCTCGCGGTTCTCACTATAGACAAAGAGTTAGCTGTTCTCTCTATAACAGATAAAGAACAATATAATGTAAAGGGAGTATGCTGAAAATTTCAGTCAAATTGATCCCCTCTTAACCGAGATATAAGCATTAGAATTTTAGGTCTAACCTCAATCATCATTACAATAGTCGGTATGATAATAACACATAGTGGTGACTGTCCATTTTTGGATTAAACCATCAACGAGCGTTGAGCAGCAAATTGAATTCAAATCCAGTGAAAATCCGACACATGAGATGGCATCGAGAGTTGATTAAGGTGTTGATACAATATGTCTAACTGATAGTTAACAAAACATTCCAGGCCTAAATACAGATCTGAAATAGGCAGATTCAGCTCTTGCATAATGTATGTTTAAATATATCTAGGTACAGTGGACTCTGTCACATCCGATCTCTGATAAATCCGGATCTCTGTCACATCCGACATGATTTTAAAGTCCCGATTTATTTCCTTGTTACTTCAGCCAAAAAATCTCTGGTACATCCGGACTCTGCATGTTCCGGATTGTATCTGGAGTACAAATAAAATAGAGTTAAGCGTCCTACATTGCCACACCAAGTGGGAGTATCAAGACGGGAGATAGTGAAAAAATCAATCAGTTGGAAATAAATCGTAATAGTCACACCCGAAAGGTTCATAAAATCAATGATAACACGACATCTTTATTAGGAAATAATCGAAATAGTCCCGGCTGGGCTAACGAAGACGGGAATGTGAAATGGAATGGTCTTTGTTGTCCTAGATGACGACGGCCATACGACATGAGTTGTTCTATCGGGAACATTTGTCCAGAAAACTGTATCACAGTGTACTCCCGCGTTCCAATACTTGCACGAACGGTCCTCGTATTTTTGTCGTATCTTAAAGACTAGACGTTTCTCCCGGCTAAGTCTCCCACCAACAACAAGAGGCCATTCGTGTTGATGGATTGGGTTCTGAATCCCAACTACCCACCTACGCTCTCAAAAAGACGCCAATTTTCAATCTTTTTATTTGACCTTTTTCATTTAAGACCTCGGCAATAATGCCATTTATACACGGATCACCCGATTACAGTACCTTTTGAAGGATAGACCCCCCCCCCCCAAAAAAAAAAACAACAAAACATTATTCTTTTAGGGACATTTCAAACTCCTCGAACCCAACTAAAGGGTTTCGTTGAAGGATAAAGAAAAAATCAAAAAAGAAACCATAATTATAAATTATGTTATTTTCCACCTCTTACACTTTGAGTCGCGATAATAATTACATTTTAAACTAAGTCTAACCGAAATAAAGTGTTTCTTTGAAGGATAAGATAAGTGCTAAGATCCTTATTTATCTTTATCCGCAAGAACTGTCTTAAACCAATATTCTAACAGAGCGGATGACTTGATTGAGTGCAAAGAGTGGGTTTTCTATTAACTAGATTTGGAAAGACTCGCTTTAGAGCAAATCGTTCGGCAGTTTGTCGATTAATATGCCGGAGAAGACGATAACCTTCGTGCAAATGTCCATCTATCAATGTTCAGAGCTGTTAAAATATTCAGGATCGCTTTGATTCAGATAAATAAATTAAGTGTTCTTTTGGATAGACCCGACGTTTAATTTCCTTTTGTGATGGTCCGAATTCTATATTATTAAAATTTCATTCGTGTAAGCGTCAAGTTGTTCAAATTTGACCAAAAATAACATGTAAATGTTGCGTTGCACCTATAAATGAACCCTTGACAGTTGAAATCATAATGCCGTCCAGGCCACATAACACACCGCATGTTGTTAGTTCGGTTTCATTATCCCGTTTGGTATTGGCCATTGAACCTCGTTTCATTAGTTCATTCCTGCAGTTTTTTGTTGAAATGAGAGGAGAGAGAGAAATGGGGGTTAACGTCCACTCGACACAAACTTGGTCTGTCTGTACCAAACTGGATAATTACACACAATCACACTGGTGGAAAGACGCTGATTGATTTGAGGATTATGTTTCCTCACCAGGATGATTACACTAAAGATACTTCACGCAACAAACCAGGAAGTTTTTTTTTCTGTAAATGTTGCGGCAAATTTATATTCTTATGAAATCTTCTCGATATACTCCTTTCGCTAATTTGAGTACTATTTTTAAATTCATATTCATAACTTACAATGGCAATTGGAATTCTGCACTTGATCCAAAAGAGGAGAATTAAATCTTTTAGACAACTTGTTTGGCCAATTTGAATGTAGGCCAAACTATTTTTAAATTCAAAACCTGGAATATCAATTGAAATTCTGTACTAAGATAAGAAGGGTGGAAAGCGTTTCTTTTAGATTTTCCATGAGTTATTACCCAATTACACGCGTTTGAAATAACTCACAGATGTAATGCACACCAAGTTGGATCTTTTAATTAATAAAACTTGAGAAGATATGTAGTGTGTGTCAGCCCGACACAACCTAGTGACCAGTCAACATCTTGTATGGGTGTTTCTCGTCGTAGACCAGGAGCCCGGGGGGTTCAACCTAGCTGAAAAGCTAAACAATTTCCATATGTGTCTCTAGGTTCCCTATGGGTCACTGTCACAGGATATGAACGTCTGCCGCGCCCGTTGTGGTGGGTGTGGTCAAGGGGGTCAAAATAAATGGACCCAAAAATAGGCTAGACTAGCTCATTCTACTAACCACGTAAAACTTATTGCAAAATGTTAAGCATATCAAAATGTATTGGGAATGACCACCGCCAGACATTTTAGGTGTTGGGGCGTGTCCGCCAGACTAAAAAAAACGGGGCCCTAAAACTAAGCTAGACTAGCTCATTTACTAACCGCATGAAATTTGTTGCAAAATGTTCAGCATATCCACATGTATCAAGAATTACCGATGCCAGACATTTTCAGTGGTGGGGTACCCCCGCCAGACGCCCCCAATTGCTCCACCCCAAAAGCTAGGCTAGACTAGCTCATTTACTAACCGCATGAAATTTGTTGCAAAATGTTCAGCATATCCACATGTATCAAGAATCACCAATGCCAGACATTTTCAGTGGTGGGGTACCCCCACAGACGTCCGCAATTGCCCCACCCCAAAAGCTAGGCTAGACTAGCTCATTTACTAACCGCATGAAATTTGTTGCAAAATGTTCAGCATATTCACATATATCAAGAATCACCAATGCCAGACATTTTCAGTGGTGGGGTACTCTCGCCAGACGTCCGCAATAGCCCCACACACTAAAGCTAAGCTAGACTAGCTCATTTACTAACCGCACAAAACTTGTTGCAAATTGTTCAGCAAATCCACATGTATCGAGAATCACTGATGCCAAAAATTTTCAGTTTCTTTTTTTATCTAAACTGATATGTTTAATTTTTGATACATGTACATCATTGTTGGAGTATTATTATTATTAAAACGATATTTATACAGCCATTATCTTTAATCGCAGAGCAATGCTCAGAGGCACTTTACAAAGACATAATTCAAACAATACAAAATTCAAATGTACACAAAAGTCTACATGATAAAATTACATACATATAGAGAATGACAAAATGCAAGATACATAAAATCTTTTTATTTAAAAGCCTGTTTATAAAAGTGTGTTTTTAATGATTGTTTGAATATTGTAATAGATTTTGCTGAGCTTATGAAAAAGGGGAGCTTATTCCAGAGCTTCGGTGCCTGGAAAAAGAAGGATCGTTCTCTAAAACAAGAAAGATTTACAGAGATGGGTTTAAGGAGAAAGGGGTCACTAGATGATCTCAAACATATAGTTGGCGTATATACAGTGATTAAATCCTTGATATAAGAGGGCGAAGTTTCATTAAAACATTTGTAAAGTAGTAAAAGTATTTTAAAATTAATGCGGTGCTTAATAGGTAACCAGTGTAAAGAAGCTAAAATTGGAGTTATGTGATCATGTTTTTCGAAAGAGTTATCAATCCGGCAGCACAATTTTGATCTTTTTGAGGTTTATCGAGGTACATGTATTTGAGATGAAGACCAACAAGTTCAAATTATCAAGCCTAGAAGTTATAAAAGCGTGAACAAGCGATTTGTTGCATCTTGTGAAATGTATTTTCTAATTTTACTTATACTATAAAAGTGGAATGGGCAGCTTTTACATACATTATTAATTTGACTAATCATGTTTATGTTTTTATCAAAAATAGCACCAATATTTCTTACAGAATTAACAGGTAAAATAACAGAATGAGCAATAGATATGGATCTACAATCAGATATTTTGCTTACAATACTTTTTGATCCTATTATAATAAATTCCGTCTTGTCATTATTTAACTTCAAAAAAAAAAAAAGCAGACATCCACTTTTTTGTGTCAATTATGCAAGTTTCAATTTTTCTTTCTTTGGTATTAAAAGACTAGTTTATGTCTTCTGGATCAGAATCAGAGTCTTCTGTCCAGGGTTCATCATCAGAATCATCAACCGATGCAGTGTCGCATTCGTTCCCAACAATGATTGTCTCGTCGCTATCACTGTCATTCTCTGTAATGTCTGCACCTGTCTTTTTGAACAAGCTGCCTGGTATTGCAGCTCCGTTAAACCAAATGGGCTGGAGGAGATCGTCAACCACCTTCCATCCATAATCGGTCGGTGCCAAACCATAACCAGGACAAGACGATGAAGCCTGTTGCCACAACATTGTCACGTAGTTGACTCTGTGTAGTTTCATTTCAAGACATCTTCTTGATGGGGGCAGCAAGGCACAGTCAATCTCTTTGACATTTTCAAGTGGGTTCTCCTGAAATAAAACACTCGGTGAATCAAAGTAGACAAACATGATGGTAATATTATTGTCGGGAGACCATTTATATACTATACATCTGGTTTTAGTTAGACAGAATCCAACTTTTTTAACAATACAACTTATTTAAGAAAGGTTATTTTATGATATACAACTGGTAGTAGTTTTTTTCTTTGATGTCCATAGCAGTTATATCTCATAACAACCTCTCATGACGTCATCAGAGGTTGATATATTCGGTTCATATCAACCGCTGATGACGTCCTGACAGGTTGATATTTCATATCAACCGCTGATGACGTCATCCAAGGTCGATATATTCGGCTCATATCAACCGCTGATAATGTAGATGATCGAAATAATACAAAGAACACAGAAATAAGATTTTATTCTTTTGACAATATAAAAAAAGAGTTATGGTACAGTTTGTAGCATTCAGTAACGAAATAGACGGTGTACTTATCGGCATATTTAAATCGGTTATCCATACTCCATGTCTAAGATATCTTTCAGAATTTTCTTTCCGCCCACATTATTTCTCCACACACTGCAAGATTTGAAATTATTTATCGTTCAAAAGTTCCTTTGTAAAGTATTTTTGGATACAGTCCACTTAAACCAGTCGGTCAAATCCTTCTCTGAACATACCTAAATTTCAATCACGGTTCATTGTCAGAAATATCGGAAAAGATTGCCTTTTGATCCAAATTTTCTCCAGGCTTTGGATTAATCCTCATCATATTTGCATCCACATCTATTCCATCGTCAATATGATGACTAAAAAGGATCGATTATTCGTCTGACTTCGTTTAATTATCCATTTTGTTCTTGCATGCTTTCAATTCAATTTCCCAAAATGGCGGCATGTAAACAAACTCACGCGCAATAATACATCGGTAATTCTCGCTATTTGGCGGAAACTACCGAGCAATTATCCAATCACTGTTGCCTTTTTTCGAAGAGTCCATTAAATTTAAGGGTGAACGTTGTATATGTCAGATATAAACCTACTCTCCCTCGGATTGATATGATAGAGAACCCTTGGGCTTCGCCCGCGTGTTCTCTATCATATCAACCTCGGGTAGGTTAATATCCTATACTTATTTTGAAAATACGGACGGCTATGGAAGAATTTATATTACCTCACTGATTTTGCCAGTCATTTGCACAAGTTTATAGTACCGTGCTTCATCAACATCTCGACACTTGCTCTGTGCGTAAATTCGGCAGACTAAATCGGACGCAACATCAAAGTCCACTTTGCCATGAGTGTCTCCAAGGTTGATGAAAAGGTCGACATAACGTCCAGTCTGGTCTTTTGCTATAATGTCAAGGGCTTTTACTTTGCCTTTCCTGAAAAAGACAGTAAATGTAATAAACAGCAGCTCAAACCATTGAAATAACAACTGAATGGACTTGTAGATCTATTGCTAGTAATACATTTAACAAGCATATAATGTTTGTCATCAGGGTCAAAATCTAATAATGCATAAGACACTTCCCCACCCTTTGTAAAAAAAGGTGCCCAACATCAATCAGTTGATTGGTCCCATGGAACCCATCTAAGCAGAAAGGAGTCATTTCGTAATGAATTTATATTGTAACTCAATTCTGGATTAATGTCCAATATAAATGGCATGCCTACCTGTAAAAGGCTGATGTGAAATCACACCCACTGAAGGCATGGTATCCGGGTAGTGCCCTAGAAAGTCCTGGCTTGCGGTGTTCAAGACTTTCGACTATGTTCGTGACATTGATGTACCTCCGGCTGTTTCCCATCCCACAATCCATAATGACGGTCTTCACAGATCGTTCTTCTGAGCGTTGCTGTCCAAGTGCACCAATTAATATGACCAACACATCAGTGTCTGATGTCCTGACGACGATCTCGCCTGTCGAAATGTTCCAAACATGGAATGAAATCAGTGTGTCCGCCTCTTCGTGATCCCCTTGAAGATGTACTGGCTTGGTCACATTTACCTTCTGGGAGGTGTCATCAGGGACATACTGACAGCACATACCACCATAAGATGCAAACAAAGTCTTCCCACCAAAGATATTCCAGTAATGATCTCGTTCCCATTCGCTCAGTAGGAATTTCCCAAGTTCATTCTTGAATACTCCATTTTTTAGAAGTTTGTCCCCACTCTGTCTTGTTGTTTGCTCTGGCCCGCTTATGACATATTTGTCGTCTACCGCACCTCGCATCTTCCTTTCACTGTCCTTAATAGAGTTTTCAACATATTTGTCCAAACAAAGGTGAACCTCTTTAGCCTGCCCAGAACAGATACTTGACAGAATTGTCCTAGCAATTGACGCAAAGGATGCACCAGGGTTAGTTTGTGATATGATTGAATGTAGAACGAGTCCACCGTCATGGATATAAGTGCAGTTCCTCGGAATATCAGAGTCGGTGATGAGTTCGGTCTGCATGGACTCTAGCTTATTCAACAATGCTGATTTTTCTGTTTTCACAATGGACCCATCAGAATGCGCAAGTGAAAGTGGGTATTTTGTGATCGGGTGATGCAGGGCATTGCGAAGATCAAACAATGAATTCTGGCCAAGAACAACGATCATCCGGACAAAAACATCCCTCAGGCTTTCAGCATTAGTCTTTGCCATCTGTAAGGCTGGTGATTTCGTTTTCTTTGTTCCATTTTCTGTTGCAAAGTTCTGTACTCTAACACGTTTAACCCTTTCCAGAAAACGACTGTTGTTACTCTCCTATTCTGATTGGAATTTCTCTCTAATATCTTGTCCCCGTTCCAATGTATTCAAGAGATAGGTTTCTGTGGCTTTAGATGCAATCCGTCCTGTCGCGATGTTAACTAAGGAGTCTGAGGTTTCCTCTGAAAATGGATTACAGAATTCATCGATTTTAGAACTAAGGGCAGCCATTTGATTGTTGTCCTTTCTTACTCTGGAATGACGACACTGGGCAGCAGCATGTTCACCCACTTCAGGACCAGCAAATGTTCTAAGTTCTGTGACAGCCGCTGCCCTTTGTGTCATTGCCAATGACCATCGTCGCATGGCATTCTCTGAATTGCGGAATGCAACTATGCCCTTCATCTGAGATGCAGCATCACGGTTGACGGACTGTTTCAAAGACAGGTCGACAGCTGACCTACTGTAGTCCTTTTTGGTGCGTCGAATTGAAAAAGCCCCCTGATCAAGAATTTCTCGAAGTTCTGGCTGCGCACTTTCCAACTTTTTAAGGAAAAGTGTTCCCCATCTGGCATAGTTTGGACGGTTCAGGGCAAAAAATACATCCAGAACAGCTGGGAAGATTCCAATATATGAACTAACATCGTTAGTTTTTACACACCTCTGCAACTCTCTGTGAAGGCGGTTGATAAGGAAGATGTATGTCGCCCAGAATTGAGCTGCTGGTCCATGGCTCCCATGAATAACCCTCTGAAAAAAATCCTCATACTTCTGAAGATGTCCAGTAACCACTGGATCAGAAAGATATGCCTTTACTTCCTTTGGGTTCGAAGGAACAGTGCTCATGACATGTTGGAACCACTCGCATTCCTCTTGGTCTAAGGTCATTAGAAATCTCGCATAGAGCTTCTTTTCCAGAACAGTTGCAAGGAGCTCGTGAATCCTTGTGCAGCGGTTATAAAACTTGCCTTTGATGAAACCCATCATTGAGCCTTCTGCCAATACACCTGCCTCCGAAAGAACATATTCAATTCCAGATTCATTGATCAGGGTACCAACAGCACCGTAGAAGGCTAGCTCAATGTGAAAGTTACCTAGCATTACCAAAAGCTTATCAAACAGGGGTCGTTCGATGGCTTGTATTGAATATGCCTTCAGTGCAACTACTAAATCATATGTAACAACTGCATAGTTTTGTCCTGTTTCTTTTGCTACGTTCATGGTACGGATCATGGTCTCCCTCACGACATCGTTATTGGTTGGCGATCTGGGTATTGGATCCATGTAGCAGATTCGTTGTAATGGTAAGGTGTTCCTGATGTACTTGCTGAAAAATCCAGCATGCATTGGTGTATTTCCTTCCTCCAGTCTCCAAAACCAGTAGTTATCCAATGCTTTCAATGCAATTTTTATTTTACTGTCTCCAAAAGTGGGTTCGGGAGTACTTGACACTTTGTCAGCGGTTTCAGTCGTAGCTGTAGCGCAGGCAAATTGAGCTTTGTTGAGTGGCTTTCTGAATGAAGGTATACTATGATCTTGTCCCTGAAACGTTCGTCGGTTTCTTCCATCTCGAAATTGTATTGGACGAAAACTTAGCTGTCTGTCATCATTTAATACATTTTGGTAAGTGTGACCTACAGTAGCATGTAATGTTGCTTTGCCATCTAGGGTTTCAATATTCGCGTCATTGTTGTCCCAGACACAGGCAGTTGCTAAGCTTGGATCGAGGTGTATACCGTCAGGGGCGTCACATTGCTCAGACTGTACTGAATATGCAAATTCGGTCTCGAGACCCTTTGTTTCACTGTAATTAATGCAGTGTCCTGCTCTATTCAAAATCTGAAGAGATAATTTTGAGCCAGTTAGTGAACCTAATCCGAGGCCTACAACAGTGTGCTTCCATGGCTTGACAATACCACGAGTAGCATTGTAAATAGCATCAGATGCCATTGCAGTCACCTTGCGGTCAATGGTTTCCTTGTACGCATCGCATCCCCTTCGTGCTGAGCCACATAAAAGGTTCCTGAAAAACTGGTCCAATTGTTTGGGAATGTCTGGGGCGCATTCCTTTAGATTCTGGACTGTTACTGGATTTGGAGTCTTGGTCTTTGGTAACTGCATTATTAGGGATCGAAGATGCAGAGCTGCCCACCGTAACTTGTCGTCCTGTTTGTGTCGCTCTGCATCATTGTGGAGACGTGCCACAGCATCTTCTTCCGTCAAGCCGGAACAATAAATGATGTTACCAGTACGCTGGTCAACTAACATGATATTGACTCTTTGTTTGAAGTGGTCTCTGATCTTTCGCTTTAGACTTTGAGTCTGGTAGGAGATGATATCAACCTCATCCCCACCATTGCTTGCATACTCAGCTCTATACATTTCAAGTAACGCAGCAACTGACACTGATCGCTGGTTTTCTATGACCTCTGTTTCGATATAGGTACATAGCGATGTGAATGCAATTTTGTGGTACTGGTGCTGTTTCAAGCCCTCTTGTGCTTGTGTAGAAGTTGATGGCATTTGATCAGATGTTTTAACAAGAAACTGGGCTCGACAGGATTTATGATATTCCGCTTCCTTTGCTATAAGATTGACGCCACTCCTAATAAGACTCTTTATGCGATCATTGGTTGATTCATTAGCCAGTTCAAGCAGGGACTGACAACCTGTTAACGTAGCAATCTTGACTAGGTTTTCTTCTTTTCCACGAATTTTCTTGCGTGTTTTTCCACAGAATATGCATTCACCTTTCAGCAATCCTTGTTGGTTTGACTTCGGTAGAGAACTACACTGTCTTGTCTCAATCTGGGCCTTTTTGGAAAGTACATCACTGAAGGGTGGGTCAGGATGTTAACGCTTCACCGCTGTATATCTCTTCTGACAAGCAGGATGGTAACTTAGAGCAGATGCATCATTACAACTTAAAATCCTACTTGTACTATCAGAGTATATGTCGGACTTAAGGTCTGCACGTGAGGCAGCAGCATTCTTTGTTGTTTCCCATGTGTTTTCGACAAATTTCTTGAGTCTCTTGTCCTCTTCGGTTGACTTCTGACAGATGTAGCAGATGTTAGGTTCGACATCCGGACCCTGGAATTATAAAACAAGGCCTATAACAGTGCATCATTATATTTTTTTTTTAAAAAAAGCATGACTATGTTTCATCATGAATATTTTCTACCAGTGTGCATGAAGTCGAAAACCCATAGACGTGGTACAAGCATTTGTACGCAATTGGCTTACCAAAGTACGCAGTGGAGTAACAGAATGTAAACTAACTTACAATGACTTGATTTAAACAATCAGCAGAAGTATTTTGTTCTTGCGCCAAATCCTCCAAAACTTGCCGCTCCTCCAATGTCCTATCTTCATGATCCATGTTAGAGCATGAGGTAGTCATCATTCAGGAAGTCTGAAAAGTTAAAAACCCGATATTTGAGGAATACGTTATTTTGATATTAAAAATACCTAAGACAGACAGTAATAACCCTCCATAAGTGATATCCTCAATTCAACCCTAAAAACATAATTAATACGACAAATATTTTTATTTTCCCTCTATATTTTATTCCCAATATGACAGTTCTTATGGTATTGCAATAATGTTAAAAAAAATATAGAAATACTTACCATTTATCCTACTTATCTTTGGCATAAACAGCTCTTGGACTGACTAGAGATTGGCCAGATTTCAAGTTTAGGAATTTGACCCACAGATAATACATTTTTGTTGAAGAGAATCCTGTCATCAACTTCTCAAAGACAATAAATTGTAACCCAATTATTATCTGTTCCATGGTGTATTGTATATAAGTATCATATATTACACTGCTCTATATATTTAGAATGTACAAGCTAAATGGGTTTGGAATCAGGTATAAGAGAATAAGAAAAACTAATCAAATTAAACATAGACCAATTTCATAACAATTTAATATAATAAAAAAAATGATTCAATTATCGTGCGTTTAGTAAATGAGCTAGGCAAACTTTACTCAACTTTGTGTGTGGGGTGGGGGGGGGGGCAATTGGGGACGTCTGGCAGGGGTACCCCACCACTGAAAATGTCTGGCATTGGTGATTCTTGATATATGTGAATATGCTGAACATTTTGCAACAAATTTCATGCGGTTAGTAAATGAGCTAGTCTAGCCTAGCTTTTGGGGTGGAGCAATTGGGGGCGTCTGGCGGGGGTACCCCACCACTGAAAATGTCTGGCATCGGTGATTCTTGATACATGTGGATATCCTGAATATTTTGCAACAAGTTTCATGCGGTTAGCAAATGAGCTAGTCTAGCTTAGCTTTTGGGGGTGGGGCAATTGCGGACGTCTGGCGGGGGTACCCCACCACTGAAAATGTCTGGCATCGGTGATTCTTGATACATGTGGATATGCTGAACATTTTGCAACAAATTTCATGCGGTTAGTAAATGAGCTAGTCTAGCCTAGCTTTTGGGGGTGGGGCAATTGCGGACGTCTGGCGGGGGTACCCCACCATTGAAAATGTCTGGCATCGGTAATTCTTGATACATGTGGATATGCTGAACATTTTGCAAAAAATTTCATGCGGTTAGTAAATGAGCTAGTCTAGCTTAGTTTTAGGGCCCCGGTTTTTTTAGTCTGGCGGACACGCCCCACCGCCTAAAATGTCTGGCGGTGGTCATTCCCTATACATTTTGGTATGCTTAACATTTTGCGACAAGTTTTACGTGGTTAATAGAATAAGCTAGTCTAGCCTATTTTTGGGTCCATTTATTTTGCCCCTCTTGACCACACCCACCACAACGGGCACGGCAGACGTTCATATCCTGTGACAGAGACCCATAAGGAACTTAGTGACACATATAGAAATTGGTTAGCTTTTCAGCTAGGTTGAACCCCCCGGGCTCCTGATCTATCGGTTCTGTATTTTTGTTTTCTAAGATTTGGGCTGCTGTAGTGGTTTTACAAGGATGGTGATGCCGCTGTGGTTTTGTAAGATGGGCGGTGCTATTGTGGTTTTGATTTTTAAGTTGTTTTACAGCCGACGTAACTACTTTTTGGGAGGCACTATTTTACTTTTGTTCTAGGCCTAATTATCGATTGTTTCTGTAAGACTGGAGATATGGCGGTACTAGATTCTGCCACCCTTATCAAACTATCCTTCCAGTGCAGTTAGTTCATTCGCTCCGTCACAACTAGCTGATAACACTGTTGGTGACAAATGGAATTAGACAATAAAGAAAACCACATCATTATCAATATTAATAGCCTTCTACACACCTTTTACGTATTCTACTGCTATCTACTATCTATCTATCCTGCTAAGTACATACTGCTACTACTACAACTACTACTAATACTACTGCTGCCGATTTCACTATTTAAATTCGTACTATTGTACCACACAATCGAACGTGAACTTCTCATATTACATGTATAAATACCATACCAATAGCGTGATAAGGACTAGTCCCGAAACGTCGAGTGGACGTTAAACCCATCTCTGCCCCTCTCTATCTCTCTTCTCTCTCTCTCTCTCTCAATACCATTGAATGTAATACTACAAAACAATTAGCTAACGCACACCGAAGAAAATTATGTTAGATATCCAGTAAGCTGTATTCATTATTCCGCGTTCGTAAACCAATCTTATATAATTCTAGGTAATTACCCTTTCTCGGTCTTTTCCACTGGGAATTAGCCTATTTTATTTTTTTATACCGTACATATTGTTATTGTCATACACGTACAGAATAATTCATCAGATTAAAATCTAAGCGCGGATTATTTTTTTTTTATTGTGTTCCGCTTTTTTATTCCGACATTTATATTACTAACATTCCATCAATGTCAGAGCTTTACCAATACTATAATTATCACTTTTTTTTGTAGGATGACTTTTCCAATTATATCACTTAATTTTGCATCTGTCTATTATTATTTGATGAGTTATTGGGTCAATTTGCGTGGTTTCAAATCCCCACTTGTACGTGACAAGGAGGAGGGTCGCCTGTCCAGCCGCGCGGGTTTTCTCCGGGTCCTCCGGTTTCCTCCCACTGCTAAAGACCCCCCCCACCCTTACGCGAAAGCAATTTATTGAAATAAAATTAAACCACATCTTAGACCCAAAATGACCTAGTTTGTGTCGGGTGGACGTTAAATACCCCTTCTCTGTCTCCCCGTCTCTCTCTCTCTCGCTGTCATTTATGAATTATTTGATTGGGCGTAAAATCGTAATATAAATAATCTTTACCAAGTAATAAAACTCGCATGATTAATTGCAAAAATAAACCACCTAGTTGACATTTAGCCGTAAGATATCTCGGATGCTTGCGTATTTTTTTTTCTGCAAATCTTAAATGACACGCAATAAGTCTAATTTCATTCAGCTGACCTCAATGTTAATCGTCATTAACATGTCTTGTTGCATATCTGTTTAGTCCATTCTTTTTGTTGGTACGTTGGGCTTAACGTCCACTTTCACCTGGAGTGATATCGCAGGCAATTTTTATAGTTGGCAACATAAGACAGGGTATCTCCAGGGCAACCAATTTTTTTATTTTTGTATTTATCTGATTTACCACGACAGAGCATGTGCAGAGATTTGCGCGATTCTTCAATCAAGCAACACCGATCGTTTGTGGCGCCACGGTGAATCAGTGAGCAAGGTACAGGGTGACTAAGAAGATGGTTCCTGGAACTGTCATTGATGCAAGGCGGAAAAGCCTGTAGTGGTGTCTCGGTGTACACGTGGACATGCGCGTAACTGATTTCCGGAAGTTGAAGTTTGATGACGAGTTGACGGAAACGCCACTGCCCCGTCAATATTACCTCCATACCACTGTGTATGACCTGTGTCTATCCTCATAAGTCGGTTTTAGTGCAGAACTGGAGGTCGGGTGTTCAATCCCTGCATTGGCTGAGAAAGTTCATCCATATTTTCCGGCGTGGTTTCCCCTTGTCAGTGATGCAGGACGGAGGACCTGACAAGGACAGCTGTCTAGTCGTTCGGATGGGACGAAAAACTGAGGTCTCGTGTACACATTGGCGACCAAGTAAAAGATCCCTTGGCAGTTGGAATTCGATATAAGAGTAAGCCGTAGCGCCGCTGCCCGGGCAAAATTTCCCTTATTGTACACTGTATGGCGTATGCCCGTCTTCCATTAGCCCATGCAGTAGGTGTCAATGTTGCATGGGCGGAAAAAGCTTGGCAAGGAAAAGCCTATAGTGATGTCACGGTGTACATGTGGGCATGCGCGTAAATGATGCTCGGAATTTGAAGTTTGATAACGATTTGACGGAAACGCCACTGCCCCGGCAAAATTCCCTCATACCATAGTATATGACCTGTGTCTATCCTGACAAGGAAAGCTGTCTAGTCGTTCGGATGGGACGCAAAACCGAGGTCTCATGTACACATCGGCGTGCAAGTAAAAGATCCCTTGGCAGTTGGAATTCGGTGTAAGAGTAAGTCGTAGCGCCGCTGCCCGGGCAAAATTTCCCTTATTGTACACTGTATGGCGTATGCCCGTCTTCCATTAGCCCAGTAGGTGTCAATGTTGCATGGGCGGAAAATGCTTGGCAAGGAAAAGCCTATAGTGACGTCTCGGGGTACATGTGGGCATGCGCGTAAATGATTCTCGGAATTTGAAGTTTGATAACGAGTTGACGGAAACGCCACCGCCTCGGCAAAATTCTCTTATACCATAGTATATGACATGTGTCTATCTTCATTAGCCGCTTTCAGTGCAGACATGTAGAATGTTAACCCCTTAATTCATTTCTAAAAGCCAGTTCTTTCACCCGATTCAACCGTCGTCTAATCCAGGTTGACACCGATTGCATGATCCATTATGTTATTTGTTGTCCCCTGAAAGAACTCGGACATATCTACTATTGACAAAAAGCCACAAATCGTTAATATCTTTTTTATGAGCTAGACGTTCATCCAGCTTACGAGTCTTGATTAACGATAGTATTGGGATTCAATCGCCATAGGAGATAAACCATACTGATTCCTTTTAGGTCAATCGAAATATTAAATTGTCAATTTAGCTAGCTCTAATGGCCTATTCACATTATATTAGACGTTGCATGTGACACGGAAGTTTGATCTGCTTTCCTTGTTTAAAGAAACTAAATCTGGGTTCTTTGGAACCTGAATGGACGAAAATGACTCAAATAGCAAATATTTTCATTCAACTTTTATTGCAATTTCTTATCAGGTATCTTCGCCTGTTTACGTAAACAGTCCAAATGGAATGGAAGTCGACGATGCCTGGTTAGTCTGGTCTACACTGCCAGCGTCGTTTGACATTTCACTTACGTCCATCAAAGTTACCTTTGGACACACGCAAACAGTTCGAAAATTAACTTGCTTCGTTCGTTCGTTTTTGGAGTTAAACGTCCACTTCCACCAGGGATGATACCGTAGATAAGTCGGCTTGATATTCATTGTGGACTGGCGATGATCTACGGTTTCTTGAGCAGTGTGGATTGAGTCTTTTAACACCGGCTCTAGAGATCGCAAGGGATTTTGCGGTGATCTACAGTTTCCTACTCAGCTAATGGCACATGTGTACAGATATTTAATACAAGACACATTATGTTAGTTGTCAATGATATATATAGTCTGTGTTGATATAGCGTTAAATTCCCATTCTCACTCTTTGCATTGACGGTTGTACGTGGTAAGGAGTAGGGTCGCCTGCTCAACCTCGTGGGTTTTCTATGAGTTCTTCAGTTTCCCCCTCTGCTAAAAACATACTCGAAAGCAATTATAATAAAATAAAATTGAACCATATGTTAGTCTGAAATGATTAAGTCTGTGCCGAGTAAAATCTCTCTATCTCTCTCTCTCTCTCTCTCTCTCTCTCTCTCTTAATCACATACATACTTACTAGCCCTAACCTCTTGCAACCCATCGGTGTTCCTTATAAAACTAATATCCACATATATTCCCGCCTGAATTTGTTGATCTGATCTCCAAGTCTACAAATTTAGCCAATTGTCGGACCATGTAACATGTTTGATAGGGCAAATTCCTATAAATTGACGGAGAGACTTATAAATCACTACAAACTAAGATTTCGATAACAAAAATCAGATGTATCACTTTCACTATCCGTGTCGCCATCCAATTGGGTTAATCATTGCTAAAAATGTATTTTTTTTTTTTTTTTTGAAAAATAATGCAAAAGAATAATTAGAATTAATGATTCGTTTGTTTGTCTTATTATGTTGCTAAAATGTTACATTCCTTACTATTGATAATCAATCAAAATAATATTTATGGAATAAATGAGATGAAACGAAATAGGGTTTAACGTCACTGTTTTGCTCCGAAATGTGCTAATGGAGACGGACATTGTGCTATGTGGACAGTTTTACCGGGACACAGGCACTGCGACCTACTCTTATATCGAATTCCAACTGTCACGGGATCTTTTACTTACACGCCGATGTGTACACGGGACCTCGGTTTTTCGTTTTCTCCAAGTTATCCTTGTCAGGAATTCCAACTGTCAAGAGATCTTTTACGTACACACCAATGTGTACACGGGACCAGCCCCCCCCCCCACCAAACGACTAGACAGTTGTCCTTGTCAGGAATTCCAACTGTCAAAGGATCTTTTACGTATACGCCCATGTGTGTAAAGGACCTGGATTTTTCGTACCATCCAAACACTAGACCGCTTCCCTTGCCAGGTCGATTTATGAGATAACAATTCCTTTGGTTTATTGCACTGCAACGTCTCAACAAGATTTCGCAAGTTTTGTTATGTAGTTTGTAAACACAATATTTCCTAGTATATACTTGAATCACCGGAATAAAATAAACCATAATAATTATTATCTATAAGTAGTGGTTATATATTGATTATGTTCCAATTACTAAATGCTATAGAAAGAATAACCATCGATTATATATCTAATCAAACTCTATTGTTGTTGTTGAAAAAAGAAGGTTTCTTTCAAGTTCATATCTAAAAATACCACCATTACAAGATGGCGCACGCGAATAGCGTGGGCGTTGTAGCATGGGGTCTCGCACTGAGCACTGGCGTGGGTTCGATTCCGCGTTTGTACGTGGCAAGGTATAGGGTCGTCTTTTCAGCCTCCAGGGTATTTTGATATACAATAAAACCATATGTTAGTCCCGAAATGGCTTAGTTTGTGTGGGGTAGACATTAAACTATCTCTCTCTCTCAATCACACACACTCTTTATGCAAGAACTAAATCTGCCTATTGCATGGCAGGTCTTTCTGTGAGCCTGAAATGTTTTCTAAAGTATTAATTAGACATTAATTAACTGATCCAGGCCTTAATCAACCCTAGATCATTTCTAGGCCTGTATATATACATAAATTGACAGTTCAATAATGACACACATGTATTAATAAACACCTTATATCAGGAACTGTATAGACATGGTGGGGAAAACCTTTTCGATAAATTGGGGTTATAATACATTACAGAATTGAAATTATTTATTAGATGAAAGCTAAATTATCTAATTATTCTGAATTTTTGAATCGTTGTAAAGAAATAGAATAAAATGAAATGGGGTTTAACGTCCTACTGTTCTGACCCGACTGTGCGAACGAAGACGCACATAGCCAATCAGTGTGTTACGATCTACTCTTATATTGCGAAGGGATATTTTACGTGCATGCTATTGTGTACACAGGACCTCAGTTTTCCGTCCCTTCTAAATGACTAAACAGTAAATGTTCTTGTTTCTGTGTAAAACCTTGCTCATTCTCTATAATTTACCTCAAACCAATACATTTCTCGTATACTTTCGGTAGAAATTTTCTGTTAATTTGTTTTTGATATGTCTCCATGCTATTCTATATATCGTTAATTATTGGAGTCGGATTTCACAGAGAGATGAAAGTGTTCCCCGACACGATGATTTCGGTCTCAGTGGCCGGCTCGAAGACAAAATTCAGTCCGAGCAAATATACCATTGTATACACCAACTGCTGCTGATGGCTTGTACCCAATATCTGTTTTTCCCCCATTCAATTTTCATTTGCCATTGCAATAACTTGCGCGTAGGGGTCTTTAGCAGTGGGAGGAAACCGGAGGACCCAGAGAAAACCCACGAGGTTGGACAGGCGACCCTACTCCTTGTCACGGAAAACCGTGAATTCGAAACCACGCCAGTTGACTCAATCAACCCCCGCCACAAAATATTCTAACAATCCATTTTGTTTTTCCTTATCAATATTTAAGATGTCCACCTTTTCTTCCTTCATTCTTAATCAATACCATTTACGACATCAATTCACATGCCATCTGGCGTCTTCTCCGTCTGCTACGAGAATCCCTGGTGAATCAAGTTGTGTATATTTAGAATTAAATTGTGTGCCTAAATTTGGCGTTTCTGTTTTATCATTCTTGTTATAAATGTCCGAAAACAAGTCACGTTTAATGGTAAAACGTCTCAGATAAAACTTATTTTCGTTTGGTGCTGGATTTTTAATAAACCTAGGATGGGTTAATCTTCCCTTAACAATTTCTTTTCTAATAAAATTAAACACACGATTGAGTACTAATAAGCGCTTTCAGGGTGATTTGTAGGGTGATTTGGAGTTTGAAGATTAATAACTAATTTGAGAGTCAACTCGGTAAATGTGAACTTCCTATTATTAAGACAAGGAAGCTACGGCGGTTCGGTGAGTATTGCCGAGAAAGTTCATCGGGATTTCCCGGTGTGGTTTCCTCTTGTGAGTTGCGCAGGACAAAGACATCCGACTAGTCGTTCCGATGGGACGAAAAACGGGGTTATAAATCATAGTGTGGAAAACGGTTTAACGTCCTACGTTCCTCTTCTTTTCCGTTTATAATGATGACATTCTGAATTCGCAGGATTCCATCTGGCAAGGGTTATCGTTGTGGTGGTGGGTGACCGAGTGGTCAACGTCTGTGCGTTTCTTCATAAGGTCCGTCATTAGGTCAAATGGCGTGGTTTCTATTTTCCGCGTGTACGTGACAATGAGTAGCGACGCATGTCAAACCTCGTGGGTTTTCTCAGTGAAATATTATCGGTGAATATAATTTTAATTATTTTATTTTCAGGTCGTTGGATATTTGGAGACTTGTTGTGTCAGATTTTAGCGTTCTTGAGTCATGTGTTAGTGGCTGGTGCAGCATGGTTGGTGGCCTTGGCTGGTTTAGAAAGGTATGTGCATGTTATTTATCTCGGATATAATTCATTCATTAAATTTCGTTCACCCGGACACAGGTTCAAACTAAACCATTATTAATCTGACGAGTTGTACCAATAGAATTACCATTACTTCAATACATGTCTAACATACCAATATCTACCCAACTCGCTGATTAATAAGTTTTCAGGGTTTCTTGTGGGTGCGATCGCGGTCAACCAGGTTCAATCTTGACCATAGACGTTAATCTAGCACGGACAAAGAACGCCTGGGTGATCGGAAATGTTTTGTCTCAGGGATGTATGAAATATCACCAGACGTCATGGACACCCGTGATCTTGAAACCCATACCAGAAGGTCAGGTCAGAGGTCAGCCTTGATAATAGACGTTCACATACGACTAGATGGCCGAAAATATGAGGTTCTGCATGTGTAGACTCAAAATACTTTCCAGTTGGTGGTATCTCTATGTCTCTTACACACTCTCTCTCTCTCAGCCCTCTCTCCCTCTGTCCGTTTTTCTGTTTTGCAATCTCTCTATACCCCCCCCCTTCTACCTCTCTCCCCCTTCTTTCTCTCTGTCGGTCTCTCTCTCTCCCTCTCTCTCTCTCTCTATGGTTTGTACTTGATAGGAGCACAATTGAATCAACTGTGAATGCGTGTAAGGTTTCCATAATTAACCAGTTAACTGAACACCGAGGGGAATAACAGGAAGGGATGTGTAATGTACCCACCCTTTGATCTGTTTGATCTGTGTAATGTGTTTAAGCAGGATATGTGAATTATGTGACGATCCAATGAGACAATCACGCCACAATACGATACAAACAATTATACGGTCTATCTTAGCCTGAGTTAGATGTCTAGAGATGGTTGAAAAACAAAACTTATAAATAACTAGACTGGGTTGGAGATAGCGACGAGGAACATTTAGATATAAATGTATTGTTTTCTGAACACGTATCACCATAATTACAACAATTCTGTATTCTGACATCCAATTGCATGGGGGGGGGGGAGGGTATCAATACGCAAACTTTTTTTTTTATTTTTGGAGATTTATTAATTGTGTGATTTCTCAGATTTGGTATCAAGACTCGTCAAACTTTTTTTACCAAATGGACATTATGGACATATTAATAGCCTTTAGTATTGCGAACTGCAGGTTGCATAGAATTGGAAAAACGTTATTGTACTTGGACGACGCTCATCAAAATAAAATTAGCCACTCCACCAATTTGAGTACGATTGACAGAAAAATTAACTTGCTTGTTTGTTTTATTGATGCACATATTTTTTTTATTTGTTGACATGTAATACAAAAATGCGATTTCTCAGATTTGATATCAATGACTAGTCAAATTCATTTAACTAATAAATAATATAAGGCATTGTATCAAGAACGTTCTTGGACGACGCTCATCAAAATATAATTAGCGACTCCAACAATTCGTGTACGATTGACAGAAAAATTGACTTGCATGTTCTCTGTAAATGTGCTCATCGATGGAAGTAGTTCCTCGCAATTGCAATTTGTCGGCGATGGCTGGTGAATGGTTTATGCGTGACAAGTAGTAAGGTGGCCTGTCCAACCCCGTGTGAGTTCATGTTCGCCTGGCACACATTCGTGGTTATGTTTTGGTGCAGTCTTGAACACTCAGTCCCTTAGCAAATTCCGTAAAACGGATATGTTAATGAAGAGATTGAATGAAACAGACTGTTACTAACTAAAATAAGGGGGAATTTCATTGACCCCTTGTCGTGTTACTTCCGGTCCGGCGAAGTTGATAATCGCCAAGTGATAGCACTCCAAGTTTGATTTGTAATTAATAATTCAGCAAAATCATAAAATTAAGTCTCATTGGAAACAAAAACCACGGAAAGTGTTAAAACTATTGAGATGAAATGTGTTCCACGAGTGAAAACAATATGGCGGGTGACTCACGTTGTTACTACTGTAATATATAGTCAAGCAATAGTAAAAGGTTTTATGTTAATCTCTTCAAGTGCCTGTGGTACAACATCATTGATTTAGCAATAGTAACTGAAGAAATTAATGGTGGAAGGTTTGTATCGATTTGTCTAATAGAAAATATTTTATTGTGTAGTTCACCCCGAAGGCTCGGACAAAAACATCGAAATTTAAAAAAAAAAAAATGAAATAAGCATCACACGTTTAATGGCGTCTCGTCTGATCATATCCCCTTCCACCCTCATCTGATACAGGCAATATTGAATTACCATTTATAAAGAAACAACGACACAAATAAGCTTATAACTCTACTCATTTCCAGTTTCAATTCTAAATCTACCATATAGCTCTCTAGACAGTGGTATAATTTTCACATCTTACCCCCGCGGGCAAGCACAATATCTATTATTACGATAAAATGAGATTCGATTTATTATCAAGAGCCAACTGAAATGTCAAACATTTTCCCTAGACTTTGTTGATGACAGTTTTACTATTGATGGACCAATACATCGCCCTTCGGAAAATTGATCAACCTACATTATGGTGGATACAGAACATACAGGGGCGGATCCAGGATTTTCAGAAAGGGGGGGGGGGCGTGCTGCACCAAGTTGGGAGTGCGAAGCCCGACCCATGATTTTTGAATGGACAAAAATGCCCACAAGGACTAATTTCCTACTTGTACTGTAAATTACGATTTCCAACCTAAACTGTTTTTATTCTCCTTTCCCGCGAGAATATATGGAGCTAAAAATTGTTCGCCACCGCAAAAAATAGAGAGGGCGTGCGCAGGGTGCCCCCCCCCCCCCCTCTGTATCCGCGCCTGACATATTCCGCTGATGAAATTGTCAACTAACAAAGAGAGTCATGATTTAATGAATATAACATTAGCTTTAATCTAATTCCTTTAATCTAATTCCTTTCATCAATAATTTTAACATTCAATCAAACTGAATAAATCATATTAAATCAAATTGTGAATTCATTAGAGTAATCGATGGATAGAGGTGGGTGATGTGGGGGTTACCAGGTGTATGCATAAAGTCTGTCATTGAGTCAACAGCCGTGGTTTCGATTCCCCGGTTGTACATGACAAAAAGTGGGGTCGCCGGTCCAACCTTGTTGGTGTTCTCCGAGACTTTCAGGTTCTCCCACTGCTAAAGACTCCAACGCGTAAGAGAATTAGTGAAATAAAATTGAACCACGTGTTACTCCAGAAATGACGTAGTTTGTGTCGAGTGGACGTTAAACTCTCGAAACGATATAGTTTGTGTCGAGTGGACGTTCAACTGACTCTCTCTCTCTCTCTCTCTCATTAATCATGATTATATCCACCACTGCATAAGGGAATATGACGTAGTGCTGAAGAGTGTCGCGCGTCGAACTTTACCTGACCGGTCACCTCTGGCCCCCGAACGTGCTTTAGGTTGCTGTGAGCTATTGTGGCCTATAAACCGGGGCGCATGCTCTAACTCATGGTTACTCCGCGTATTTCGTTTTTTTCCAATGAGTTCGCGCATCAATCAGGATATGTGTACCGATTTAAAAATAACATCCGGTGTCACTTATATTTGGTATGGAAATATTATAAAGCTACGCCAATTTAATTTGATATTTAATTAAGTAATGGCGTGGACAGGGCACGAGACATGATATGTGTACTCTTTCAAAAACACCCAATTTGGGAAATTGATAAGCAAAAGGAATTATACTTTTACTTTCGATCGTAATTGGCCAAAAACACCATATATGTATATATACTTAATGATTTAGGTCGGTTATGTGTCAATGGATGTGTACTATTTTTAAAATAAAAAAACAACATACGATTGTATTTCTATTTTTAATACTAATTATTTAGATCAATTACGGAAGATATTCCGTCGCAACAGGATTTGTTTTTTAATTGAGGCTTCCTCTCAATCATGTCGTATCCCGTGTAATTCTTTATGGCTGTCCATTAATTTGTTATTCTATTTATGTATCGAATAAGTTAACTGCTGTGTCTTCCGCTTACGAAATAACGGCCTTATTTAAACATGGTTTACGCGTTCTTTATTTTACTGTAGGAAAAAGAAACATGGCTGGCTGAGATTTTCTGGTGGCCCTGGTACACCCCCAAAACCTAGGTTAGGGCCTAGTTGTAATTACGTAAAACTGCTTCAAAACACACGTTAACAGCGATAATTCGAAAAATATAGAATCGTAAATTTAATAAATTGTAAACACGTCTTGCGTCTTACACAACCTCCACCGTCTCGACTTACAGCTGATTAGGACCAGTGGTCATCCGCAAAAATGTTAACGTAAAATGGCAGTAAATAGGTCAATACAATGTGTTTTGAGGGACATATGACCTCATCGAATCCTAAAAATAATTTGCAATTTCTGGACTAACATAAGGTTCAATTATATTTCAATGATTCCTTTGTGCGTAGGGGTCTTTTAGCAGTGGGGGGAACCGTAGGACTCGGAGAAAACCCACGAGGTTGGACAGGCGAACCCGGGGAATCGAACCAACGCCAGTTTACCCAATGACAAATCTTACGATATGGCGTCCCCCTACTGTGATATTTCGGGACATTTTGCCTCAACTAGTCCTTCGCGTCATTGGCTATTTCGGGACTAACATATGTTTCAATGTTATTATCTAAAGCGCATGCGTTAATCCATTAGATTACTCAATACCTCTTGAACTAAAACATGGAAATGTTGAAGTTGTTATCATCAAGCTTGGAGATATTTTGCGGGGTAACCATGACCAATAATAAATTGATTTTACTATATTTTGTAGTAATTGTATTGTGGTTATTCACGACACGTAGCCTTGAGGCACAGTCGCACGGGAATACTAAATACGGTCTTATCGAACATCTCATCAACACATAGAGCAATATCAATAAAAAAAACAATATTTGGAATCAGCTGAATGATTTGCTCCGGCATATACAGAACTCCCATATCCAAGGACGTATCTCTTCAACAATTGAACAGGGCTAACTAACTCATAAATATACCTTATCCGGTACTATAAATTGAGCCGTTCAGAAATTTTGGTCGGGATGGGCTATCTCATTAACAGAAGCCTCGGCAGCCTAAATATTTCGCGGGTTGAGGGAAGGAGCCGTTGTACTACCACGGGAAGGTATAAAACAATTCCCGAATAATAAGAACCAGTGGAACAAAAACACCATTTATAAACGAATTATATTTTAGTAAATATGTTTTTGTTTTTATTGCTAATTACTCAAGCCTAGCTTTTTAGACCAGCTTGACACTCGACTATGAAGGACAACCACGTGATTTCAAGCGAGTGTCGTCCAGTTGTTGTTACACATCAGCTGTTGAGAAGAGGATATGATAAGAAAAATGAATGCGGGTCTACATTTAACAAAACATGCTTTCATGGGGACATCGACTGCACTGGTCAGTCTTAGCTTACACGCACTTGCATTATTACCAAATCGCGTATAGTATGCTGGTCGTTATTAGGAATTCGCGAATGACGAATAAATCGTCTGCACGTTATTCGATCTTCCACAAAACTCCCCAGACCCGTCTACCTTGCACCCTACCATTTACTCTCTATCACCGAAAGTAGGACAAGTATACGACAAGCAAAGATACGGTCGTTTGGCAAACGTGGGGGTGTTGGCTGTTTTGTTGGAGTGTACGGGGCAGTCTTAACCCGCATCCACCCGTTATCGCCCAATCCCGAATAAGGGATTCGTGAATCGTTTGTCAAGCTACTAGGGTGTTGACTGGTTTGTTGACTTGCCCGAGACAGTCCTCTCTCGGACCCATCTTTTATTGGTCAAGGATCATCCGTGGCACTTTTCATCACTGCTCAAATAATCTTAATTCTAGTTATTTGAAGTTTCTCGCGGTTGTCTTACCATAATTATTCACAAGAGCAGAAGCTTTACCAGTCAGTAATTTAGTTTTGAAGACGATTCGTCTTAATTTGTCGCGAGTTAATCTTGTCCTATTAAATGTAATAAAAGAATTGTAAATCTGGTAAATTCAAGCCTCTAGTCGCTTTAGGCGGTAATGTTTGTAATCTCCTTAAACCATCTGGGTAGTCGCAAACTTGATTAAATTTACGCGAGGCTTAATAGATCTTAGTTTCTGGAAAACATCCATCCATTGTTGTCTGTGTAACTTCTTCGTACTTACACGACATACTGATTGATGTGAAGCATAGTTCTACCACCAGAGTCAAAGGAATAATATGACAGTTGGTTACATCCATGAATCCTCCCTTTTCATTTTGAAATCCGGTTTATTATACGTGTGGTTATATAATCCAGTTGATTATGGTTATATGATCTGGTCTGTTTAATGTTATCTACCAAGTTTTTTGATTCTGGTTATGATTCATTCCACTGTTTGTTGTATGCTGCAAGGGACGGGTTTGATGGCTGGTTGGTGAGCGCTGTATCATAAGGTCTGCCACTGCGCTAAGTCCACTGGTGTGGTTTCGATTCCCCGATTTTCTTTAGGTCCTCTAAAGACCACTTATGCACAAGCGAATTGTTGAAATAGTATTGAACCATATGTTAGTAGAGAAATGACCTAGTTTGTGTCGAATGGATTCTGTATTGCTCAGATCCATGAATATTTCTGTTTCATTTTGAAATCATATTTTTTTTACTCACGACATAATATTTTGTTATGAACACATGGTACAATTTTATGGATACACAATAATTAAGATTATTACTAAATGACGTTTCGACGAGGATACTCTCGTCTTTATTATTTACTTGATAAAATCGAGAGCACCCGTGTGTATCCATGAAATTCTACATTTGCGTTATTATGTTCAATCACTCAATGTCAATCAAAGAAGATACATCATTATTGGTTACTAATACTACTCTACAACGGGTATTTGTTCCAAAGCCGCCGGACATTTCGTTGCTGTTTTGCCACATCGTTGAATATATCCCCGGACACTTTCTATTTTCGTCTTTAGATCTAATTTTTATTATTAAAAAACTTTGCAATTGTCTGTGTTATATTGTCAACGGCTTATGAATACTTACAAGTGTCTAACACTTCCATAAAATCGGTTCTCCGAGACAATCGAGATTTTAACAATGAATTGCAAGGTGTCAAGTCACGCCATTTCATGTTATACCCAATGATTTCATATACAACATCAGTAATCCGGAATTCTGATTTGGAAGCCACAATGGCTAAGTGAGTAAGACGCTGGATCGCTAGGCATTGGTCGCGGATTCGATCCTGGATTTGACCGAGAAAGTTTATCGGGATTTTCTTGTGTGGTTTCCCCTGGACCCCGTGACACCGAATGTTGGAGGTCGATATAAGAAAAGACCGCAGCCTTACGTGTGCCCGTCTTCATTAGCCCAGTATAGGGGCAGAACCCCATTTGATTTAATTTCATATGCGGAATTTGGATTCCTATTTAGATGTTATACTTTGAGCGTCAAGTAATTGTCGGGTTTCGTTACCTCTGTCGATGCATAGTTACATCGCTAGCAATTATTATTTATCTAACATTTCAAGGTTGTCCACTTTTCAGATCAAGTGTTGATAACTATAGGCTACATAACTTATTTTATCTTGTACCTGTATTAAAGATAAGATAATCACTTTTAGATTAATATAGTCTTTAATTTCCGGTAACCTGTTCTTCACCCGTGGGAATATAATAGATAAATGACACGCACCTGCCGCTTTCATCACGCTGTATTTAACAATGAATCGAGTGGAGAAAGGTTAATATACTCTTCCGAAAAAGAAACGCAATGTGACATTTCGTCCTCGGTATCCCCTCGCTCTACCACGCCCTCGTTGCAACAGGAACTGCGACACAATGAAGTCGGATTTGACTGTATCGGCGTACGGATTTCAAAACAGCAGCTCTAACGGAACGTCTGGCTCGTAATCTGGTTTTACGTAGGCGGTTACGTAGTGTCTGGTCTGAGATTCTACGCCGTCGAGGAATTGCTGTTGCATAGAGGTCGCTGTTGAGAACCGTTTCCGCAAATGACGTAACCAGAAGTGACGATCAATGGCAGGTGGGGTCATTCGTGTTTGTCCTGAGGTTGGGCGGTCACGTGTTGGAACTTCGCTGTCGGTACCTATCCCATAGGCGAGTAATGGTTCTCGGGGAAACATTCAGCAGCTTGGTTACATCTGTCTGGGATTCACCTGCTTTTAACCGACCAATCGCGTTGTTGCGTTGGTCTTCGTTCAAATGTGGCATCACTTGGTTCGTTGAGTGTTTACATGTGCAGCTGATTTGGAAACCGAGAACCCCCGGATTTTAAAGACCTTAAATTTAGGTTTCATGCGAATAGCTCGCGAAGTTGTTAATCTCTTGTGTCTTGGTGTAATCGAGCGATCAGAGACAAATGAGGGTTTACGTCCGCACGACATAAAACAGGTCATTTCGGGACGAACATATGAACCAATTTTCTTTCAATAATTCGCTTGAAGTCACGTGCAGTCGATGAATCGAAACCACGCCAGATGATTGTTGCAGACTGTATGATTCAGCGCCCACGCTCTAACCATTCGCCATCACCCCCCCCCCTTCCCCTGTGGCAGTGGTGTTAGATCCTAATTTCGAATGCAGTATTGGGAGAAAATATCCTTGGTATGTTTCCTGCGTGATGTACACGGGGAACATCGGTAATTTATACCAACAAACAAAAATAAGCATGGCCACTCCGTGCAAGACCTTGCCTCCTTTTCGGCATCGCTGGCCCAATGAGCTTTCTCGGGTTACATGGGCGTGGTTTTGAATCTCCGGTTGTACGTGGCAAGGAGTAGGGTCGCCTGTCCAACCTCGTGGGTTTTCTCCGGGTACCCTGGTTTCCTCCCACTGCTAAAGACCCCTACGCGCAAGCGAATTAATGAAATAAAGTTAACTATATTTTGTCCCCGAAATGACCTGGTTTGTGTCGAGTGGACGTTAAACTCCATTTCTCTCTCTCTCTCTCTCTCGGGTTGCTCTGGAACCAAACCCGGGGTTCCTTGTAAGCGAAAGAGCGTCCTTCACCCCCTGTGCCAATACGAACGAGAACGATTTATCTAATGATTACTAAGGAAGTCCTAGTTCATTTGAGCCTTATAATCAAGAGTGAGGCCGCGAGAAGTATATTTAGAAATATTTGTTTATCTTCTGATTCTTACTCGTAATCTTTCTCTCGTATGGTTTCATGTAATCAGCAAGTACAACTGTCCGACATGAAAACAACTGAAGAAAGAATAGTTGCTTAAACATTGCAAATGCGGATGTAACGATAAATATGGCAAGTGCTCCCTTGTAATTCTGGTTTGAACGGAGGGGGAAGGGAAGGGAAGGGAAGGGAAGGGGGGGGGTAGTAAAAAAACCCTGTGCGTTTAATTATTGACAAGACGTCGTGCAGATCTTCAGATATGGCTAAAGTACAACAGGAAGTAATTAGATAAATAATGAGTGCATCGTGAGAATCCAGAGATGTGGTATCATAGACCGATTAACACTGGTCTTCATTATCTCAGTACGAGCAGAAAAATGGTCCATTAAACCCGTTTTTATTTCAATTTGTGGAAAATATCCAGCATATCGTCGTTAAACTATTCATAGCTGCAACTCGCAGAGTCCGCAAAACATCTTGTTTATTATCTGGAGAAAATGATTTGCCAATTGGTCAATTTAGGCTATGTTTGTCAAAAACTTTTCCATAAATTTGCTCAAAATAAAGTAATTACTTTGGAATGTTCAATATAATATTATTTTCAATGATCAATTTTTGAAGTATTATAGCATGTACGTAGCATATCTTTAATGCGCCTTTAATAGCACATAAACTGCTAATGCGCTCGTATTAAAACTAAAATATACATAAGAAGATAAATGTACCCGTCCTTTTGCATAAAATAAAAAAAACCAACATTTTGGGGCATTCTGAATAAAATATAATCAGGTGTATTTTCACCAATTTAAATTTTACGTAATATTTTCTCATTACATTTAATATTTTCGCATTACATGTACTATTTTTTTCATTAGATGTAATATTTCACATTAGATCCAACATTTTCTCATTACATTACATATAATATTTCTAATTACATTACATATAATATTTTCTAATTACATTACATATAATATTTTCTCATTACATTACATATAATATTTTCTCATTACATTACATATATAGAAGTGTTATATATTTACATTACATGAGATATCGAATATCTTTAATAAATTACATTGTGAAATATCTTCATTGCACAATGTACAATTTCTTCTCATTGCATTAGATGAAATATCGTCCCGTTACAATTTATATTTTATTTCCAGTTACATGTATATCAGATATAATATATTTTCATTGAATATAATATACTTTCAATTACATTGGATATAATATATTGTCAATGACATATATAATACATATAATATATTGATATGTATAATATCTCCCCATTACATTCGATGCAATATGTTCCCGTTACATTATATGTAATATTATTCTCGTTACAATAAGCGGAACACATTCTCATTACATGTAATGGCATATATTCTCAGTAAAGTTAATGTCGTTTGTGACATATTCCCAATTTTCTTTAGATGCAATATATTCCCAATTATATTACATGAAATATATTATTACAAAATGTGCAATATATTATTTTTATTACAAAATGTGCAGTATATTATTATTACAAAATGTGCATTAAATGATCATTATTACAACATGTGAAATATATTCCCTTTATCTTAGATATAATATTGAATATATTTACATTACAGTAGCAACATTATCGTCCTATTACATCGTTATAATAACTGCTCGTTCAATTAGGATTCAGGTTTCCCAACCATTCAACAACCACGGCCAATGCTATATTCACAGTTGTTAATATTAAATTATGATGTCGGTCGATAAGTATTTTGATTGATTAATGTTCTATTTGCACTCAGTGATGTTTAAAGGTCAGATCACAGTGTCTGATATTTTGTTGTAATTTTTTATATAAAGATTCTCGGGAAACCTGGAAACAAAATGCCGTCCTTAATAAGTGATTATTTATTGTTGATAGCATCGTTAACCGAAGCCTTGTAGTAGCTGGATTCCAAGATGGCTAAGTGGGTGGTTCGCTAGCCTGCAGGTCGCGTGTACGATCCCTGGATTAGCCCAGAAAGTTCATCGGGATTTCCATCGTGGTTCCCCCTTGTCAGTGGTGCGGGACGGGGGCCCTGGCAAGGACAGCTGTCATGTCATTCGGATAGGACGAATACCCAAGGTCCCGTGTATACATTAGTGTGCATGTAAAAGATCCCTTGGTAGTTGGAATTCGATATAATTGTAGACAATAGTATCGCTTCCAGGGAAAAATTGCCCTCATATAAATGGAGGACCTGACAAGGGCAGTTGTCCAGTCGTTCGGATGGGACGAAAATCCGACGTCCCGTTAAGACATTGGTGTGCACGTAAAATATACCTTGCTGCTGCCCGGGCAAGTCATGGGTTATCTCACGGGTTTCCTGACACTTCTAAAGGGTCCCTTCGCATCTAAGGTATTGAACAACGATGCAAGTTATGTTAACGAAGAAGTTGTGTTTTGCATAGACTAAGTCTGTTCCCCAATTCCATGTACATGCCCTGAATTTAAAAAAAATGTTTAAAAAAAGTCCCGAAGCTCTGCACACCATCTGAGTGTCTAACCCAAGTACCATAATCCGATTATGTATTCCAAGATGCTACAAATCCGATTTTTCCCCATTGCAATCACACAATATGTCCCTATATATTGACGATAGTATGTCCATTATTTCCATGAGTGGAGAACCTATTCCTTGCCACGTACAACCGGGGAGTTGAAACCACGCCAGTTGACTCAATGGCAAACCGTATTATACAGCGCACACGGTAAACATTCGGCCACCCCCCCCCCCCCCGCCCGACTTACATGAGAAACAGATTGTTATCACGACCCGGTTGTTTTAAACATAGACTTACATAATATCTTTATATTCGATTTGTCATCTCCCCACGTGTTATCTTGTAATCATTCGATAACCCGTAATCAACATGTTAATACTATTACATTTACACAGCGTGGTAAATATGACCTTTATTTACTTTAGAAACACGAGAGTAAGTTTCCAGGATGTAACATATTGTTTTACCACCTTTATCAAACTCCACAATTAAGTCACTTCCGGGTTTAATGAAGATTAATTTCTCTGGTGCAAAAATGTTATTGCTTGTGTGTTTAAGATTGATAGAAACCTTGAAAATCTTTGGTCTTCTCTTTGATTCCAACGTTGAAATAAAAAAAAGACAATATTTATACATTGTAACTCGAGTTGAAAAACGACGGATAAATCGCATACATTGGTAGAAAAAACAAAAATAATCAATTGAGAATCATTTTTCAAGATTAAGGTCTAATCAAAAGCTAAACAGGAACTTTATTGTTTTAAGTCTATGTCAAAATACCGATCACTAATTATAATGATGGTTTTCGAATCTTGTATCTCGTGCTACGGTCATGCCGTCTGTTATCATCGTATCCAGTTCCGATCGGACGGATCTATTATCACTAATGCTGAACTTTACGCCGTTGGCAATACCGTCACTTATCGCCGATTATGACCAGAATAATACAGTCTACAAATATTCCATACATGATCTTTTTTTTTTGTAAACGATATTTTATTTCAAATGTGAAAAACTCAGGGAACAGGCATTACCTATAATATATATTATTACCCCTCTTCTCATACAAAGAATATAAAACATACAATGAACAGATCTACTATGTACATATTATAAAATAATGGTGAAAATCATATAAATTAAATACATTATATACACACTATTTACAACAAATGAAAGCGAGGGAGAGAAATGTGGTTTAACGTCCACTCGACACAAACTAGATCATTTCGGGACTAACATATGGTTTAACTTTATTTCAATAATTCGCTTGCGCGTAGGGGTCTTTAGCAGTGGGAGGAAAACAAATGAAAAGAGAGGAAGTGAATTAAAATTGTTCTATAACTAAAATCCGTACACGATTCACATTCTTTCTTGTTAAGTGCAAATGTCAAAGGCTTGCTTGGATAATATTTTCTCTCATTTTTTCCCTTTTCCCAGTAATTATTAAAATAAAGAGAGTATCGGTGACCTAAGTGGGTATGACGATTGCTCGATAACAAAGGTGGTTTCGAGTTCGCTTGCGATGTTGGGCGAGAAAAATCCTCCGCTCTGACGTTGTCATTGGAGAGAGAAAAAATGGGGTTTAACGTCCACTCGACACAAACTAGGTCATTTCGGGACTAACATGTGTTTTAATTTTATTTCAATAATTAGCTTGCGCGTAGGGGTCGCTAAGAGTGGGAGGAAACCGGAGTACCTGGAGAAAACCAACGAGGCTGGACAGGCGATCCTATTCCTTGCCACGTACAACCGAGGATTCGAAACCACGCCAGTTGACTCAATGGCAGGCCGTATGATGGTATGATACAGTGGGCACACGCTAACCATTCGACCCCCATTGTCATTGGTGCAGAACAAAGGGTCGAAAACATATACATGTACATGTAGTGCCAATCGTTCAGATCGGACAAAAAAAAGGCCGAGGTTCTGTGTACACGTTAATGCAGCTATGACAACTGGAATTTGAAACAGGAGTATCCCGTGGCGCTGCTTTAGGGGAAACATCACACTTATAAACAATTGCATCGCGTGTAGTCAGCTTCATTAGCTGAGTCAAAGAGAAGTAGGACGTTAAACCCCATTTCATTTTATTCTGGTATGCGTCTAGTGCAGTCTCTGTTACACAATAGCAGTTGATCATTGTCAATAAAATAAACACGTGGGCTTGAAACACCTCGTTACATATTATGCTCATTGTAAAAACCAAAAAAATCTAAATGACGCAATTTGGAAACAAATTACCTGACGACAATGTTGTTTTTCTTGTCTATTATTTATCGTTTTATGAAGCTCCACACGGAACGCCGCAAGATACACATTCAGAAACATATATATTTGGCGTCTATGTCAAGACCTGATGTATTTTTTTGCTTTAGATTACGATTCATGGCTAGACAATAATGTGTTTTTTTTTAAATGTTGATTCCTATGGAGATCGGTAAGGGGAACAACATAAAATAAATATAAAAAATATATTCATAGTGTAATCAGCACAATAGTGAAACCCTGTTATTGTCCACGTGAGTGAAAGACAGAGAGAGAGAGAGTGAGAGAGAGGGGGAGATGGGGGTTTAACGTCCACTCGACTAACGTATGTTTTAATTAATTTTATTTCAATAATTCGCTTGCACGTATGGGTATTTAGCGGTAGGAGGACACCGGAGAACCCGGAGAAAACCCACGAGGCTGGACAGGCGACCCTACTCCTTGCCACGTACAACCGGCGATTCGAAACCACGCCAGTTTGGTCAATGGCAGGCCGTATGATACAGCGCGCACGCTAACCAGTCATGTGGATAGTATTAAAACGTCATCGTAGACACGCTTGTCTACCTAGCGAAATTTATTGAGTATTGTCACTGGTTGACACAGTCTAGAGTAATGGCCTTTGACCCCATTTATTTAATTCCAACCGTTTCCCACCTTGGTATTATTATATCGCCTGGAAGAGAATGGGTTCAGTCCACAGATTTTAAACATTACTTTTAGTCATACAGCTGAGGCCTAATGTTATTTTTGAAATAGTTTCCATGTTACAGGCGGCTGTTGTGCTCACGGGTGATTATAGAGTGTGCTGATTACACTATTTTGCTGATATCGCTTGTTAGAACTTTGGACTTTGTTTAATGGTTTGGATTGTTCGTACTTGGTTTTTAGTTTATTTTTATTTTGTAGGCTGTGTTCACTCAAATTGAAAATCGATAAAAAAAAAATCAGAACCAAATAAATTCTAAGCAGTTACAGGTCTCATACAGCATAATGTTTTGTGTGTTTCGCGAAATGGTTACAACAAGTTTTAAAAACACGGCTACAGTGACTAGGTTTATTGTATTGGTGTTACCACAAACAGTTTTACATCGCGGATAAAAGGTTTCCTATGTGGAGAAAATTTCTCTTCTGCAGAGAAAACGGATACACCGCGGAGGAAAGGTTTTTCATCTTTTATTGTATTTACCATATTATTCACACATAAACAATTGCTTATATTATTACAAAATGAATCTATCTTTTATCCGGTAAATTACCAGTAAAATGGGTAAATTAACGAGTGACACCAACGGTCCACCGTACATTATAATATTATATACGTAACAACACAACAACGTTTATAAAAGCTTATTGGTATTCCATCATTTTGACATTTTGAAATTTATAATCTGTTTTCCTATGGATGGATTCAATGTATTTTTTCAAAAAAAATCCCCAGACGCAACATGAACAATCTTCTATAATATTATTAAATCTGCCACCCTTCCTTTTGTACAAACAGTATTTCACTTTTCACAGAAAATATGTCAAGCAAAAAAAATATTTTTATATATATATAGTTGAATGTAGGCGAACACAACTTGAAAGCTTAAATGTGCATGCTGTTCTCCCAGTTCTTCGCTACTTTTAAATCATTAGGGTTTCTTGGATTTGGAAAATTTATTTTTTGGTTTCCAATCTTATAAATGAAATTTGAGCGGCATGCATTCATATAACTATCCCATAATCAACTCTCTAGACCATTGTATTGCAGGGATATAAACGGTTTGAAACATGGTCGTTAGTAATGGTGATTAAAGGCTGAGTCTTGATTAACAAGTACAATTGCTACGATAATAAAATGAAATGAAATGGTGTATAACGTTCTACTGTTCTGCTCCTAAACTAGGCTAATGGAAGACGGGCATACGTCATACAGTGTGCTATGAAGAACATTTTGCCCGGATAGCGGCACTACGGCCTACTCTTATATCGAATTCTAATTGTCAAGGGATCTTTTACGTACACGGGACCTCGGTTTTGCGTCCCCTTCGAACGACTAGACAGGGATACGATAATAAAGCAATGTGTCAATTGAAAGTCCACTCACCACACACCACATCTTCTCGGGACCAACAAATAACATGTCTTTATTTAAATAATTCTCTTCGGAAGAAGAGAGGAAACCGGAGAACATGCAGAAAACAAGGATGTTAAACCATCCGGTCATCAATCTGAGTTCCGTCAGCCAGAGCGTAATAAAACCTTTCTTTACGCTTCCTTCTTCATTAGCCCAGGTTAGGAGCAGAACAGTAGGACGTTAAACCCCATTTAATTTCATTTCTTTACGCTAACCTGTTCTGATATTTGTGACTGCCGTTTGTCTGTTCGGGGTTGATGTCTGCAATTTGCTTTTTATGGTTAGCTCGGTCCTTGGAGGAGCAAGTGAAAGTTAGCGTTGGACTAGCTTTCAAGTTTCTGAGTACTACCTGCAACCCATGGGGGCAGCCTGGGCCGTATCATCAACTAGTTGTTGAATAAATGAGCTACACAGACAGAGAGAGAGAGAGCGCGTGCGAGAGAGAGAGAGAGAGAGAGATGGGGTTTAACGTCCACTCTACACAAACTAGGTCATTTCGGGACTAACATATGGTTTAATTTTATTTCAATAATTCGCTTGCGCAGTGGGAAAACCGGAGTGCCCGGAGGAAATTACGAGTTTCAGAAGGCGCCCCTATCTCCATGCCAGATACGCTCACACCAGGGATCGAAACCTATAGACACACACTGTAAAAGACCCAAACGCACAAGCGAATTATTAAGTTTATTATTCAAGTTGAGATCGGGTGGATGGCCGAATGGTTAGCACATGCGCTCTGTAGCATAAAGCCTGTCATTGAGTCAACTGGCGTGGTTTCGCATCCCCAGTTCTACGTTACAAGGAGTCGCCTGTCCAACCTCGTGGGTTTCTTCGGGTCCCCCACGCGCAAGCGAAATATTGAAATAAAATTAAACCATATATGAGTCCCGAAATGATCTAGCTTGTGTCGAGTAGACGTTCTCTCTGTCTCTCTTTCTCTCAAGCTGAGAGTTTATTTCTCATTTCACAGAAAATGATACATGATACTTGTACTAGCTAACAACCGGAAAGAAAACGAACTACAGTATCTTTATAGCAAGAAATCTTTCTATTTTGCATACGAGTGCAGATAGGGTAACTGTTTTTGTCGGTTATCTAATTTCCTTTTCAACTTATCAAAAAGGCATGCCGTGAAGCCAATGAGAATATTCCAGTCCTATACATGTAATAAGTTATCGAGTGCCTATGGATAAAACTGACATGTAAAGCAATCACGGGAAGCGTGAAATCCCAACACGGTTTCGTATTCACCATGATATAATCTGTTATTATATACGTTTGGAAGCAAATCAAATAGGTTTTAACGTTCAAATATGCTCCACCAACCGTGCTAAGAAGCATGGGCATACACCATGCAGTGCGTGTTATTTGGTGGGGTGGGAATCTAATCGCCTACTCGTTTTTGAACGGGGGTTGGGTGGTCGAATGGTTAGCTCGTGCGCGCTGTATTATAAAGCCTATCATTCAGTCAACTGGCGTGGTTTCGAATCCCTGGTTGTACGAGACAAGAAGTAGGGTCGCCTTCCAACCTCGTAAGTTTTCTCCAGTTTCCTCCCACTGCTTAAAGACCCCTACGCGCACGCCCAATTATTAAAGTACAGTTAACCCATTGTTTAGTCCCGGGGTGACATAGTTTGTGTCGAGTGGACGTTAAATCCCATTTCTCTCCCTCTCACTCTTTTTTATTTCCATCTGCAAGGTTATCGTTATCGCATTAACAATGTTACTACACCTGACTTCGGTTTTGTCTGTTCGTCACATCAATATGACAAGACGCCGGTTCGTGCATGGGACCCTCTGGTTCGCCACGTCAATACGTTCCCAGCGAACCAAAGTCAGTTATAGGTGTACCGGTCTGAAAAAAGTTAGGGAGGAAGCGGCCAGAAATGGAATTAAAATGCCCGTGAAAAAAACCTTTATATTCGGTCGGCAGAGCGCGTCGTATGCGCACTTTAGGGTTTCCTTTCATAGAAAATTTTAAAACTATAATTTGGTCCATGATACAGTCTTTTTGTATGTGGTCTTGCAAACGAAATTTTCCCTTAAATCCCCCTGATTTTCAGATTTGGGATGAGGGAGAATGAAAAGGGTGTGGGTAGAAATAAAATGTCGACATAATTCTTGTTTCAAATCCACAGACTCGGCCTGTAAGGCCCTCGTGAACCAGGAGATATGGTGGAAGGAGAGGGGTCTCCGAATGACAACTTTTGAAAATTGACTGTCGAAAACGTGTTTCCTACAATTCCAGCCCACGTGTATAACAACTTTAACGTGGTCCAATGCAGTCTTATTTTATTGGCTGTCCTGAATTCTAACCAACCAGAATTTTAACTTTCTGACAATTTTGCGAAACAAATATTTATTGGTACACCAGGCAACCTCTTTGAGTTTCCTCGAGCTGCAATATTGCCGCATATACCATACCGTAACCAATGCATGTCTCTATCACAGATTGTCTGTATTAAGATTCAGATACAGTCCCCAGAGCATAAAAAACCGTCGGCTCGGTTTATTGGTATTAATATCCCGTATGTAGTCCATCACCACCATGGTCTTGTTTTGACGTTTCAGACGGTTTATGTATGAAACTGACATGAAGATAGTATTTATTACCTATTTGCTTGATATACTTGTGGTTTCTCATTGATTCATTCTTCTCGTAAATAACTGGACCTCATCAAGATCTCTAGACCGAGGGTCGTTAATACATATTCCGTTCGTATCTTAAAGGCTTCTTAATATCTGATTTTCACATTAGAAACGATATGGGGTTAAACTGTTTGTGCTGTTGAATTGATTTCCCTGATGATGATGATGATGATGATGATAATGATGATGATGATGATATGATGCTTTCCTGCGATGATGATATTCTGCTTCTGCAATGAGTAGAATGATGTCCTGGTGTTGATGTATTGATGTTGTGCTGATATTGATGAAGATGATGTTTACTAAGATTTAGTTAGTAATATATCGTATTGAATACATTCCCGCGATTTTATTTGAAGAACTTTCATGGAAACAAAATAATGATGCTTCATACTGTTTTATCAAAATCCCGTTATTAACTAATAAAAGGATAACTTTATGGACGCGCCGGACAACATCGAGGATTGTAGGCATGTCTTTAACTACATGGCAACCAATGCTTTATATATCACAAAGCGCATGGAATACAATTACCGGATACCTCCAATTGATTTTAGATGCTAATTTACTGTAAATGCCTGACTAAACTGCAATACAAATGGCGGTATTACGTGATGAGGAGAATAAATAGGGTGTTAGAATAACAGAATGATGTATTGTCGATAAATTAAAGTTGACATATTCCCCGTTGTTTGTATAACGTCCTATATGTCTGCACTAACCAGCCAATAACCTGACGTAATATATAATAGCGAGAGTGACACGATTGGGGTAACTCTAGCTGGGCTGTACAAGCTTTTGCAAATAAACTTGCATAATATATTATATTAGTAGGACAGAAGGACAGGCTTTATGATACAGCGCACACGTGCTAACCATCCGGCTATCTCCCACCCCCATTATGGCGGATGGGTGCGGATGTCGCTACTTGGTTATGTGACAGCTTTAAAATATATAATTTAAAACTATTTAGGAACTTTTAATGAGCTTTTTATTGTTTACTGTGACCCGCCTTGTTCCAATTATTACGTGTAGAAAACATCATTTTGAAATCTATAAATTTAGTTTATATTTGGAAATAATTGGAGGCCTATATGAGGGCATCAAAATCTATTAACTGCTTAGGGTCTCTATCTGTCTTAATCCTGCGCTGGTTTGATCTGTTATTTAGATTAGTGATGTGGTGTGATAAGAACTATTTAATCAATCTGATGAGTTTATTAGTTTTTAAAGGATTTTTTTCGGTTAGTGAAAAAAACATTCCTTGCTGTTGGATTTTGTTTGACTAGAAGATAAAAGGTGTTAAATTGTTTTGGTATTCAAACTTATTTTTGAAAGAAATCAACGTTGGCGTTAGTAATTCTTACTGATTTCAAATGGCTTCTTTTGAGATCTATTTTCATTTCTGGATGAATTACGGGAAACTATATAATAGTGCGTGTATATTAAAGTAGCAAATCTTCGAAATCAACATTGAAGTTCTGTTGTTACCGGGAAAAAGATAGGCTTCTGGAATCCAATATTTTAGACAAAATAAATACTTTAGGATTGGTCCACGAATCGTGTACCATAGTGCGTTTCAGCGTCATTTGTAACACAGGACTCGGGGAATGAGGCTAAACATATTCCACAGGTCATGTAAAACGGTGGCAGCATATTCTTACCTGGAGAGAATGCGCAATATATATTATCGATGTAGACTGGAATAACCAGACGCTAGAGATTGCCATTCGATTGAGACTTTTGGCGTATTTCGCCGAACGTAACTGATCAGAAATTACAGAAAAAAACATAAACGAATAGTCGACTGCATGTAAATCAGTTATACATTCGTATTACATCCTAAATATTAGAGATTTAGTTCCTTTAAGACATGTCTGAGCCAAACACCACCACGTGATGATACTGCATAAAAAATAACTTATTGTGCTACACAAATAAGTCATGCCAAGTTATCAATAATGTAAAGCGTCTTTTTATGTTTAAAAACACATGTTAACACAATGAACGTTCAAAGTTGTTGATGATTCTTTGATTCGTTGACTTTTTAAAAAAAGAAATCTATTTTCAGTCTGCTTCGTATAACTACAAAGTCATTCAAGTTTGTGATCCATGCGTGTTGCCCGGCAACTTACTATATAGAGTGGGATGAAACGAGGTGAAATAAAATTACTCAATGTATCATGACAACCATAGAGACTAAAATCATAACGAAACGATGAATCCCATTGATTATCAATAATGTATAACGATTACTGCAAGTGTTATTGCCCTTGATAACATTGAATAATTCTGCAGACACTAGGTATTATACATTTATTTTTTGTGTACCTGAAATGAATATCTAGAATAATCAGAGTCATTGCCATTAATAAGTCTGAGAAGAAGATCTAGAATAAGTTATCACTTCCAGAGTTATCGCCCTTAATAACTCGGAATAATCACGTAGATAGTTAAGATTAAACATTTATTGTTCGAGTACCTGAAATAAAGATCTAGAATAGGTTATTACTGTCGGAGTTAGCTGCCTTAATAACACAGAAATGAAGATCTGGAATAAGTTATTACTGCCGTTATTAACTCGGAATAACCATGTAGATAATAAAGATTAAACATTGGTTTTTTGAGTACATTTTGTTTGATGCGCCGTGTTTAATGTTCACGAACTGAAGATCTAGAATAAGTTATTACCCCAGATGACTCTGAGTTAGGCATTCTATTTTCATTCGAGCGTAAACACCACAAATCAAAACGCAGTGGGGCACGGTTTAAATTTCCCTTTGAGACAGCTAATAAAACCACGACCCATTAAAATATAATGTACGAAGATCTAAGAAGCTACGTTCTTGAAACCAATCAACAAGAAACCTAATTTTAAATCTAATAATTAAAACTGCCGCTATCGACAATTAGGACGTGGTTACAAAAAATAATCTTTTATTTTCTTTGTCATTTTTGTTGTATTTCTATGAACCCAATAAACGACTTGTATACACTGTTAAATTGGACCTTTGTCGTCATTAATTAATTACGGATCAATCGGAAGTTATCTTGATTATATTGGTTGTCGATAGATCGTGCTGCCCCCTGGGGTATTTGGTTTTCATGTAGAACTAACTATAGCGTGATAGATTGTATGTTACTTTGTTAACCGGGCTAATTAAAATCGTGTTGAACCAATGATAAATTATTAAATGTCCAATTCACTACACGGTAATAAATAACTTGTATAAATCAACACATTGCGAGGTAAACTCAGAGTATACCGCTGCTAACTTAGATTTCAAAAGATGATTTGAATTTTAGTTTGATTTGCCGGAAATGAAATGGGGTATAACTTTCTATAGTTCTACCACAACTTTGATATGAATGGAAAATCAATCCTATTTAGGAACAATGAGTGGACTCGGATATCCGAATAGGTCTTAAACTTGGCGACGCAGATTGACACATATGTCAACGTTTGGTTTCAGCCACAGTAAAGCATTAGAAGTGGGTCTCATACTTAACTTGGGACCCACATCCACTTATAAGATCCCGGCACAAGATGATATATTGGATTCACAATCACTTAGTTGTCATGAGTGAAATTTCAATCCAAATGGAAAAAATTCTTACATGGTATTGAAAACTAAGGCTGTTGCAACGTTGATGGATTTATTATCATTTCGTTTTCTTCTGAACCAATGGGTGTGCCGTGTCCATCGCGTCCTTATTTTCGTTTAAGTCCGTATCCTCAACACAGAGATAATCTACTCACAAGAGCATAAAGATGGTCCATATGTTGGTTGACACAATCAATTTGGTCGGGTGTTCGATCCTTGCATTGGTCGAGAAAGTTCATCAAGATTTTTCGGCGTGGTTCCCCAACCCCCACTTGTCAGTGATGCATGACTCGAGGGCCTGACAAGGACAGCTGCCAAGTCGTTCGGATGGGACAAAAACCGAGGTCCCGTGTACACACTTGCGTGCGCGTAAAAGAACGCTCGGCAGTTGGGAATTCATTATAAGCGTAGGCCATAGCGCCGCTGTCCGGGCCAAATTTCCCTCAAAGCACACTGTATGGTGTATGCCCGTCTTCATTAGCATTAGCCCAGTTCAGGAGCAGAACACTGGGGCGTTAAACCCCATCCCATTTCAATTCCAAAATCACTCCATAGTCTTGGGGAAAATCTAACCCATCAATTACCTATATATTATTTAACACTGGAGTCGCGGCATGATTAATAGCTTTTATTATCTCCGCGTTTCCTACCAAATCCTCCGGGGACTGCGCCTTTGTATCCATGTTAATTTTCCGTGTTATAAATGTCTTGACGCCGTGTTTTAGTCGATCGGTCACGGAAGTCGATGCGGGGTCTCCTGTGAACTCTTTAATTGACAGATCGGAGGAGTGAAAGGTCATTAATAGAACCCCGGCACCACAGATAAAAGAACATCAGTCAATGATATCAGAATGAGCTTCTCGTGTGACTGGTTATTAGCTAGTTGGTTGCTTGCATCCAGTCAAACCATCCATATCTCGGATAATGTTCAATAGAAGAGTAATCAAAGGGTTCATTGTAAACGAAACAGCCTCGAGTAGTTTCATGCCGAGCTGAATGAAATAAAATGGGAAATGGTATCTTGTTTGAAGTCGTATTGGTCTACATCCAACGGCCTCATGTAGATTAACACATATCATGCAGTTTGCAATTGGGAGAAATTGATTTTACGTGCTGCTAGTAGTATAAATAGGGTTGGGTAAATATGAACTTTTTTCCATGACTTGTGGTTTCTGTGGCCATTTTGGACACTGAATACGAATCCGTCAAAATTTTTGACCTAGGATGACCTTTGACCCTGGATAATTCAATTTTTTTCCAAATAACAGCCAAATTTCACGTTTTGGGTCAAATATATCATAAACATACCGTCAAACACCTCTATGTATAGGTTTTAGAGGTAGGAAAGAATGAAAAACAACATTTTAGAACAGAATCCGTCGGAATTTTTGACCTAGGATGACCTTTGACCCTGGATAATTCAATTTTTTTCAAAATGGCGGCCAAATTTCATGTTTTTGGTCGAATTTACTGTCTAATACCTCCATATATAGGTTTAAGAGGCAGGAAATCATGAAAAACAACATTTCAGAACAGTTGAGAAGTATCTAAGCTTTCAAATTGTCAAAAGCTACGAAAAATCATGAGAAGAGCGTCATTTTGTAGCAAAATTTGACAGTTATATTTAATATCAATACTTTCCAGATTCATTAACTCTCCATGTAGGTTATAGAGGTAGGAAAGCACGAAAAACAACATTTCAGAACAGTTGTGAAGCTTCTGATCTTTCAAACTATATCAAAACTACGAAAAATCATGAGAAAAAATGTCATTTTGCAGCAAAGTTGACATTTTTTTTAAACAATACTATCCAGATTCATATGCTTGACATAGTAAACAAAATTTCACCCAATAGTTCAGTTTACATCACCAAATACTCCTCTCAGAAGTTAATCATTGTAAATAGCAATGTCACTTTCTGGCCATAAAAAATTCTTTATAGAGTTTTGTAATTCTACCAAGTTGAATTTCTTCATTTTGAAAAGACGTGTTTCGTGGTCTTTCACACGTGACTGTTGTCTAATACCACAGTTGAAAGCCTCAGCCCTCTGGTAGTCAAATTCCTGTCAACAAGTTAAAGACTGTCAGCTGGTTGTGGTCCACCACGCTCTTTGCACTAATCGATCGTTTGAAGTAATCGTGTCTTGAATTGCGTCTTTTTTATTTTGCTAGATCAATTTCAGAGTAGCCCTAATGTCTATCTCCAGTTTTCCTGCTGCCACTGGAGCATCCGACTTATGGGCCCACTTCCAGCTCTCTTGCCGCTCCTCTTCACTCAAGGACTAGAAAGCCGAATCTACTAAAAGACCATTCGCAGAGAAGCAAGAGAGGTGGCAATGGGCCTGACCCATAAGCCGGAAGCTACATGGGCAGCAAGAAAACTAAAGGACATTGTGGCTACTCTTAAATTGTCTAAAAAGTTAGTCTTAGCGAAAAAGAATAAATTCAGGAAATCAACTACCCGGGGCTAATAACTGCATTTGATATTAGACAACAGCGACGTATGAAAGACCACGAAACACGTCTTTTCAAAATGAAGAAACTCAAATTGGTAGAATTACGGAACTATATAAAGAACGCTTTATGGCCAGAAAGTGACGTTGCTATTGACATTGATTTACTTCTTAGAGGAGTATTTGGTGATATAAACTGAACTGTTGGGTGAAAATTTGTTTACTATGTCAACCGTTTCAATCTGGAAAGTAGCCTACTGAATTAAAAATAGTTGTCAAATTTTGCTACAAAATGACGCTCTTCTCATGATTTTTCGTAGCTTTTGACAATTTGAAAGCCTAGATATACTTCTCAACTGTTCCGAAATGTTGTTTTTCATGATTCCCTGCCTCTTAAACCTATGTATGGAGGTATTAGACAGTATATTCGAGCCAAAAGATGAAATTTGGCTGCCATTTTGAATAAAATTGAATTTGCCAGTGTCAAAAGTCAGCCTAGGTTAAAAATTCCGACGGATTATGTTCTGAAATGTTGTTTTTCATTCTTTCCTACCTCTAAAACCTATATATAGAGGTGTTTGGCGGTATGTTTATGATATATTTGACCCAAAACGTGAAATTTGGCCGCCATTTTGAAAAAATTGAATTATCCAGGGTCAAAGGTCATCCTAGGTCAAAAATTTCGACGGATTCTTGTTCAGTGTCCCAAATGGCCATGGACACCACAAGTCATTATTGGATAACTGCAATTAAGCTATTATTTACCCAACCCTAGTATAAATGGCACCTTGGCTTTCGGCAGGTCTATTATTCGGATGGCTAAGCTTATTTATTTGCCATGTACATTAAACTTAAGCTGTTTGATCATAGTTAGATCCGCTTGAGAACATACACCAAGCTTGTCGACCGATTTTGTAAGTCCCAAATCGATGATTTTAGTCACAAACAATAAGTATACTTCGCGAACGTTGTTAAAATAGCATTATGCAAGAGCAAAATCTGCTTATTACAGGTCTTTCTTTAGGCCGGAGATGTTATCTAAATAATCAATTAGACATAAATTAAGATATCCAAACCATAATAAACTCTTTAAGTCAAGGCTAGCCTTCGATGTTGGCGGATTAAATTCTTATATGCCGCTTAATGGCCGTTGATAATTAAATCAATCAAGTGGATAATCGAGACTATGATGTTTATATTAATGATTTGAGTAATGATGACCGAGGCTATGTGAATATTTCAAACGCTTTTTTTCTAGGCTAATAATGGATCAATTGGACTGAAATTTTCAGCAAATTATCTTTACACTATCTAGTTTTTAACTATTATAGCGAGAACTGCCATCTCTTTATCTTATCTCCCATAATGTAACTTTAAGTATTTGTTCAGCTTCCATTAATAAAATTCAAAGTTGTATCAGTCTTTGTTTGTATGATAGGTGTAAAACGAAGTAGGAGCGCATTTACAAAACAGTATACTAAATTTTAGATATGGCGGCCATTTTGGGCAGTGATGAGTCGTATTCTCTAGGTATGAAGTAGATGGATGTGTAGAATGCTAGACCCTGCTGATAATTTTAAACGACAATGTATACATTTGTATACGGGGTTCATAGTGGGCGAACGCCACAATACTCGCGTTGCTGTGACTCCCCGTATCTGCAAGATTGAACCGTTAAATTCCAGAATGTAAATCAGAATATGTATCATAGATGAGTAAACATAACCTGCCCAGTGCACGATAAATAATCAATACTTGACCTTAGTTAATGGGACGAGCCATACCCTAAAGACATTGTTACACACGAGTTAAGCTTGTGATGGGTGAAAACACATTTAAAAAAACGATTTCAGCTAGTCCAATCGCACAATTCAGTAAACACAATGTGTCCAGTTCCAGACATCAACCAATGCTTGACCGTAACTATTAGAATGAACAGTGCCCTAAAGACATTTACCATAAGAGGCAAGTTTGTGACGGGATAAAATTATAAAAAGAGTTTAGCTAGTCAATAATCCCGACACATCTCTAGATAATTGAACGCGTCTCCTCAACTTCTCGTCAACCATGTTCACCAGAATGTCAACAACCCGTCGAGCAAGCTAATTGGGCAAATCACATGGCAGCTGTCTGCTAGACAAAAAAAACAACACTCCGATGTTTTGTTGTTATATATTGTGTATTCAGAGAACGATTCCTGTAAATTGGCGATAAATTACTCCGCAGTGCAACATTCTGGCCTGCATTAAATTGACACTAGAGGGCAGTGCACAAGAGTCGCGTGGAATTATAAATGGCTGTCACTTCGTAACATAATTGTGTTAATATGTAGGTAAAGTGCTAGCTAGGTAGAATTTTAATTATAACAGGGCTTAGCGAGTACGGCAATAACTAATTACGATGTAGTCCAGAGGTTCGATCCGGATGTTAGCAAAGACCGTTTTCAGCTATTTGCCAGCGGGATATACTCTGTGTTAACAAGCGTTCGGCGTTTCTATTACCATGGCACCGCGTTCGGCGCAAGCTCAGATACAATTTACTACTTGGAAAAACTATTTTACGAATATAGACTAGATTTTCAGGAAAGAGAGAGAGAGAGAAATGGGGTTTAACGTCCACTCAACACAACCAGGTCATTTCGGGACTAACGTACGGTTTTGATTTTATTTCAATAGTTCGCTTGCGCGTAAGGGCCTTTACCGGAGTGCCCGGAGGAAACCCACGAGGTTGAGAAGGCGCCCCTATCTCCATGCCACATACGCCCACACCAGGGCTCGAAACCACAGCCGCAAGCCACCTAGAGGTCGAAGCGCGGCACTCTAGACCACTAGGCCATCCCAACCCCCCAGATTTTCAGGAAGGACTGGAGTCATAGTATATTATTGACGTGTAACTTTGACGAATCCCATTCCACAAGACAAATTCGCCAACTCATCTTCCTGGGTTCAGATCTAAATGTATTCAGAAAACAAACAATATCTCTATAATCGGGAAAGATAAGATATCTTGGATTGCCAAATGAAATAATGTGAAATAGAGGTATATGGGACGTCAAGTCTAATCGATCTATATTACGCTATAATTATGATGTTTCACTCAAGACCCCATAGTATCTGTAATCCCGATACAATGACATGGATATCTTGAGACAATTAGCTCAATATTGTATGTATATATTTGAAATAAAACGGACAGTCCGATTATAATAAACAATTAAAATTTTCTGTCAACTTTTATTGTCTGTTTAGAAGTCTAACGCTTTAGAATATAACCCGGTTGGACAAAATGATGTAACGACTGGCACTCAATAAAACTGGTATGCCACGATTAAACACGCCTATAGCGCGTTTATATTGTACTCGTATGCCAACTAAACGTATAAAGAAAGTTCTAACACCATTGGGCCTGTAGCAATGGAAATAAAAAGCCATACACATCAGTATTATTTTCATCACGATATGCCGTTAGAAAAGACTACTGCATTGTGTTGTTGGTGAATTGTATTAGTACAGAATTGAAGGGAACCCCCGAGATAATGAAATATTTCTCTCTCTCCACTCAAGTTTCAAGCTCATGTTACTTCCCTATTAACACCTTAAATTCAATATGCCACTATTCCGACATATTTGTCCGAGAGTGTGTCAATCAAAGCTTGCTCTTACAAAAGAGAAAAGGAAAAGAAATTAAGTATATCAACCTACTTTCTGCACCAACGTCCAGGTCTAGATATTAAAGACAACTGCAGATTTCGTCGAGGGCACGTGATTGTTGACGAGATTGTGGGTTATGGATTGAGCTAGCCATGTTTACATTTCGTGATCTTTGACCTAATCTGCATTTGGCCTTGATATTTAGACCAAACCCCGCATAAATAAGAATAGAACAAGTGGGGCTGATATCCCCTGGGGACATATTAAAATGATTTGATGACAGATACGAATTATTTGCACAGTTTGTCTTTTGAATATTCTCATCATCAAACTTAGTCAATGAATTGACTTCCATTGTCCTCATCTAATTAGAGCCACAGTTATGGCATTACAAATTCTCGACCAATCAAATCCCTCACCTTAGTCACTTAGTGGAAAATGTGCATGATCGAAATTTGTCAAGAGATTCGCCCTAGTCCCCAGCATCGAACTAGCTTCACCACTAACACCCAAAGTTGTCGAGCTTCTATATCTGGATCAGTCCAATTGCTTATCTGTCTGTTTACCCTCATTATAGACCTAATATTATATAGACAGGGCGTTACTGGCACCATTGGTGTCCGCCAGTATTAACCCTGCATTATTATTATGTTTTATTGGTATAGCGTGAATAAAAACAGGGGAATTTACTATAATGTCTATTATTCCCGTTTTCCTTTATCTAGTGGCATTCAGTTACTTTTTTTAAAATCAGATATCCTCTCACGGCCTGATATAACAACTTTTGGTCTTGGAAGAAATTATTAGAGAGCAAAAGGGTCGCCTGTGTGTCTGTTACCGCTCGTTTTCCTTTTCGTATCTTGAAAGCTTCGTAACGCATCTATAGCAGCAATGATCTCTGTGTTAAAACGTGTTGAACCAGTTGTATCACATATGTGATAATGAATGACACCAATATTGTCCTTTAACAGACGATAGAAATAATGCCCAATCGTTGATTCAGAACAGTAAGCAGTTAAACTCCGTGAAACCAGACCACAACCATTCTGATTGAACGGGTAATTCTACATCAAAGAGGGGAATCTGTCTATATCGACCTGTAGATAATCACAATTAAATTCCAGCTAAAGCTTTATAACTAACACGTTCATAAAGTTCACGTTGATGTCACATTTATCACCGTTCAATTTCATCAGATCGTTTTTATTCATAAATTGCTGATCGGCTGATTACATTGGATAACCGTCTGAACGCCTAAAAAATGATCTTCCTGTTTATAGTCATAGATAAGTTCATAGAGACAGTCTGGCCTACTGCGGCTATGGTCGCCATTTTGTTAATTAGTTTAAACAGGCATTATGCCAGACCCTAATCTGCCTATTGCTGTACCTATTTATTTTTTTTATTTTACATTAATTATCCTACCAAGACTATAATCAACGACCGATGCCGTCGGATGGCCTAGGTATTAAGCGGATTTAAATGCGTTTTGTGGTTACCGTAAAATGGATAATCAAGAGTTTGATTTTTGTTGTAACAACGGTAGCAATGACAATCTAGGCTACACTATAATTGTATTTGTAATAAGGAGGCTATTTTGACCGAAATTTTACAGCATATTCCCTGTTCATCATCTATTTTAACCATCATAGCTAGAACTGTCAGCTCTTTATCTATACGTTTACCTAATGTCGCTTGAATAGACCAACACATTGAGTGTCAGTGCAAACGAACCGAACTGTAAGAATCTGTGCAAATTAAATGAAATAAAATGAAGACGGTCGTACGCCATAAAGTGTGCTATGAGGGAAATTCTGCCCGAATAGCGGCGCTATGGCCTACTTTTACATTGAATTTTACGTTCGAACCGATGTGTACACGGGGTACATGTATTTAGTTTAATACGTTGCGTCACTCTTGTGGTGAAAAGTTGCACACAAATGCCCCCAAACCATACAATACATGCTGGATAATATCCAATGTCATTGAGTCAAGTAGCGAGGTTTCCACCACAACCATGTACGCGACAATAAGTACATTAGCTTATCGGCCCACTACGTTGGTTCTCCGTTTCCCGCCCTTCACACAAACGAGTTTTTGAAATAGAATTAAACCGAAATGACGTAGGTTGTGACCAAAGAACGTTACCCGCCTTCTCTCTCGCTCTTTCTCTCAGTCACCAGTAACAACACTTAAATCAAAAACCGATGGAATTAGAAGACTGATGATTTACCACATGACAAGAACACCAGCATAGATAAATTAAAATAAAGTTATACATGTGTTTTGTTTTTATCTATTTCAGATATTTCAAGTTAGTATTACCTGCTGATCACCCGTGTGTATTTTCTGATATCAACACCAAATTATTGGTTGTCGGATTATATCTACTCATAGCTATTATATTAATAAACCCACTTTATGGATGGGGTGAATATTCCGAATACAGAGGTAAATAATACATTATATAAACTTTGCCGACGTTGTTTTCACTTGTCAGTGGTACAGGACGACGGGCCTGACAGCTATATAGTCGTTCGTAAAGGACGAAAACCTGAGACCCCGTGAATACATTGGCGTGTACATAAAAGATCCATTGGCAGTTGGAATTCGATATGATAGGTCATATTGCCGCTTCATGCCCTGGCAAAGTTTCCTTCAGCACACTGTATGGCCTATGTCCGTCGTCATTAGTCCAGTATAGGAACGTTAAACCCCATTTCATTTCGATATTCAAACATTTTTAATGGATGACTGAACAAACCCTCTTCATAATCGGAGCGAATAAACCTGTTATGAAATGGATAAATAAAGCATATGGATGAGACGAATAAACCCGCTTTGGAGATGGGGTGAATAAACCCGCTTATAGGTGCTGTTAATAATCCCTCTTTATGGATGGGTTTATTAAACCCGCTTTAAGAACAAGTAAATAAACCCGCTTTATGGGTTTAGTGAATGAGAGAAATTGCGGTCTAAAGCGTGGTGGTTATGATTCGATCACCTACCACTGTACAACCACCACCATCAATAAAGCTCTCGACTTATTAAACAAGCTTTTTTTTTTATCATTTTCAGGATATTTCAAGTTAACTGTTCACACCACCCGTCCCAATTTAACCAGACATATTTATGACGTCACTTCATCAACGTCGTCACCCCTTCCTGTCAGTGACCTACCGCCGGTGGGTTGCGATGGTAACAATAGAACACACTTTATGTTTCCTGGAGATTACAATACCACGGAACTAGCGGAAATGTTTAGCAGGAATTTAAAAATAAACTGGAATTTTTTCTCCCGCCTTTTACACATCAATCACGAAAGCCTTGTGTTGGCTTTAAGAGCACCGAATGAAGAGAATTTAGAAAATCTTCTGTCTGAGAATGGCGATTATTCTCTTGGTGACGAGTTGTTCCATGGTGCGCCAAAGTGTCAAAATAATGAGTATATTCTGTGTCTGGAGTTTATGTTAAATTACACTGAAGTGGAAACATACAAGAAAATATTTGTTCCTTTTCAAGGTAAGTTGACTCGTTAATCCTTTTAATGTAAACAGGGCTTTAGTTCCATAGAAAACGTATTTGATGGAAATTCTGACTGAACAAAGATGCAGCAGTTTTATTTCTTTTTTTAAATTTAGCTGTAACAGCACACCTCGTTACGCAGGCAGAAACCATAATGAACAGAGGTGTGATGCTATGCGCAATCTTCTGGGATTAAGTCGCAAGTTTCTTACTACATGTATACCGGAATAAACAACAAATTCATCATACAAGTTTGAGTTCAATGAATTATCTTTATATCAGTTCAGCAGTTAGTTGACAGACAATTCTTAAGATGAGTGTAGTACATGCATGATGAATATTACGTTGAATAATCAATTATACACAAACACGTGAAAACTGAAATAACAAAAATTAACAGAATTACTAAACGGTACTAATTGATAAAGATAGCACAACGTACAAACAACGTAATGTTGTTAGCTAGGAAACGGCGTTTGACAGTGCCTGCATGACAGCTAATAGGGCCGACAATATACAGGATTTTAAACAACTAAAACGCAACTGTACATACCAAATAAGTGTACTGAAATATACTTAGTTATGTGATGGACATATTAATGTACAATTACTACCAAAAATATATGTTTATAACACAATACCTTTTTGACTTCACCCCTTTCCGCAACGCACGAATTTGGCTGCCATGCTTGATCCCAGACGAAAGACCACGATTTACAGGAGTAATCGATGAAGTACACATACAAATGCGAACTAAATTCTTATAATCATAATTTGATTAACTTAATAATTACGTACGTATTTAATATTAACTCTAAGGAAAAGAATATACCAATAAACATATCTTTACTTCGGATATAAAATACAATTAATACATTATAGAATGTAAACAATTGATACTCCCAATAGCTATCTCTCAAGGAAACCATACGGTCTATACTTGCATTCAGTCAATCGCAACACCTCGGTAATACGACAATTGTTACATGGCTCCTCAAAATTAGTATGCTAATTTTCAACCAAAAAAAACTTAATATAACCTTAACTATATAACTATTCAATATTTCAACGAACTTAATAATAATAAAGAGAGTTCTAATATCAATAAGACAGTTCAGTTGGCTCCTTGGCGGGGATTTCCCTGGTCTTCAACTCCAAGAAGTAAAACTAATTTCTGCACCGGACGTTCTAAATACACAGGCGGAATTACACATTTTCCATCAGAATTTAAATACTTATTACCAATGTAAAGCTTTACTTTACGCACATGATTGTCCGCATCGGGATATGTTTCGACAACACGACACACCGACCATTGGTTTCGCGGAAGACTATCATCTATCAGAAGAACAATGTCACGGTTACAAATTTCACGTTTAGATTCATTCCATTTGGAGCGCACTTGTTGATTTTGTAGAAATTCGCTTTTCCACCGTGTCCAAAACTCGTTGACCATATACTGCACACGACGCCATCGCTTTTTAGAATAAACATCTTCCTTTTGAAATTCTCCAGGAGGTGGTAAAATAATCTTAGTCTTCATAGTCAACAAATGATTAGGTGTCAAAGGTGCTAAAGATGTGACATCATTAAGAGTATCTACAGTCAAGGGACGACTGTTCACTATTGCCGCAGCTTCATACATAAAAGTACGTAGAGATTCATCATCTAACTGTGTTCCAGACTGCATCATAAGCGTTAAGAGAACAGCTCGCACTGACCTTATTTGACGTTCCCAGACTCCGCCCATATGACTCGCAGCAGGAATGTTCATTTTAAAAACAAAGTCACAACCATTTTCTAACAAATATTGTCTAACATGTTCATGATTAATCTTGTGAATAAGCTCAGATAATTCTCGTTTTGCTCCAACAAAATTGGTGCCATTATCAGAACGTAACTGACGTACAGGACCGCGAATCGCAATAAATCGACGCAAACTGTTAATAAATGAGTCTGTTGACAAGCTATTCGCAATTTCTATGTGAACGGCTCGACTAGTCATACAAGTGTATAGTACACCATAACGTTTTCGCTCGCTTCTTCCTTCCTTAATAGTCCATGGTCCAAAACAATCAACAGCGCAATATGTGAAGGGAGGCGCAGGCTCTAATCGATCTTCAGGAAGTTCTGACATTTTCTGTTCTTGTATTCTTCCTCGCAATTTACGACAGATGACGCAATGATAGATGTAACTTGAAACAACTGAACTACATCCTAATATCCAAAATCCACTGGAGCGTATCTCATTAGTTGTGAGACCTTTACCTTGATGCTTTACAGTTTCATGGAAATGACGAACGATCAAAATAGTTAAATGATGCTTCTTTGGGAGTATTATTGGGTTCTTTTCTGCAGGATCCAAATTAGACAATTTAAGACGTCCACCAACTCGAATTACACCATTATGATCAAGATATGGATCTAACTTATATAACGATGATGACTTCATTAGTTTTCTCTTTGCATTATCATCATCAGTCGCGTTCTGTAATTTCTTCAAAATTTGAATTTCTTCGCTGAAAACTTGTGATTGAAGAAGTTTAATGATTAATGTCTCAGCATGTTGTAATTCATCTACAGTTAAAGGTGTGTAACCGGATTTCGAACTCGCATAATTAACTTGTATCTTCTTTCTTAAACGCAAACAAAGGGCAACAGCTCTTTTAACTCGAAACCATGATGAAATATGGTCAAAACGTGATAAGTCGAATTCTACAGGTTTTGTTAACTGTGTAGCAAATACTTGAACTTTTCTTACTTCTGGGTCATCCTTGGAGATTAAGGATTCTTCTTTGAAATCGCACGTTACAGGCAGTTCAAAATTCCACAAAAAATCAGGTCCGGTAAACCATTTCGACTGATTAACCAATTCGTCAACTTCTAATCCTCGAGAAGCTGCATCCGCGGGATTATCAGCACTACGTACAAAATTCCACTGAGCAGGTGATGATGCCTCTCGGATTTGTTGAACTCGATTAGCAACAAAAGTTTGAAAACGTCTGGCATCATTACTTATGTATCCTAACACAACCTTACTATCGGTCCAATAAATTTCATCTATATCTTCATAGTCGAGTTCACTCTTCAAATGCAAACCGACTTTAACCGAAACAAGTGCAGCAGCAAGTTCTAAACGTGGTATAGTTATGGGTTTGAGTGGCGTTACTCGTGATTTCCCAGCAACTAGTGAGCAATATACGTTTTGTTGGTTATCAACTAATCGCAAGTATGTACACTGTCCATATCCGTAGGTACTTGCATCAGAAAAGTAATGTAACTCTCGAGTTGTTACTTGACCAAAGTGTTGTGGTTTAAAACATCTCTGAATTTTCACTGACGAAAGATGCACAAGATTATCTCGCCAACGTTCCCAGCGTGACCGCATATCTTCAGGAATACTAGTGTCCCAATCAATACGACTTCTACAAAGTTCTTGAAGTATCTGTTTGCCTAATAGTAAAAACGGCGCAATAAAACCCAATGGATCATATATAGAACATACTGTGGAAAGTATTCCACGTCTAGTCAATGGCTTGTCATTCAAAGTTATATGAAACTGAAAACAGTCTGATTCAATACACCATTGTATACCTAATACACGTTCCATCGGAAGTTCATCGTTGAATAAATCGAGATCTCGTATCTCCTTAGCTCGGTCCTCTGGATCTATTGAATTAACAACTGTTTTAGAATTTGAAATAAACTTATGCAATCGGAGTCCGCATTTAGCTAACAAGTTTCTACTCCCGTCTACTAGATTCATCGCTTCTCTTTCAGTGGGAAGAGACTTTAAACCATCATCTACGTAGAAATCTCGTTTCAAAAAATCTGTTACTTCAGAGCCGAATTCCTCTTCGTTATCAATAGCAGCCTGTTTTAAACAAAGTTGGCGCAACCAGGTGATGACCCAGCACCAAATAAGTGTACTGTCATCCTGAAGTCAGTAGGTTCTTCTTCATCATTGATCCACCAAAGAAATCGTAAATAATTGCGATGTTCTGTATTTACACGAAACTGATAGAACATCTGTTCTATGTCGCAAATCACAGCAACTGATTCTTTTCTAAATCTACAGAGTACACCAGTTAGTGTGTTAGTGAGGTCTGGGCCTTTAAGAAGGTGGTCGTTTATTGACTGTTCTTTAAATCTGGCATTACAATCAAATACTATGCGTATTTTGTTGGGCTTCTTCGGGTGGTAAACGGCATGGTGAGGTATATACCATACTCTACCTATATCTTGATGAAGTTCATCCGCAGGAACCTTTTCAGCATATCCTTTGTTTATAATGTCTGACATAAACTGATGATAATCATGTCGATAATTTTCATCTTTCTTAAATTTATTACGCAACGGTAATAGTCTTTGTAACGCATGAGCTCGATTGTTAGGAAGTGTGGGATCCCTATCTCTAAATGGCAAGGGCATCTCATAGTGGTTATCAGACGTTAAATGTATGCTTTCTGACATTCTATTCAAGAACTGTTTATCTTCCCGTGAATATGTTTGATTACTGCAAGAGTGGAGATCACTAAAGTCAGTTTCTAAAATCTTCAGAATACTAGAAGGGTTTAAAACTTCTTTAACTTGAGTTTTAAATGAAATAAACGCATGTCGTGTTTGAATGTTTCTATCTGAGACTTCTCTAATCGAATGAAGTGGTTGAACATTACTCTCAACTTTATGACTACAAAATGTAAACTCATCGCAGTTAAGTTCATTATTCATGTCGGGATCAACATTACCAATAATTCCCCATCCAAGATCCGTCTTCTGACCAAAGGGTTCATTCAATACAGGGGGGATAATTTCACGAGGTAATAACGCACGGGAACAATTATAACCAATAAGCAAACCAATTTCGCAAGAGTTCAGTGACATTAATTCGTTCGCAATAGATTCAAGGTGAGGCCACCTACGAGCTATTTCAGGTGTAGGGATGTGAGAACGATTAGCAGGTATTTCGTTTCTTGTATACACAGTTGACAAAGGAATTCTAATGTCACAGTTATGTCCTCTGACAATTAAACCAGTCATTTTACGACTATCCACTCGCATATCTTTCGCAGACATTGTTGATAATGATAACTGTAAGTGGGGCCCATCGATACCTAACCGATCGCAAGTCATATCTAAAATGAAACTACAGTCTGACTGAGTATCTAAAAGTGCATATACAAGACATTCTAATTCTGGATTTGACATATGGGAAATCCACACAGGAAGAATCATCGTACAACGACTTGATTTATCGCTAATGTCCAATTTACAATTATGACTCGTAGTTGCAGGTCTTTCTGTTTTATCAGGTCTTTCATGCACATCACCGTGTAAAGCTGTAGGATGATACATGTTACATATATCGCACGTTTTTCTTCTTCGACAAAACTTGTAATAATGTCCCAGATTTAAGCAACTAAAACATAATTTGTTGATTCTTAAAAAGTCTTTTCTATCATCAATACTTTTCTTCAGAAAAACAGAACATCTATCCAGCATGTGAGGATCTTTACAGAAGAAACAAACAGGTTGCCTTGGCGCATTTTCATATACTTTTGACCTTGAGGGTACATGTATATAGTTTTCTGACGAATTTGTTGCAAACGAACCAACATTTCCAGGAGGTCTCCTAAAATGTGACTTATCTGATGACCAGTTTGATTTATTATTATATCTTGACGAATCTGGTTGATTCAACTCCTTTCCAGGTTGCTGTATAGACGTTACCGGATCGCAAGCAATGTTTGATTCTTTATCAATAAATTTGGCAAATTCAACAAACGGAGGGAATGTCATTCTCTCAGTTCTCCAGTCATGGACAATACGTGCCCATCGTGATACTAAAAAATCAGGAAGTTTCTTAAGTAATTTCTTATTTTCCCTATCATCGTTCAAAACACATAAACTTCTAGTAGTCCGCATTGCCACTTCACATTGCCGCAAAAAATCAGAAAATTTCCGCAAACCTATTCCATCTCTATAATGAATCTTAGGCCAAGCATCAAGTTTATCGCGAAACGCATTGGCAATGACAAACGAATTACCAAATCTATCATCAAGAAGTTTCTTGGCTTCATCGTAGGCATCTTCTGTAGACAAAAGGAAATAATTTTCAACGCACTCTCTCGCAGATCCACTTAAATAACGCTTAAGGTAATACATTCTTTCTGAAACCGGAATGTCCTTCTGGTCTATTAAAGTTTGAAATGCACTTTTCCAACTTGGGTATTTTAACGGGTCGCCTGAGAATGTACCAGGCTCAGGAGGTGGTAAACGACTGAAACTCGCATGTTCCGCAAAAACTTGTGCTACTCTGACTAACGGATCATCTTCATTAGTTGACCTTGTAGGAATGTTATAATCAATCTTTGTTGACATTACAGGATTCGGTTGTTGACTTGAATAAACTGTTGTACAGGTTTCTTGAGATCGCAACGCATAAGGGTTAACTTGAGGTGTTGAAGGGGTATAATGAGGGTGAGACGCACAATGACTAAGTTCAACATTACAGGATGACGCAAACGCAGAATTATTGACTCCTGTATCATAAACTCTCGCAAACGCAAAATTATTATCTTCATTACAAGTTACATGTGAACGATTATTCTTGTCAGTATCATTATCTAACGCAGACGCACGCTTTGTAAGCTCAATATCACTGGAAGTCGCACGCACAAAGTCCGGTTAAGATTCGCAGACAGGTGTTGACGCAAAATTAGTAGGTCTGTTATCGCAGTTTGTCGCAGTGGTAACATCTGTAGTTACAGGTAGACTTGACGAATTATTCAATTTGACTGATTCAGGCTCAGAATTGTGCAAAGTGTTCACATAATCTTGAATGTATTCAGTTTTATCCGCTGGCGCAGACAATGCAGAGTCAATAGCAAGACTTGTTCTATCATTTTCTTGTTCTATTTTCGCAATAGCATCTAACTTGGCTTCCGCAATTTCAATATCTCTTATTGTTTCTAAACGGTTTAATTCTGACTGTTTCTGATTCAATTCAATTTGTTTTTGATTCAATTCAACTTGTTTTTGAGAAAGTACATCAATAAATTTCAACTTTGACTTTAACGCAGCAGCCTCTGCAGCAAGATCTATCTTCTTTGAATAACGCGATGAACTTGACGCAAAACTTCTTGTCTTATACGAAGAACTTGACCTTGATTGGCTGTGTGATCCTCTACTTGAATGACTGGACTCCATCGCAAAAATCTTTTCTGTACCGCAATATACGCAAATTAGGAGAAACAGCAACAAGTTTACACACAGGGCTAGATTCAAAGAGTTCGCAAAATAATTAGGCTTATACATTGGCCTACGCACGCAAAAGTTCTACAATGAAATGTTCGCACAAAATATATCATCACTCGCAAAGACGTGAATAAAAGTTTTCACTGTAACAGCACACCTCGTTACGCAGGCAGAAACCATAATGAACAGAGGTGTGATGCTATGCGCAATCTTCTGGGATTAAGTCGCAAGTTTCTTACTACATGTATACCGGAATAAACAACAAATTCATCATACAAGTTTGAGTTCAATGAATTATCTTTATATCAGTTCAGCAGTTAGTTGACAGACAATTCTTAAGATGAGTGTAGTACATGCATGATGAATATTACGTTGAATAATCAATTATACACAAACACGTGAAAACTGAAATAACAAAAATTAACAGAATTACTAAACGGTACTAATTGATAAAGATAGCACAACGTACAAACAACGTAATGTTGTTAGCTAGGAAACGGCGTTTGACAGTGCCTGCATGACAGCTAATAGGGCCGACAATATACAGGATTTTAAACAACTAAAACGCAACTGTACATACCAAATAAGTGTACTGAAATATACTTAGTTATGTGATGGACATATTAATGTACAATTACTACCAAAAATATATGTTTATAACACAATACCTTTTTGACTTCACCCCTTTCCGCAACGCACGAATTTGGCTGCCATGCTTGATCCCAGACGAAAGACCACGATTTACAGGAGTAATCGATGAAGTACACATACAAATGCGAACTAAATTCTTATAATCATAATTTGATTAACTTAATAATTACGTACGTATTTAATATTAACTCTAAGGAAAAGAATATACCAATAAACATATCTTTACTTCGGATATAAAATACAATTAATACATTATAGAATGTAAACAATTGATACTCCCAATAGCTATCTCTCAAGGAAACCATACGGTCTATACTTGCATTCAGTCAATCGCAACACCTCGGTAATACGACAATTGTTACATTAGCTGATTCATGATCGATTTTGGAGTGGTGGTTTGGGGAGATGGGGCTTTTGTAGACATTGCTTATGCTCAGATATTCAGTTTTGAGCAAAGGGGGAGAGGGGCGGGGGGCTTTAGTTCCGTAGACAACGTATTTGGTGGAATTATGACAAAACAAAGTGCAACAGTTATTATTTCTTTTTAAATTTTGCTGATTAAACATGCATTATGCAAAAGCAAATTCTGTCTGTTGCAGGTCTTTCTTTAGGCCTGAAATGTTATAAAAACTATTAATTAGACATTAATTAACTTATTTAGACCATAATCAACTCTCGATGTCGAGGCTAGAATGAGATTTTTGTTGGATTGTAGTTCGATTCGCTGACATATTTTCCTTCGTGATTTACCAATAAAAATGGAAAACCGAGACTACTGGTTTTGTCTTACCGACATGAGTAATGATGACCGAGGGTTGGCGGAACTTTCATTCCCTTAGTTCTAAGTTCATAGTGGATCAAATTGACTGAAATGTTCAGCAAATTGCCATTACATTAGCTAGTTTTTTTTTAAAAAAAACTATTGTAGTGAGAACTGCCAACTCGTTATCTAATCTCTCATAATGTATCTTTAATGTTCGATGTTTGTGTATAGTTTTTGAGGCATTAAACCTTTGCTCATGTATTCGGTTTTGGGGGAAGGAGGGTGTGGTTGGGAAGGTAGGGCTTTACAGAAAATGTCTTTGCTCAGCAATGTTATGGCCCTGAGTTCACAAAGCATTCTCAGACTTAAGTTAAGAATTTGCTCAAAATAGTTCACCTTTTTTTAAAACTAAAATATAGTCTTTTGTAAAGCTTTTGTTCTTTTAATTTATCAAATACACCAATAAGAAACTATGCACAAAATTTGTGTTTCTGAATCAAATATATTTCTCGTAGACATTGATTGAAAATTGAGTAAATTCTCAATTTAAGTCAGAGAATGCTTTGTGAACTTGGGACCTGGTCAAATAAGTCATGTTGTTACGGACAAGGAAGTCTCGTATTGCCAACTTTATTCAATCTTGTAAGTAATCAATTTTAATGTGATTAATTTGTTAGCTTACTTAGAAATAAAGTATATATGTAATTATTTTGTTTGGAGGGAAAAAAATGTTCTTTAATTCGGTTAGCGCAATTAGAAATAAGTATTTGTTCGAGGCAGAACTTATTAGTGTTTTAACCAGAAATAAAAAAAATAAAGTGACCTAGTCTACTTTCCTCGATAGTGTTGTTCTAATTAATCCAGACTATACGAAGAGTACTTACTTTTTTATCATTTAATTCTGACGTCAGTGTAGATGGTTATTTAGTCACGTGACACGACCGCGTCTTCGACGCTGATATATTTATAGTTCTAACATTTGTTTAGTTATCAGCTTGTTTCTGTTCCGAGACGCAGAGAAATATAGATGGAGAGAGAGATGGGGTTTAACATCCACTCGACATAAACGGGACAAACATATCGCTCAATTTTATTTCAATAATTCACTTACTTGTAGAGTTGTTTGCAGTTAAAGGAAATCGGAGGACCTGGAGAAAACCCGCGGGGAACAAAGATATTTTTCAATTTTATTTCAATAATTTACTTCTTCGTAGGGATCGTTTGCAGTTAAAGGAAACCGGAGAAAACCCGTGAGGTCGTACTGGCGACTCTACCCCCTGTCGCGGGGAATTGAAACCACGCCAGTTGTCAATACAATACCTTATGTTACAAGGCGCACGCGTTCGGCCATCCCACATCCCCCACCCCCACGAAAAAATTATATGTATCCGTTTGGTTATCATCCATGACCTTTTCCTTTTGCCCTGATTGGAAATTTTGTTGAATATTTCTGACTATACACTGTATATTTCATGTCCGGGATTTTAGTAATACGCCGATAGCACTTACTCGCTCCTTCTCGTGCTTACTATGACGTCATTGATGGCTCTCTTCATTGATGAATTATGACCCTTTTCTATAAACAAATACTCCCACAGTCCGGCGCCAAATATCCGTTTTTTTTTAGTATAGTTTATGGATTGACGAAAAGATTAATGCTACTTTAACGACAATAACATAACCATAATGAATTTCAAAGTCCAAAATGTCGACCCAATGACAATTATTGTTAGAAAAGGAACCCATTTCGTCGAGACGTACTTAAGAAAAAACACGCTTCCTTTTGTTTTTTTGTAATATCCTGTCTGATTGACAAGAATATTTGTTTTTTTAAAAGGCAAGCTCAACAACGCTCCTTCCTTTTGTCTACATAAATGGCTTACATTATATTTATACGTTTCAAAACAATGGTTGTCTCCTTACTTTCAAACAGTAATGGTTCGCTTTGTGTAATTCTTTTCAGAACATAGAATCAGAAATGACAAGATAAGTAATGCAGCATCCTATGTAATTAGTTCAGATATCCAAAATTAATATAAGTTATATTAAACAAGCCTTCCCACGTACAAACTGAGTGATTTGAGGATATATTTGGACTAAAAAATATTCGAAATAATTAATCTATAAATCTAAATTAGTCTCAAAACGAGGATTGGATGGCCGAATGGTTAGGTTGTTCGCGTTGTATCATAACGTCATTGATTCCCCGGTTGTACGTAAGAAGGAGTAAGGTCGGTCACCTGTCCACCGTCATGGGTTTTCACCGGGTCCCCGGGTTTCCTCCTACTTTTAAAGATCCCTACTCGCAAGCGAATTGTCATAAATTAAAACTGAACCATATGTTAGTCCCATAATGACCTGGTTTGTGTAGAGAGGGCATTAAACCTCATTTCCCCCTATGTCTATCTGAAACTCTCTCACTCTCTCAAAACATTGCATTCGGAGGATACACCCCACGATATATCTGTCAATACTTACTTTCCAGTTGCCACACATATTGAAGTCTAAGTAGATCATCCTCTGCCAACTTCCTTTTCCGCCGTTTAATTGCATAGAATGTTGACCGTTTAAACTACTCAGTGTTCTCAAACCCGTCTAACCATTCGATCTAGAAATAACAACCACCCTCTATAAGTAAAGCAGACAATAAGCCCACCGGGTTACCAGTTAATGATACCATGACATTTTTTCCCAGTGCTTGCCTCATGGGTTTTTTCGGGAATCCGGTATTTTTCTAGTACGATCGGGCGTCTCTACTTTCCATTTACACCAAATTGCCATACTTTTATTGGAAATAACTACCCGTGGAATACTTTCGAGAGAATGTAACGTTAGCATTGCTAGTTTGTTCGTTCGTTCTCGAGAGAGAAAGAGACAGGGAGAAAGAGAGAGAGAGAGAGAGAGAGAGAGAGAGAGAGAAATTGGGTTAACGTCCACATGACACAAACTAGGTCATTTCGGGACCAACATGGTTTTTTAAAAAATTGTATTTCAATAATTCGCTTGTGGGTAGGTGTCTTTAACAGTGGGAAGAAACTGGGGAACCCGCAGAAAACCCACGAAGATCAACAAGCGACCCTGCCCCTTGTCACGCACAAATGCACAAACGAGGATTCGAATCCACACCAGTTGATTCAATGACAGGCTTTATGATACAGCGCGCACACGTGCTAACCATTCGGCTCGTTTCTTTTTCAATTAATAGCAGAAGCGACACGATATAGGATACCTTTTTGCCTTTCAGGTATATGATTAATATACGTCTACATAATATCGGTGGTTGGGTGGGTGGGCGGGGAGGCGGGGTAAATGATAAATTAATTGCAACTATAACACATTCTACTTCATTGGTGGGGTTGGGATGGCCTAGTGGTCTAGAGTGCCGCGCTTCGTCCTCTAGCTGGCCGATCACCTCTGCCTTGTGGCTGCGGTTTCGATCCCTGGTGTGAGCGTATGTGGCATGGAGGTATGAGCGCCTTCTCAACCATGTGGGTTTCCTCCGGGCACTCCGGTTTCCTCCCACTGCTAAAGACCCCTACGCGCAAGCGAAATATTGAAATAAAATTGAAACCATATGTTAGTCCCAAAATGATGTAGTTTGTGTCGAGTGGACGTTAAACCCCATTTTTCTCTTTCTCTCTCTCACTTCATGGGTGGATGTAAAGTGTGTTTAAAAGAGTCGCTACAGATTTTTTTGGTTAATTCCACGGACACCTGTTTAAACAACCTTTACTTTATTAAGATCAATGACGTATAAGCCCTATTTCATTTCCGACTTGCACTTCCTCGGTAGCTGTGATAGATGGCTCAGTAAGCAAGATGTTGGCTTACTTAGCTAGAGTCTAGAGGTCTCGTCTTCAATCCATGTGTTGGCCGAGATAGCTTATCGCGATTTTCTGGCGTGGTTCCTTTTTGACAGTGGTACTGGTCTGAGGGCATGTAACAGTTCTTTGGCATTGGGCAGTCAATATATGCCGGAGCTCCTCTGCCCGGGCATGATACCCACCAAGGTAGTCTCTATCAGCCCAGTTGGAGCAGAAAACATATGACGTTAAACCCCATTGCATTTTATTTCTTTTTCATACTATAACTCATACACCAACCCATGATATAAATCATGATGATGGTCTTTACGATCTAATTGAATCTTCATACCTCTGTGTATCTCAAATGCAACGTCTGCAAACTCTAGTTCGTATGTGGGTTGGCTTCCAAAATAGCGAGATCATGAATGGACATTCTTGATAATATCGCAAAAACTGGAGCGGAAATTGTTAGAATTTCTAAGTTAATTGTACATATTCAAAAAATTGTATGATAAAAGCATGATTGTTGTCGGTCTAAGAGGTTCCCGTGCCAGTAGATTAGTACTTGATCGAATGCTTATAATTAATGGAGAGATTTATTCTGGGACATTTTATAATAGTTCCAGAAAAGTGTTTTCTTTTTTCTGAAATTCATTATCTCACGCTCTGTAAAAATTGTATTTCCGGATCAACAAGAACATAGATGTTATTAATATATAATAACATCCTATTGAAAATAACCAGAGATTGGTTTAATTATACATGCTATTGATATTGAATAATAATAACCACAGATTGATGACCTAAATAATCAAAACACTAACCATTGAGGTTAAGAAGTATGGTCATTATTTTCAATAATATCAGAAATTAAAAATATGAATTGGAGAAAGATGGAGAGAAGGAGGATTCGACGTTCAGATGACACAAATGAGGTCATTTTGCGACTAACATATGGTTAAATTTTAATAAAATAAATTGCTTGCGCCTTAGGATCTTGAGAGCAAACGGGAGGACCTGAAGACAACCCACGCAGCCCAACTCCTTGTCACGTACACCCGGGGAATCGAAACCACGCCTATGGACTTCATGACATACCTCATGATACAGCGCGCACGTGCTAACTATTAGGCCATCCAACTCTTCATAAACGATAAGTAGATAAATAATAATTATATCACCAGATTTTAACAAAGTTATTGTGTATAATATAATACAATAAAAGGGATAAAGAAGAAATTCTGTCCTTGGAATTCTGTAGGCTTAATTTTAGGATATGTCTGAACTTCTTTTAAAGCTAATTTCTATAAAGTTAATAATCATCATTAAAATACGACGTCTATAAACGGCTTGTTTCAAACACTCCACTTATGTGTACGATATATGATCAAATTTTCATGTGGCATTGTTTTGCATTTGTACTCCAATGGAAGATATTTCTGGTAGAAGGGAATTTGCGATAACAACACCTTAGTAGACATCACTATTGGGATTAGAGAGTATTCTCGAAATAGCGCGCACCTGAAGATGCAATTTCCGTATGATACTATTAATTTGGGGAACTGAGGACATAAATTTATCGGTCACATAGCGCGCACTTGAAGATGCAATTTCCGTATGATACTATTAATTTGGGGAACTGAGGACGTAAATTTATCGGTCACATAGCCGAGATTTTAGCCTGCTTCTTGGGAGATATAGAGCAATCATCAATCTGAATGACATTCGCTTAAACAATTTACTGTTATGTGATTTTGATGATATGACAAGCAATTTGTCATCGTTCATTCAAGGTTTAGCCTATTTCTGGCCATCCATCCTTTCGGTTTTTTTTTTACTTTTGATGGCCTACACTACATGCAGATCTGATCAGTTGTAGCAATAGGTCGCGTCAGAGGTCATACGAGCGGCTTTTGACTCTATGATGTCAGACATTTGATTAACCATCGATGTTTCTATAGTGGATTGCCCACCGTTCTGTGCAAAACACACACAGAACATGTAAATGATATCTTCCAGATCCTAGTGTGGTAAAGACAGGTAAAACGAAATTTTGAACTATAAAAAACGAAACGAAATGGATTTGTCTTTTAATCCGATTGACCTCTAGTCTGCTAGAATCCTTGGAATCAAGATAGTTGTTGGATGTCATCAGCAAAGCCGTGGTTTTGTACACCATATCTTTTACTGAGTAAGACAGTGGCTCGCTGACCCGGAGAGGATAACGTATAGTCGTGCGAATGGAACAAAAGGCCGAAGTCCAGAGTACACATTGACTTGCACGTAAAAGAAGCTTTGACAGATGGTATTCATAATTAGAGTGGGTCGCTCTGGCCAAATTTACCGCATTGCAGAATTTATGGTGTATGCCCATTTTCATTAGCTCACGCGTTGACAAAATGGGACGTTAAACCCCGTTTCACATTATTTCACAAAACTATTGGCAGATTTCATGAACCCAGCCGGTACAGAGAAGTTATAAGGTACAATAGTCAATATATGCGCATATTTAATGAATATAAACCACATGTTATTGATCTCAAAATTCATACTAGACTTAACGGTGAATTGAAATAAAAATGAAATATGGTTTAAAATCCTAATGTTCTGCTCCGACTGGCTAATCTAGTCGGACAGACGCCATAGAGTGTGTTATGGGGGAAATCCCCCTCCCCCCAATCCCACTCTTATAACTAATTAAAACTGTCAGGGTATCTTTCACACACAAGCCAATGTGTACAATGGGCCCGGGCCTTTCGTCCCATTCGCACGACCATATATTAACCCTCCAGGTAAGCGAGCCAGTGTCTTACTCAAGGAGTCAACGTGTCTCACATAACCACAACATGTTATACACTGACTTTTCGCCACCCATACAATTCGGTATTCTGTAGCGCTAATCGCGAAGCATGCAGTGTATAGAAATCAGCTTTTTGGAGAGGATTCTTTTCCCATTGGACTCTACCATGATTGCTCATCTTAATTTCATTAAAGACGGTTAACCGTTAGCCACTTATTATACCTAACTTCCATGACGTACAATCGATCTTGACATGAACCTCGCCAATTTTCCGTTTTCGTGACGTTTATTTAGAACCTTTATTCGCTAATTACGTTAGGAAATGTGTGTAAGTGGTCGCGACCTTTGTACGTCAATAAAGTTTCTGGTCACGGACTTGGCTTCTGAATCTCAAACTATTCAAGCATTTGAGAAATTCTTAAACTTTGGTTTAAACTATGGCGGCATATATTACATTCTAAACTGATCAGTATCATTTAATGTAATAACGTTTGATTTTTATTCATGCAAATTTTAAATATAGTTTGACCAGAGTATAACATAAACACATTTTGAGTTCAGCCATATTGAACGATCCTAACACGTATTTATTAAAGGCTCACAGGCAAGGGTAAACTTTTCTCATCGTTGCAGGGCGTCACGGTGGCTAAGTGGGTAAGACGTTAGCCCGGAGGTCGAGTGTTCGATCACTTGCCGGAAAAGTTCATCTAGATTGTCAGCCGTGGTTCCCCTTTGTCAGTGATGCAGGAAGGCGGGCTTTGACAAGGACAGCTGTCTAGTCGTTAGGGTAGGACGACATAACGAGGTCTTGTGTGTACGAATTGGCTTGCACATAAACGATTCCTTGACAGTTGGAATTCGATATAAGAGAAGGCCGTAGTGTCGCTGTCCGGACAAAATTACCCTCATAGAACAATAGAACGTAAATCTCCATTTCATTTCTCATTGCCCACCATGAAAATGCCCACCACACCACCCATTTCACTTCAATAAGCTTGCAAAGGACGACCACTACCCATATAAGCAGACAAGAAAATAACATAACATAATCTGTAACATTACGTGATAATCGGGAATCACGACGTTCACATTACAGTTGCTATTTTCATCTAGACAATCGCAATTCTTGTTTTGTCATACCAGAGAAGCTTCGTCGAAAGGACTCGCACACATAAATGGTAATTGGGGTCCTTAAAATGATGGCGGTCAATTACTCAAGTAATGATTAATACAACACTAGGTTCGAATAATAACTGCCCCTTGGCCTCCAGCGAGTGTTTTCCAACTTCCGGTCATCAGCAGCTGGTTCCGGTCACAAACAACTTGACCCCAAGAAGAGAAGAGAACGTGGGCAGCTATTATAGCCGATATGATGATAGCTTCTCGGATTATAAAATGGATACACACCAACGCAGTATAAACAGTCATTCGACCTTAAAAGGCGAATCCCGAATTTCATAGAATCTGAAAATTACAAGTTCGTATACGTATGAAATTTTAACGCCAAAATACAGAGGAATTGTGTATTTACCTTGTCTGAAAAGTTCAGTTCAAAATATTCAGTCGTTTGGACGTGAACGTCAAAATCGCACCACAATCAAATATCCGGACACGAGACTTTTTAAATAGTTGAACTTGATAAATGCGACTACATGCGATACCTATTGTACACTTCATAAATAGAGAGCTTGCGGCACTCGGCACCAAGCATGTAGACGCGTATTATCCAGGCACTTTTTAGGATGCAACCAAGACGCCGGTCTTCAAACACAGAGCAATACCGACAATTGGAAATTTTTTGAAAACGTATCACAACGCTTGAGGTAGTTACTAAAGGCTTAGTTATAAGTTATTTAAGGCCTTTCATACAAAATTAAGCATTTTTAAGCCCCAAAATGTAACTGGGATTATTCCTTTAAGCTATACCAATATTATCATCTGAGTAATAAACGCCAGCGAATTAATCAAAGAAACGGGACTCGAGTTTTAATTACATCTTTACAAAGACCAAGAGACGACTCTTTTGTTGTATGGTGATCGCTTCGATCCCCGTCTGAAAACTTGACGACAATAGAGGTTGCTTTTGTTTCCTGAGGTTGTAATTGAACGGAGTTCCACACCGATCTATCATGCCCCATTACGATCAATACCACCGGTTTCATTTAATGAACGTTTAATATACATGAGCTTTAATCATACCTATCAATTACCTTAATTAAACGAGAGAGAGAGAGAGAGAAAGAGGGAAAGAGAGAGATCCCTGAAACACGCGATCGTCTACGGTCGCATATCTCTGAAATTTTATTTCAATTTTATTTCAATAATTCAATTGTGCATAGGAGTCTTTAGCAGTGAGCGAAAACTGGAGGACCCACAGAAAACCAAAACGTTGGACAGGCTACCCTACTCCTTGTCACGTACAATCGAAAAAAATCGAAATCACACCTCTTGATTCAACGCTATTCAAAGGAGACGGGTGTTCTAAATTGGGACATTTTGCGTAATCTTTGACGAATTCCAAATGTCAAGTGTTCAATCGCTGACAAGTCAACGAGTACACATGACATCGGGTTTCGTCATATCTAAATAACTAAACACTATTCCATGCAAGGCCCTGCAACCTTTCTAATGTAATGTATCGGCCAACAATGGGTTCGATCCCGGGGTTTGGTTTATAAAGTGGGAAGACCCTGTCCAAAGTTTGATGCCAATAGATAAAGCCATGGCGTTTTCTTGTGTGACCAGCACATTAATCCAAACATAGAAAACAAATTACTATACAAACACCGCCTTCCTCTTAATTTGTCCAAACAGAACCTAATCATGCTGAAGCTTGTCGAAACACTAGACAATATTCTTTTTGGACCTAAAGCAAGGAAACTGAGATGATTAGATATGAGATTCATCAGTCCATTGGCAGTCTCACATCCCTGAAACACCAGTTCATTTGCAGTCAAAGATTCTGGAAACCCCGTATGCAGGCACATATCCTTGAAACACCAGATCGGTCACAGGTACAGGTACCTGAAGCACCAGGCCCGTTAGTCCCGAAATGACCTGGTTTGTGTCGAGTGGACGTTAAACCCAATTTCTCTCTCGCACTGGCCATCTATAGTCGAAGATACCTGAACCATCAGGTCGACTGAATTTGCAGATCCCATCCCATATTCTGTAGCAGATCCCTGAAACACCAAGCCCCAAGTTCATAAAACATCCTCGGACTTGCGATGAGCATTTACTTAAAATTGTTCGCCGTATTGTAACCAAAATATAGCCCTTTATAAAACTGTTGTTTAAATGTATCAAATACATCAAAAAGAAGCTATGTGCATTTTTTGTATTTCTGGATCAAATGTATTTCTCATAAACATTGATTGAAAGTTGAGAAAATTCGTAACTTAAATTTGAGAATGCTTTATGAACTCGGAACCAGATCTATGAAATATTAGTTTGTAACTTAATCTACAATTATATTGAATAACGTGATGCGTCAACCACGGGCAGACTAATATAAAAATAGAGAAATGTTCAGAATTGATCAACAATTATAGCAACGGTAATAGGTATCAGATAGTTCCTGAATATATGACAGTGATGGATCACGTGGCGCCCCCATGGTAATATCTATATTAACCTTTATGTAATGGACGTAAGATAGTTCTAATAGACAATGCCACGTGGGGGGAAATTGAAATATGATTTATTCCTGTAAGACATTTATCAAATAACACCTGAACAAAGAGGTCGTGACACGTGCCAACACACCGAGTGTTAAACAAAAATCTGATCGTTTTCATTTATTTGAGACAAGCGTAAGGCTTCGGGTTGATCCACAGCAGTAAACGGGGGCGGACAGGGGTAACCGGAAGACTCGGAGAATACCCACAAGTTTCGGCAAGCAGCACTACTGGTTTAGACCAATGCCAAGCCATTCGAATGATTACATCACTCGACTACATGGCCTCTCAGACCAGCCACACCCAGAAGTTCGACGTAGCTAGGTCAAGTATACACAACGTAGCTAAATTATAGCATTATATCAATCTTTGAAACATGAAATTATGCTCTTTCTTGTATTACTCAATTTTCCCCCTTTCCACCAAAAACATTTTAGTGTGATGTATACCACCAACAGAAGACGTGCCCTTTTATTAGCTAGACTGACTAGACTATATACAGCGCCACTGCCTTGCCTTGGTACGATTTCCACTATAATATACTGTAAAACAGAAAAAAACATTGAACCCAATGCATTTTGTATTTAAACAGACATCTTGTGACATCTACCCGGAACGTCATCCTTAAGCCACTTAAAGCTACCTAGAACCAGGAGAATCAACTGAGTGCCTCTGAGAAGAGGATAATTATCTTCAGATATATTGTAATTCATGATAGATTTATAGTCAACCCACGTCTTTAACAATCGCTCGCAGACCGACTGTTTCTTAGTTTTAAGTAAATTAATATCAAATTATTTCTTAATGCGTCTGTGTCGCTTATTACATTGTCTGGCTCTATAGAACAAATCACGTATCTTAAAACAATGAGGTCCGGCTGGACATGAAAGGTTAATACCAACTTCCCTTCATTGAACATTTATACGAGTTGAAGGTTTACATCATCTTCCATACATTGGACATGTACACGAATTAAAGATAAACACATTGGACATTTAAATGAATAGAAGGTCACAATAAGCTTCCATACATTGAATGAAATTGGATTGTATCGTCCGGTTCGTCCGCATCAACCGGGAAGATATAGGGTGCCATGATGGATACGGTGTCGGCCAATGTGTACATGGGACCTCTGTTTACGTATCAACCAAACGAATATAGTTTTACCTGATCCGACAGAATAGTTATACATTAACTACATGTATATGATTTACAATGCTGTTTTACTTTATAAAAAATCACGAAGTAGTTTTTAAGCTTGTATCCAAAATACATGGCCCCCGTTCTGGGTATGTTTTATTGTCCCCCGCCTTTCGAAGAAAGTTTGGGGACTATTAAAATGGGTTCGTCCGTCTGTCTGTCTGTCTGTCTGTCTGTCCGTCCGTCACACTTTTTGGGACACAATAACTCTCTTCCTAATTGAGCTAGAATGTTCAAACTTGGTGTATGTGTTTATTAGGTCAATGCCTTGATGGAGTTCGAAGATGAGCATTTTCCGCTTAGGGTAAGCAGAGATAAGCAATTTGATTGGTTGATGCTTTGGGACACGATAACTTTAGTTCTAATTAAGTGAGAGTGATGAAACTTGGTGTATAGTTTCATTACAGTAATACCTTGACTAAGTTCGATAATGAGCATTTTCTGCTCAGGGTAAGCAGAGCGATACGCAAATTTGATTGGTCGAGACTTTGGAACACAATAACTCTCCTTCTAATTGAGTTAAAATGTTCAAACTTGGTGTATATGCTTATTAGGTCAATGCCTTGATGGAGTTCGAAGATGAGCATTTTCCGCTTAGGGTAAGCAGAGATAAGCAATTTGATTGGTTGATGCTTTGGGACACGATAACTTTAGTTCTAATTAAGTGAGAGTGATGAAACTTGGTGTATAGTTTCATTACAGTAATACCTTGACTAAGTTCGATAATGAGCATTTTCTGCTCAGGGTAAGCAGAGCGATACACAAATTTGATTGGTCGAGACTTTGGAACACAATAACTCTCCTTCTAATTGAGTTAAAATGTTCAAACTTGGTGTATATGCTTATTAGGTCAATGCCTTGATGGAGTTAGAAGATGAGCATTTTCCACTTAGGGTAAGCAGAGATAAGCAATTTGATTGGTTGATGCTTTGGGACACGATAACTTTAGTTCTAATTAAGTGAGAGTGATGAAACTTGGTGTATAGTTTCATTACAGTAATACCTTGACTAAGATCGATAATGAGCATTTTCTGCTCAGGGTAAGCAGAGTGATAAGCAATTTGATTTGCCGAGACTTTGGAACACAACAAATCTCCTTCGAATTGAGTTAAAATGTTCAAAATTGGTGTGTATTGATGATTTTTATGCCAATATAATGACTGCATTCTCATTCAGTAATGGATTCGACAGTAACAGTGTATAGAAACGATTGACTCGGACACGGGGGCCATTTCCCTTGGCCAGAGGGGCCCTTTTGTCAAGCGTGGGCGCCCTTTTGTCTACCTTTAGGGTCCCCCTAACTAGGGTACATTTTCATTTTTCTCGTCGGTTTTAGCATTTTTCTTTATAAAACACTTTTGAATGACACTTCGTGTACAGGTTGATTGCTCGATACGTTTGAAAAAAATAAATGTGCGATTAATTAATATGTGTCATCTATTTATTTTGGGATTTCGGCGGGGGACATCAGCCTCACTGTTGGCTTGTTCTTTAACATTAGGGGTGGCGTGCGCGGTATGTCGACGCCCAACTAAAGTCTGCGCGTTGGCTCGTAAGGCCTGTTAATGAATCAAGTGGTTTGTACATCACAATAAGTTGTGTCGCTTGTACGTCATTGTGGGTTTATTTCCAGTCTCCTACCAACGATATGGAAGTGATTTACTGAAATAAATTGGAACCACATATTAATCCCGAGGGGATGTTAGCCCTCCCCCCTTCTCTCTCTCTCCCTCTCTCTCTCCCTCTCTTTCGCTGTCTCTCACGGATAATAGGATGGTCTTGATTTACAAGAGTGGACGAAATATGTCATGTCTGCTGCGCTCCATTATTGACTTTTAATGTATCACCATTTTGAAATGAGCTGGTCTGGGATGAATGACTCCAGAATTACAACTACTTACCTACAAAAATTAATCTGTAATTGTTACACCTTAAAATACATTAATTTTAACATTTATTGGTAATATAATAAATAATCTGTAATTGTATCACCTTAAAATAAATTAATTTTAACATTTATTTGTAATTTAATCCCACTGCTAAAGACCCCTACGCGCAAGCGAATTATTGAAATAAAATTAAACCATATGTTAGTCCCGAAATGACCTACTTTGTGTCGAGTGGACGTTAAACCCCATCTCTCTCTCTCTCTCTCTCTCTCTCTTGTAATTTAATAAAAGGAACTCATTTATTAGCTATTAAGTAAATGAGTAAAAAATACAACTCAATTAGATCGTGCTTATATTGGAATATTATATTTAATCATGACCACGTTTTCTCAAACAGGAAATGTTGCGTTGAATACTATGTTCGATTTGGTTTTATTATCACGGGTAGGTTGTCGGCTTCTAAATGTCAAGTTGTTTACACTGAAGAGAGAACGATAGACGTTATGTCAAGTCAAAACTATTACCATTTTATAATTAGTTTAGCTCCTACGTCGGTTATATTTTTATAATATTCGATCAAATTAATTCACCCAAATTTGTAGAGCGCACAAGCAGTAGCTATGGTGTCTGAAAATACATGTATTAAATGGTCATCGCAACCTCGATTATTTTTGTTCGTCAACGATGTGAACTCAGATTGGATGTGATATCGGATAAAGTTGTTTCCACTTCACAGAATAATACCATTTAAAGACTCATGCCCCCAGGTAAGCGGTTTTGGGATGGGACACGAAGTCTAGCTAGCAACCCACCGCTCGTGGGGTTTTATAGCTCGCAGAGCAGCAGCAAGAAACCGGGTGAACCAAAAGTCCTTTTGGCCAGTCTACGATTTTCTAAGGTGTTGAATACACTCAAGCGACGCACAAGACTCATGCACAATCCCCCCCTCATAGACTTTCAACTCCGATTTCAACTCCGTAGACTTGCAACTCCAATTACTTGTATGTGCAAGTACAGCGAGATATGATTAGCTATTAATTCAGATCAGAAGTGGTAGCAGATGTTCCCCTTTACCGGCAATTTACAATTAAAGACTGGCGCCCTCGGGGTGATAATATATATTTGGGATAGAACAACAGGATACAGTGGCAGGCGGAGAGATTGATAGCCGCGAAAATATCTTTTCAGATGGCACCTTTAACAATATAAATGTGTTAATTTCAAGGAAGTGACGACCAGACATACAACCCACATACTTACCATAATCTAACTACATGAAAACTGTATTTCTTGTAATTTAATAATAGGTGCAAATTAAATGAGTGAAACTAGATTATAGTGCGCCAAACATCATGGCGGTGAGATAGGCGATAAGCCTAAACATATATATGCATAAATAAAAAAGTATCACGAGTAAAAATGGGTGTAATAAACTATACCAGGAAAAACCGTTCGTACAGTCTGTGATACACACGCGTTGACAAGTATTCACTGAGTCAAGATAAATGATGCATGTGCATGCATAAATAAGAAAAACATACTTATCGCGTATAAAACTGGTGCAATAAACTACACAAGGGTGGTTTGTGATACACGCGTTAACAAGTATTCACTGAGTCCAGATAAAGGACTAGACTGAACTGGCATTTTTCATCTTTATAACATCTCCATATTTCTACCGTGAATAATCTTTACATTTAAGACTGTTATAGCTGAAACAACCGAACATGATTTTCCAATTTAACAGTTGACTTGGCGTAGCGGTGGGTACAGAAAAGGGCGTATGGCTCATTCCCTGGAACATTAAAATTTATACATACAAAAATGGTCCAAAAGGAAATATCAATGTAATATGAATGTATATGAAATGCTTTTATCACCCAATAATACATCCTACAGAGATATCGCTTTCAATGAATTTGATTGATCAGTTAAAAAGGGCTATTTTTTGTTTATTATTTCCAAAGAACAATTCATTTTTTGTTAAAAACTGCTGGTTAATAAGGAACTAATTTTATTTAATTGACTTTGATGGAAATACCGGCTCGATATAAAGGACTTGCAAAGGTTGAATTGCTGCCAAATATTACGTATCTTTACGCCGTAATGTAATCAGGTTCAGGATATTTTTTTATTTGTGCATGTAAGCAAGGATTGGTTGGTGATGAAAAACTCGTAGGCGATTCTTTATATATTCTATTTTAAAAACAGGTATTGTTATTTTTAAATAATTATATTCGGTAATATAATATAATTAAACACCAAAAATTGACTTACCCTATGCCTTTAAAGTATTATTATTTTGTCGTTTGTGGATTAGCCATAATGAAGAATATGTTTTTTTGTCCAATACAAATGAAACGTGAAAGAAGACAATTAACAACTCGTGTACTGATTATAAACCATTCATCGTTTCTCTTTAAATATTGAATATTAATTAGCATGATCCCATACTTTGATGGCACGATAACAACATCCATATCGTTGAAATGGACCCATGTTGAATTCTAATTCGTGTTTTTTATTTCAATGTTTAGCCCCTTTAAATCACATTTCATGTCACGTATTTATAAAATGACAATAACATGAGTACGGAATTAAAATTGTTTCTTTTAAAAGCTAGATACAGAATCCTGGGAGTTAATGTCAGAGGGGTAATTAAGATAGGACAATAGTTCGTGATGTCGTAGTTAGTTCTAAAAATATCCCCTAGGTTATTAAAGTAAAATGAATACCAACTGATCCAAACCGTGTTTGTGTTCAGTTTTCGATTGTGTTGGATGTTTTCTGAATGAAGCCGTTGCATGATTTAATTTGATAGATGCACAAAAATCGTAGACTATCTAATTAAAACCGGGCGTGGGGTTTAATGTTTTACCTTTCTGCAGCATCCTGGCTAACGGCGACGGATTTACACCATACAGTGTATTATGGCGACTATTTTAAACAGCGGCGCTACGGCATATACTTATTTCGTATCGCAACTGTGAAAGGTTCTTATACTTGTACGCCAACGAGTAGCCTACTCGACACCTAGGATTGTCTCCCCAACTCAGGGCGTTTATTTAACCAACTGTCAAAAACAAATAAATAATCCTATGGCGCGGTGTAAGCTGTCTTGTTTTACCGCTTCCTTGTATAGAATTTGGACGTCACTGTTAAACTGAATTGCAATATTGTCACGGGAGCCACAGTGACTCACTAATCAGCGTGATTTCCATTTGTTAATGGGGCAGAGAAAGTTCATTCGATTTCCGAGGGTCTGACAAAGACAGCTGTCTAGTCGTTCGGATGACGCGAAAACCCAGATCCCGTGTATATATTGGCGCACACGTGCAAGATCCCCTGGCTGTTGGAATTTGATGTAAGAGTAGACCATATTACCACTGCTCGTGCAAAATTGCCCTTTTACCACAATATATGGCGTATGCCCGTCTTCATTAACCCAGTCGGAGCAAAACAGTAGCTTTAGCTGATCAGTCACCCGTGGCTTGCTGTCATTTCGATCCATAGTGTAAACGTATGTGGCTTGGAGATTTGGGCTCCTTCTCAACCTCGTGGGTTTACTCTTAGTACTCCGGTTTCCTCCTACAGGAAAGACCCTTTGACGTCCGCTAAACATACTTAAGCAATGGGAGTCAAACTCGACTGCGATATGAACCTCGGTGGAAGCGGACGTTAAATAGTAATAGTAGAAGAAGACAAACGGACATTTGGCAATTTTAAAAGAACAGGGAAGCGTCGCTCGAATATCACACTGTATAGCGTATGCCCATATTGGCCCAAGGACAAAGGACGTTAAACTCCCCACTAAACGTCGCTGTCTTTCTAGAAATAGCACCGCTTGGGAACAGACACAAAGCTAGTTGACCAAAATGTTAAGGCCTAAATCGACGACTTTACTCGAAAGCTCTGTGTATATTTCCAGAATTGTGAGGAGTTAAGGCCTACATTCTGCTTTATTTAACAGTATTGATTTAGGTTATTACAACTTGATAAACTAAACAATTCTGGAAGTAGAATAGATAGTTTTCTGTCTGTAGAATGGATAAACAAGTTCTTTCCAATAATCATATTGGTTTTTAAAACATTATTACCAAGCCTATTTAACTGTTATTGATGTCTACTTTTACTCGTGTGTTGAAGATCGGTTTACGAACACAACTCTTCAATGAAACGGCATCGTACAATTATATTGAATTTTTCGCAATATCCAAATCACTCTTTTCTGAATTGGTCCATTGTAAAGTTAGAGATGTGATTTAAAAATATCAAATTGCAGATTAATTTAGTAGGTTAATGAGTAACCTAATTGTACGGAAGATGGTAATTCTAGAATCACGAAAATTACTGTTGATGAAATCGATACGCTCACAATCAGTGACAATGTGTTTATAGACAATCAATGGCGGTCATCTGCTATAAACAAAATGGAAAGGAAATGGAATGCAATGGGTTTTAAATTCTATGTTCTGTTCCGATTGTGCTAGAGAAGACAGGCGATATTTCATTTGTACGAGAATGAGTACACGGAATTTGTTTTCTGTCCCATCAGAAGGACTATACGTCCCTTGCAAAGAACCGTGTCCTGAATAACTGACAAGGTAACCACGTCGGGAAGAAGTCCAGGTGAACTTTCTTTGCCAACACCGGAAACGAAAACGGGACCTCAAGGTTAACGAGGCAGGGGGTCTATAACGTAAATGGAATGAAATGACGTCGGGTGTAAAGGTCTACAGTCCTGCCCCAACTGGGCTAAAGAAGACAGACATTCACCATACAGTGTGTTATGAGAGACATTTTGGCCTACCCTTCATTCTAATTCCAACTGCACAACAATGTATACACGGGATCTCGGTTTTTGTAGCATCCGAACGACTCGAAAGCTGTCCTTGTCAAGCCCCCAGTCCTGCACCACCGACAAGAGGAACTACGTCGGAAAGCCGATTAACTTTCTCGGCCACTGCAGGGATCGAACACGCGACCTCCATGCTAGTTATCCACTAAGCCACCAAATGCCAAATAATAACATGCGTTTTAGAAGTCCATTGTGGAATTTGACAGACAATAAATCAGTTATGTCCCCTTCGACATCTACTTTATTGAATTGCACCGCTAATGAATTAAAATTGGGTTTAAAGTCCTGGTTCTGCTCCTACTACGCTAATGAAGATGGGGCCACAGTGAATCGATGAGTTCAGACCTCATTTTCTAGCCTTCTCTTAATTGATATCGCTTATCACATATATATGATGAAACACGGGTCAATCAATCTGATGAAACGCAGCACTTTGAACATCAATAATATTATACATTGAATATGATAACATCTGATTTACGTAATCGACCATAATTATGCAATTATTCTCATTGGCATCAATCAAGTCTTCTTTATCGCTTAGAACAGAACAATAAACCCAATTTAATTTCACACATGAGATAAAAATCGCCTATTTGAAATTAAAGACAGCCGATACTTTGGTACAATTCCGTACAAAATAGACATTTTGGAATATAAAGCAGACATTTTGGTATAAAGTAGACGGTTTGGTATAAAACGTTTTAGCACAAAGCAGACATTCGGTACTAAATTTTCTTCAGATATAGAACTAAAATAAAATTGGCTTTATTTAAATAGTCGCAAAATTTTCAGAAGAAAAATGGGATTGAAGCAGATTTTTATCGACATATCCCTGGGTTATATCCCTTGTTTCCGTCATTATTGTTCGGATGACGTCACACATCCCGTACCGTCCACTGTATACTACTGACACGTTGATGAGGAACTGGTTGATCCGTGGACATTAAATTGGTGTTAGGAAGAACGAAGTGATTATGGTTAAGAAAATGAACGAAACATCTTACATTGTTTTGTATGGGATGTGTCTCGGCAATCACACAATGTTAAAAGTTTGATTCTGGGACTTTCTTTCAGAAATAATGCCTCGTTTAAGTAATCAATCACGTGAACTGTTTGCATTTACTCCTTAACAGCTCCACTTCTCCAAACACGTGGTGATCCTAAGAACAATTCCCATATCTCCAAGGAAAAGTGTCGGGCTGTCCAGGGACATAACGGTATTACTATACGTGATGCCAACAAGAATTAGAGTTATCCCATATCTTAAGCTGGTTAACAAGTGTTTTGCCTTTATAATAAAATCATTACCATAAAATTTGATCTGGTTCGGGTCTGGGCTACGTTTATGTTCGTGTTGATTTTGGACAGTATTACCATCAATCCAATAAAGACAGCCATTTCCCCAATTTAAGGGTTGGCCGTTGTCGGATCGACGTTAAAATATTTTATTAGTACATGTGGTGATTTTCCGTCCTTGTATCTAACGATCTAAATCAATTTAAGAATAAATAATTAATAATTATTCTATCTTTTTTATTTTTCAGCGACGAATATGTGTAGTGTGGACTTTACAACAATGAATAAAGGTGCATGGGGATGGATAGCCTTCTTTATAGCGTCTACAGGAGCAGCTCCTTACATCATGATCGCCGTGTGTGCTATATTGACATTCTGGAAATGGTCGTATTTACAATTTGAACATCGTACACAAGACTTAGTTCAAAGTCGTAAATTTTTCTACGGCTGTTTAATAAGTGTCCCTCTTTACTTTCCGTACTTTATCGTAAATTTGTCGAACTATTATGGAAACTATGTGTCGCCAACGTTAAATGTCTTTGTTATGATTTTATACTACGGTAGCAATCTACTACCATGTGCTTTGCTCAGTCCGCGATATTTGTGTAAGACGGTTGAAAGATCATCAACATCCGGTTCAATCCGAGAATCTGAAACCGAGGACCAGGAGGAATTTGAAATGGAGATTATACCCGATAATCAATTATAAACTGTTTTTTGATTGGAAACGAGCGACGCAGTTATTGTGTGTAAACAGTATTTCAATTGGTTACGAGTGACGAGGTTTTGATGAGATAATATACATAGTCGTCAAACCATGTAAGCCAGTGGATGAAATCATACCAATGGGCATAATTGGAAGTTGTACTTGATGCTTCATTATAATCACCTTTATATTAGTTATTTGTGACGGGGTAGTGTGTAACTCTTCATGCCGCGACGGAAAGAGTTCGAATCTGATATGATAAGATAACAACAAGCATGGGAGTTAAAATACGGAAGCCAGTGAATGACATCAGGCGGATATAATTAAAAGTGTTACCTGACGTTCTTGAATCGATAACTGATATCTTATTTACCGTTGCCTAATGTTCCAACAAACGGAAATATACAAATCATGTCAAGCGGAAATAAGTGAAAAAGGTTGACCATACACTGACATGATGGAACAATCGCAACTTCATGTTCTTTTATCTAGGGGTCAGTTGTGAAGGTCGAAATCGCATGTTTGATACTGCTAGAAGATATGGAATGGGGATTTACGCCCTACTTGTGTCCGCTAGTGTGTGATTTAGTATTGTAAGATAGGCTACTATAAACACTACAGTGAAATCTCACTATTAAGACCAGTAACAGTATTAATATAAATTGGTCATGAGGGGATACATAAGCCTATACATTTTATTTTATTTAACAAAAATTAGTTTCAGGATGCAGCCACACATCATCGATTACAAATACAACGTGCATCACTCTTCACGTATTTGAGAGAAACTGTTTACTACTGAATTTAATGTCTGCACAAATATGCCCCTAAAAGACCGCCATGCTCAACAAGACGTTGTTGAATTTTAAAGGTGTTTTAGTTTATCATTACATAGACATATGTACATGTTTGATATATTTGCAGAGAGGTGGGCTATTGGATGTCGAGGCCATGTGGTTGCAATATGGCTCTATGGAGGGAGGGTCTATAGGCTTATCTCTGCTCTCCAATCCAGTTTCTGTGAATACATATTGTTAAGAATAAATAAAAATATGGCTCGGCTCAGTGATTCCAGGAGTCTATATACGTCATGTGGTTTATACAGGCGTCCCAATACACCACGTGGTTGTGTAAAAACATATAATCCGTTAGATAAGGTAATACCAACCGTAAATGATATTTCGATTCCATAGTTATGAAAGGTTGTAAGTGCCACTTATGACCCAAATAGCTTTTTTTTGCATAGGATGACTTATCATATTTAGAGGCTTCTCTATGCAAAATTTCAGAACTGTAAGGTCGTAACTTTCACAAAAGCATTGCTATAAAAATGTTGATATCCTTATTGCGTTATTAAGATTAGAATAAGTTTTCCTCCCATATCTCAAAAACTAATTAAATCCGACAATTTTTGAGACTTAACACCTTTCAGAACTATGACATCGATTTGTAGATTGTTATACTATACATACATAATAATCAACCTGATTAAACCACACATCCTATTTCGTTTCGTTTAATCAAATGTCTGACGCCATAGGGTCAAAAACCGATCGTATGACCTCTGACACGACCTCCCAAAACAACTGGCCAGATCATCATGTAGTATAGGCTATCGAAAGTATAAAAAACGAAATGAAATACTTTAAGTAGATTGAAATATGCTTGGAATGCTACGGGTTGTGATACAAAAGTATGATTATATATCATAATGTATCAAATAATGTATGCATGCGACTCAACCTTCAATGACGTATTAATCACCACAACATACTCGATGTGGTATAGAATTACATGGTTGTCTTGGCATTTTAATCTTTTCATTTCGGACAGACAACAATATCGTTACTCAAAGATAAATCGCCTAATTAGTCGCGATACTAAATACAGAATTATCGATTAAAAACTACGAGGGAATATATATTTATTAGTAAATACATTTCGATATATGTTAAAGGAAACCTATTTAAATATTCACAAATATAAGCAGTATGGCTATCAATGAAATAAAATGGGGTTTAACGTCCTACTCTCCTGCACCTAACCTGGGCTAATGGAGGGGATGGCTATTAATATATTTAATGATGAATTTACAATCTAATTAAGACGTTTCGTGTCTTTTTTTTTAAGTTCATAATTTTGTTAAACCACACGTTGCAGGCTATCGAAAGTATATAAAACTAAACCAAAAATAGATCTGACTTAAAAAAATCTAATTAATGGTGTATTTTACAATCTGATTAAAAACTTTCTTTTTTTTCTTTTTTGTTTTTGTAAAGTTGAAAACTGTGTTAAAGTACACCTTCTAGACTATCGAAAATATATCAAACGAAACGAAATGTGATTTGTCGTTAAATCTAATGATGTGTGTTTGTTAAGCAATTTGAGTTCAAGATTGTCTTGGATCATTAAAGTCATGACGCAGTCAAGTAAAATAACAAGATATAAGCCAATTACGATTCCGGGAACACAGCTCCTGGTGCCGTATTTTTATTAAATAAACAAAAACATGGACTCGACCGATTGACGTATATGCACCTAGGACTAGGGAAAATAGTCGGATTTCGTCAAGTGCTGGTATCTAGAAGGCAGATTTGTTGACGAGAATCGCATGTTTGATATCGATTTTATCGTACTAATGACAAAAGGTCGAAAATAAGCAGATTTCTATCAGTTTCTGTACCTACCCAACAATATAATACAGAATTGGTGATGAGATTCCCATGTTTGATATGAATTAGATCGTACTAATGGCAAAGGGAAACAACTCTCATAAATGTCACATAGTGCCGACTAAAGCCTAGTTCATCACCCACCGCCACAGGAAACTGGGTGTGAATTGTGTATGTGCATTACCAGAAGACTCTACGGATCGACACACACAAGTGACTTATAAGTCTCACGCACGGGTTTACTCAAATTTTCCCCGTAGACGAAATGGTATACGTATTGTAAAACAAAAAAACCCCAGATTTGTCATATTATTATTGTTTATAACTGAGTAAATAAACCTATATACAACAAATGTTGATGTTTTCTTCAATTCACATTCAGTTTAACTTCCTTCTGTTTTGTAGTCTTCGGATGGGACATAGGAATGAAATGAAACGGAATGGGGTTCGACGTCTTACTATGGGACATAGAAACGCTGTCCGGGCAAAATTGATTGTCCTACTGTTAAGCATGATAATTAATGCGGGTAAAGCCATGCCATGATGAATATTTTACTCTGGCATCGGTGTCTGCCTACACTCCACGTCAAAATTCAATATTCGGGATAATATTTAACTCATTCGTGACCTGATCGCCTCAATTCATACAAATGATTCATTCATTTTGTACCTTTTTCGTAGCCATACCTTGACACATCAGGCATGCTTTTCATCCAAATTACCTACCAATTATCCTAACTCTTTCGTGACTGTTTTGAAGCTTAGCCTAATACTCGGCAATCGTTTTCATTTTTTGCGACATCGACACGAATGTCTATGCGCCACTATTCGGGACGATTTGTAGACTACGTAAAAGTCGGGCATAAGACACCATCCACTGTCACAAGAGGAGAAAGCTAGCGGCGATTTGTCTCCTTTCAAAACGTGCGTCAAGATAATCAAGATAAGACTAGATAAACTCATCCACAGACAATCAGCCGCGATACTCAGGGAAATTGTATTAATAATAAAAGTATCTAACCGTCAATTAAGACAGAATTTAAGAGAGTCATGCTTTCTAATAACCCACCAGACAAACTAATTACACGACTCCAACTGAGGTAATTCCTCATTCTGTCTCATAAATTACACTTTTAACATGGAACCCGTCCCGTCTTTATTAGCCCGGTCGGTACAATAACGTAGGAATCTAGTTAATCCGATTTGATGTCATTTCAGAACCCGACATTTCAACACATTAATGAAATTCGTGCGATGTTGCTGGCAGCCAAACTACTAGCAGAGATTTTCTCCACAACTTCCAATTTTTTTTCATAACTTGGGCTGGATATGTTGACAGGAACCGTCGAAATTAGTGTCCAATATAACCGATGGTTCCAATTGCTAAATGCCAAAACAGGATTTTTACATAATGTTCTGTTCCGACATGGCTATTGAGGAGAACGTCCGCCATACAATGTGTTTAACTGGTGACGATTTACCTGAACAGCGGCTCAAATGGCATTTTGTACATAAAACCAGTCGTCCCATCCAAATGACAACGCTTTGTCCCTTGCCAGAACCTTTACTCTGAACCGCTGACAAGGTGGACGGGGGGCGTTAACTTTTTCGGGCAACACCGCGGTCCAACACGTGGACCCCATGACATTGGACCAGCGTGTTACTCACTGAGCCACTGCGGCTCCTTTGACATACAGATTGAATTAGCTTTCAGCTGTGACTTTACCCCGAGTAATAAAGATAGATAGAGTGAGAGAATGGGGTTTAACGTCCACTCGACACAAATTTCAATAATTTGCATTCGTGTAGGGGTTTTTTTAGCAGTGGGAGAAAACCAGAAGATCCGGAGAAAACTCGCGAGGCCGAACAGGCGACCCTACTACTTGCCGGGGATTCGAAACCAAGCCAGTTGACTCAATGACAGGTTTTATGATACAGCACTCACGTGCTAACCACTCGGCCAATCCCCCGAGTAATTAAGATACCTTCAAGTAGACAACCCATGTTAATTATTGCACTCTTCCGTGTGAAAGTCCCCACGACCCAGACACCTCCTACAGATTTTCAGCTTGTTCTCTAAAACACTATCACGTTATTCATTAATCTTTCTGTCAGTGTAAATTGGCACCCATAGATATGAACTGGTAATCAGTTCTCCGTCAACTAAATACACAGAGAATATCAGTCCTCCACGATTAGGGAGAGAGGGAGAGAGATAGAGAGAGAGAGAGGGAGAGAGAGGGAGAGAGAGGTGAGATTTAACGTCCATTTGGGACTAACATAGAATTTATTTTTATTTCAATTATACGCTTGCGCGTAGGGGTCTTAAGCAGTGAGAGGAAAACGGAGAACCCAGAGAAAACCCACGAGATTGGACAGGCAACCCTACTCCTTGTCGCGTACAACCGGGGAATCAAAACCCCGCCAGTTCAATCAATGACAGACCGTATCATACAGCGCGCGTGCTAACCATTCGTCCACATCCCCCCCCCCCAACCCCCAACCCTCCACCCCCCCCCCCCCCTCTTCCAAGATTAGGAACTCCACCCTTAATGTGAACTCTTTGAGTGCTGAACGGAGGGTTAAAGTGTTATTTTTCTGCACGGACTGGTATAATACAAATAGACTGAAACCCCCTGTGTGAAGCAACCAGTCTTTCGCAATTATTTCCAGACGATTTGCATAATCGCGGGCAATGTTTGTAGGCAGCTGTACCTATATACTGTGCGCTGTTTTATTGGGTGATATTTATCATTATTTCAAATGATTTTTTTCCGGGATAAATGATACGTAAATTAAAAGGACGAATTGGGCCAAACAGAAACCACAAAATGTCGAATTATTTTGTACTTTTCGTACTTCAGTGGTAATGTTTGGGTGGTGATAGCAAAAGTTAAGTCTAAGGGAGATAACTACATTATCACCGGGACATCCAACTGGTTTCAGACCACTATTAAACATGTTTGATCTCTTCTCCTCCTCGCGCGACCCGAACGACTAGATACCGTCCTTTCTATACAATAATGGCAGCCTCCACATATCACAGGGAGTGAATATATAATGCCAGAAATAAAATAAAGCTTAGTTTAGTCAGTGTGTTTATAGACTGATGATTTATATAACCCATACCTCCGGGAAGGGGGGGCGGGGTGTCGCTTTCCCATGTAGTTGATCGATGCGACGGCTGGCCTGGTAAGAACAGTGTCTAGTAGTTCGGATGGAATAGAAACCAAACGTCTTGTGGGCCCTGGCCGCACAGCTAGAATTCAATTGCTGTCAATGTAGAATACCAGTCAGCGGCAGCTGGAATTCAAAATAAGTGTAGGCCGGGATATATTTCCCTTTATAGCACATTGCATGGTGTTATGTCCGTCTCCATTAGCTCCATTTTCCCAGTCGGTGCTGAAGAATAGGAAGTTAAACCCCATTTCGTTTTGGTATAATTTCGTCAAGAATATTCCTTCTATGAAAAGGGGATTGGGATGACCTAGTGGTCTAGAGTGCCGCGCTTCGACCTCTAGCTGGCCGGTCACCTCTGGCTTGCGGCTGTGGTTTCGATCCCAGGTGTGAGCGTATGTGGCATGGAGATAGGGCGCCTTCTCAATCTCGTGGGTTTAGTCCTCAATAAAATTAAAACCATATGTTAGTCCCAAAATGACCTAGTTTGTGTCGAGTGGACGTTAAACCCCATTTGTCTCTCTCCCTCTCTCTCCTGGTTGTATGTGACAATGAGTAGGACCATCTGTCCTAAATTATAAATGTAGCATCTTAGAACTTGGCATATTTATTCATTATACCATAAGAACCGCATCTATTGGTACTGGTACATGCCCCGAAACCCAGGCAACAACAACGCACAATTGTTGTATTTATCGCCCACATGCCGCAATTCTGAAGGGATCATCCTAAAAATTGATTTTGGTGCAAGCCCGATCCTCTGGGGCGGTGTCACACCAACATTTTGGTTAATGTGAAGTCTGTAAAATTGGCAAAACAAACCCGACACCCAACCTACTTCGTTCCTTGTGATATTACGGTCACAAATGGGACCTATCGTGCAGTCGTTGCTTTGCTCCGTGAATGTAAATATAGACAAATGCCATGAAATCGGGTTTAACGTCCTACTGCTCTGCTCTGACTGGGAGTCGGGTATTCGCTATGAAGTGTGCCATGGGGGTAATTCATCCCGCGCAGCGCCACTACGACCTTCTTTTATATCGAATTCCAACTGTCAAAGGATATTTTACTTGCACGACTCCTTGCCAGACCCACGGTCCAGCACCCGTAACACGAGGAAACCACACCGAACAAATTCAAGTATGCAAATAGAGACAAAATATTCTTCTTTCATAATTCTACACTTTTACAACCGGTAAATTATATAAGGCTTATTTTAATAACATCTCACAAAGAAATCTCCGCACGAACAAACACTCGTTATCGTTGAACTTCAGATCATGAAATTGTAAACAATTGGCAACTTCATTACCATTTGGTTGACCCGGTTTCCAACCGTCGGGTATCACACCTGTTCCGTCTATCCACGTAAATTCGCCTTCTGTGGTCAGGTCATTTCCTCCAATCCAGTATTCGGGAAATGGAACTAATGAAAAAACAAAAAAATATATTGTGAATGAAATCAGAAACATGGAAAATAAATGATATCCTATATTGAATAATAGTAGTTTTATACTTAAAAGTATATTCTGGTCATTCAGCATGGTAGTTTAAATTCCTTAGTCTCCAAAAGCGGTGAACCTATTAAGGGAAGTTGAAATTGGTCGGTCGTTTGAAGGACACGGATCTATCAACTAACTATCTATATTTTAAACTTTAGTTTTTCAATGGCTTCAATGGCTGAAAATGTCAGTAAAAAGGAAACATTTCCGTTCAGTACCTCTCTCATATTTGCGTTTAATGTCCACTCAACACAAATTGGGTAATTTCGGGACTAATATATGGTTCAATTTTATTTCAATAATTCGCTTACGCTTAGGGCTCTTTAACAGTGACAGGACCGGGAGACCAGGGGGAAAGATAGTGTGGTTGGACAGACGACCCTACTCCTTGACACGTACAACCGGGGAATCGAAACCACGCCAATTGATTCGATGACAGTCCTTATGGTACAACCCTCACGCGCTAACCATTCGGACCCCACCCTGTCACTGGATAGAGGAATGAACTATAACATACTTATGCAAGAACAATTACTAATCCTTTATATGCACCTTGTCTTTGATATTGTTGTTGTCATGCTTTTGATCTTGCTGATGCCATGCATGGTTTCTGATTTTTTTGTTATTGCTTGTCTATATATAACTACCCTGCACATTAGTTACCCGTATTCCTCGAAACGTCGCCCAATTAAATCAGTAATTGTTATTCCATAAATATGTGCTATAAGTTAATTTCTTACTTTCAGGTTTAATCGTGTTCAATGCATATGATTTTATATAAAAGACGTTAGTTCCCATCACAAGTAATTGTCCTCCATCTTGTTGACATGTTTCGTTGGCGACTGTCCAACTTCTTTTTGTGTTATAAATCTTGACACACAAAACACCTCCTAATATGGTCATATACCCGTCTAGATTACAACTATCTACAAAAACATTGTGAATAATAAAAACATAATACCAACAGAAACGGGTCAATTCAAATGGAAATTGAACGATGGCTGTCGACACTAAATGAGATTAGATAAAGAGCTAGCTAGATAATGTAAAAAGAATTTGCTTAAAATTTCAGTCAAATTGATATACACTGTGAACATAGATATTAGCTTTTGAATTTTAGACCTAGCCTGGATCATCATCACTAAGGTCAGCACGACAAAACACAAAGTCTCGGTTATTCAATTTTGGATGTGATGATCAGTGAGTGTTGAGCAGCAGATCGGGTTCAAATCCAGTAAATATCATACGCTAGTGATGACATCGAGAGTTGATTATGGTCTGGATACCTTAATTAATTAATGGGTTAGATAGATAGAATGTCAAGCCTAAAGAGAGACCTGCAATAGGCAGATTTAGCTCTTTCATAATGTATGTTTAAGCACCATCCCAAATTAATGGAGCATTTATTTAAACCATGGCGCTTGGTTCCATGCAACGTCGACTAAAACGATATAAAAACCCGGAAAGCTCTTGTCCGTAAACAATTATTGGTTACGATGACAACGTGACCCACTACTTGGTCCAGCTGTTCTAAATTAACCGACATGCGCAGTCGATAACACGCCCAATCAATACCCATCAAAGCTGCTTTCAACGACCCATTAAATTAAAATGAAATGAAAAGAAATGGAGTAGAACGCTCTACTGCCATAAATTCGAGATGTCTGCAGAAACTAGAATAACACGAACAAAAAACGATGGCTGAAGATCTCGTAAAACTATGCAAAGAGATACAAGATACAACAACAATTGTATCATTAGTCTCGGTCACCCACACCCTCCTAGTCTTCAAGATGGTGCGATATTGAACTGGAAGTAGAATGAAATGATTTTCTCAAATGGCAGTCTGAAAATAATTTTAAGGGCGTCGACTTCTTTTTTTAGGGCTAGTTACCTCCCTTAGATTTTTTCATGGTAATGTAAAAGACCGGGTAATCTTGCCAATGACCTATTGTTCTCAAATGTTGACAACGCATCAATATTAATATTAGTAAAATATTTTCCTGGATGAGAGACTATATCGATTATTTCAGAACTGAAAAAATATATCTGTCTATTCCTAACAAAGGTAGTACACACGCGCAACCAATTAAAGCAAATATGGCGAATAATCTAAACAAAATTTTAAAAAAAGATTCTCGTATTAAACAGATTATGGGATGTCACAGAGAGGGAGAGAGAGAGAGAGAGAGAGAGAGAGAGAGAGAGAGAGAGAGAGAGAGCGAGAGATGGGGTTTAACTCCACTCGACACAAACTAGGTCATTTCGGGACTAACATATGTGTGACAGTATTTCTTCTTTAATCAGGTTCTTGGATGACAACACTGGTATATACTTCTAATAATACTTTTATTCTGCTTCTTACAATAGGTACAAACATCGTGATGTAAACGACCGTAGAACTAACTATATGAAAGGAGTCATGACTTAATTAGCTTGGCTTAGCACGAGTGTGCTAACTCCAGAAGCTCTCGTCTCGTCTCGTCTCGTGCCAAGGCACCCATGGCCAAGGCACCCATGGCCCGCCTAGCATGGCCTCCTGGACCTGACTCCTAGCCCTGACTGGACCTAACTGACCATTCGTTTATGTTCTGAGTTTATAAACGTATTCAAGACAAAAGAGCTCATTAGACACCTGTCTAATGTATCATGCATAATATCAGGTTTAACATTCAATATAGTTTATCAGATAAAGTTAGATAAGACATGCCAACAACAAGTTCTAGTTACGCAATGACATAAGGAATACTACCAAGATCTCCAGCCGAGTGCTGATAGCAACAGGTTTATGTTACAATCACTTACACGTATATTTGATATGGCAGGACGCTTCTATGACATATGTCATTGTGTAATATATGGTTTCAATTTTATTTGAATAATTCGCTTGCGTGTAGGGGTCTTTAGCAGTGGGAGGAAACCAGAGTACCCGGAGAAAACCCACGAGGTTGCACTGGTGACCCTACTCCTTGCCACGCGCAACCAGGGATTTGAAACCACGCCAGTTGTCTCAATGGCAGGCCGTATGATACAGCGCGCGCACGCTAACCATTCCGCCACCCAACCCCGCTTTTGATGTCAGGTATGGGTCTTCCGAAATACTTTAGTGGACTTTAAGCAAGAGTTAAATCTGCCTATTGTGGGTCTTTCGTCAGACCTTACATGTTATATAAACTTTTAGACATTTATTAACACGACTAAACCCTTGTCAACTTTTGATGCCATCTGATTTTCAATAGATTTTAATCCAATCTGGGGTTCAAGGGTGGTTGGTTGATGATTAATCGGTAAAAATAGATAATCTGCAAGACTCGTTAATTATCGTAACATCGATAAAAATGACGACCGAAGCTTTGCCATAAAGTATTGGTTCAGAGTTAAGTTATTTTACTGCAATTTTCAGGATATTCCATTTACATTATCTATTTTTTACTATTATAGCGAGAACTGTTAGCTCTGTGTATAATCTCTCTTTATAATACATTTAAGTGATACAGCGGTGGGAATGGACATTTCTGAATTACATCTGTCTTACATTTACTTTGTAAACGTATATTTAATGAGTACAGTTGGTTGTTATTAAAATACTTCTTTAGATCAATTATCATTTTACAGATATTTGCCTTGTTTAAAACAGTGTACTTTTTGTCGCTTTTGTCAACTATGACTATATAGAATTGTCCGCCATATCGATTTTTGGGTTAGACATGGTTTTTCTTCTTTCAGAACAATTTTTTTTTAAAAACACACATAATTTTATACGTAATCCAAGTATACATTAAACATGAGCAAAAATAATTAACTGTGGTTTCCCCTTGTCAGTAGTGAAGAACGGGAGGCCCTGACAAGAACAGCTGTCTAGTCGTTCGGATTGGACGAAAAACCAAGGCCCCGTTTAACCATTGGCATGTATGTAAATACCCCCTAGTAAATGGATTTCGATAAAAGAGTAGGCCATATTGTCGCTGCCCGAGCACAGTTCCCCTCATGCCCGTTTTCATTAGCCCAGTCAGAGCATAACTGTAGGGCGTTAACCCCATTTCATTTATTAAGGGGTATTTAACACATAAAACCTTTTTTTAAAATATCACCAGAAATAAATTTTGAAGTAACCTGGTCCCGAGTTCATGAAGCATTCTCAGACTTAAGTTAAGAATTTACTCAAAACTGTTCGCCTTTTTCAAGTAAAATATAGCCTTTCATAAAATTTTCGTTGTTTTAATATATACAATACATCAATAAGAAACCACGTACAAAGTTTTTTGTTTCTGGATAAAAGATATTTCCCATAAACAGTGACTTAAGTCTGAGAATGCTTTGCGAACTTTGTGTCATATTTTTATAAACATGGTCTTTCGCAACTTTGTATTTTTTTAAAAATCGACCGATTCTAGATCCAGTTTATTGTCTTACCTTTGAGCTCATCGTTAACGTAGATATGATTGACATTCACTGAACTGTTACCAGGTGTGGCTGCGTTTAAAATATAACAGGATTTGCTGTACCAATAGAAATATGTACAACCTTCAGTAGATAAACATGATCGTGCACAGGAAATACGAGACGTGTCGTTTATTTCAATAGAATAAAACGAAGTCACAGAACTCTGTAAATCATACTTCCTGTAGAGGACCTGTTCACACGTGATGGGAAGAAATATCCCAAAAGTAATTCCAAGGGTATACTGTAACAACTTCATATTTTAAACTTCTGAAATGAAAAAAAAAAAAAAAAAAGTATCAATGATTAATTGAATTTCCATAGGTCTACAATTGGTATTATGTAGAAAAAAAGAGCGGAGGGGAGGGATCCACTAAACACACAGCAGGTCATTTCGGGACTTACATATTGTTCTATTTTATTTCAATAATATGCCTGGGCGTAGGGGGCTTTAACAGTCGGAGGAAACCGAAATCCCCTGATAGAGCCGACGGAGATGGACAGGCGACCTTATACCTTTTCAGGTATAAGCGGGGAATCGAAACCATGGCGCTTAGTATATTTAACGGTTAATCCGTAAAACTATCCAAGTAAGAGTTGTCAAGAGTGTAGTAATATCCAGTGGTCATGGATACCAAGGCGCTGGTTCGCGGGCTTAGAGGTCGGGTGTTCGATCCCTGCATTGACAGCGAAAGTTCATCTCGATTTTCCGGTGTGGTTTACGCTTGTCAGTTATGCGGAACTGGGGGCCTAAGAAGGACAGTTGTCTAGTCGTTCGGATGGGAGACAAACCGAGGTCCCGTGTAAACATTGGCATGCACGTAAAAGATCCCTTGGCAGTTGGAATTCGATATAAGAGTAGGCCGTAGCGCAGCTGCCCGGGCACAATTTCCCCCATGACACACTGTATGGCGTATGCCCGTCTTCTATTAGCGCAGGTTAGGTGCAGAAGAGTTAGTACGTTAAACCCCATTTCGTTTCTGACATTTATGTTTATAGTGTCCATGGAGAGTAGGTCATTGTGCCTATTTTCTCCAGCTAACTGGTCACACCATCGTGGTTTGTTAACAGCAGGGGTGATGTTAAGGACACATGTCTAGTCATTAAGATCAGTTTAGTAACCGTGGTTCCGTGTACACATTGGTGTGTGTGTAAAATATCTCTTGACAGGGAAACAAGGCCAGGCCGATTCCCCTTTGTCAGTGGCAAAGGCGTTTTATAGCTGAGGCGCTGGAGGCGCCAGCCGCCTCACGAAAAAAAAATCAAAGCAGTTGAAAAAATAACACGGGAGAAAAATGCTAAAACCGATGAGAAAAATGAAAATGTACCCTAGTTAGGGGGCCCTAGAGGCAGACAGAAGGGCCCCACGACTGACAAAAGGGCCCCTCTGGCCAAGGGAAAGGGCCCCCGAGTCCGAGTCAATCGTTTTCTGTAGACTGTTACTGTCGAATCTACTACTGAATGAGAATGAAGTAATTGCATTGGCATGAAATCATCAATCTATAGACACACACCCCCCGCGAAAGAGGGCCCTCAAAATAGTACAGCCTCCGCCATGATAAGCCTTAAAACGCCCCTGGTCAGTGGGGCTGGACGTAGGGCCTGAGAAGGACAGATATCGGCGTGCGCGTAAAATATCATTTGGCAGGGAAATAAGAGTAGGCCGTAGCTCTGCTGTCCGAGCACAATTTCCCTTATATCACACCGTATTGTTACGCTGCTTTCTATTAGTATCACCAATGTATAAGTAAGAAGGAGGACGTATGACATATGTTCGTCTTCATTAACCTAGTCTGTTCTCAGCATACTGGAAAATCGAAAAGATGTCTCGCGATGTGAACCTCTTCGTTTGTAACCGAGTGCTGGTAAAAACTACTTGAATAGATACAACCAACATTCCTCCTCAAAACAAATTCTACTTATTTACCTTCAATGAATTCTCAATAAATTAAAAAGATGCTAACACATTTTGAGTTCTATTTCGTTGACCGCTTTTACAATCTAACTATAGCTACGTCTTCTAAATGTTTTTTAACCATCTAAAATTTAAATATGTATACCCGTAAATGGATGTATTGTGTATCCTGTCTACTACGGGGATATGTATCATAATGTAGCTAAACAAAACAGTCTTTCATATACGCTCATGGTACAATCAAGTTCAGCATTGTTTTGTTTTACTGGTAGTAAGTTCCATTAGTCACATGAAATTATGTCCTACGTGTAAAGGGTCTGCTGCTATTGTTATTATATGCTTATGGCGTTTCACTCGACGTGGCACGGGCATAGCAATATACCGAAAGTAGCGTAACTCGGAAACCGGATGTGATTCCCCATCGCTACCAAGCCTATGTTACACCCTGGTTCGAGCTACCCCCTTACACCGAATTTCAGTCCTGGGACAGCCCTAGTGTAGCCGCCGACCATGAACAGAAAATAAAGACATTACGAGACACCGCATGCGTTGATCATTATAATGCAGTAGGACATGACCCTTTGTAGTATCAATTAAAAGAATGCTGGTCAATATTTGCTTAAAGAAAAAACACCATTAAAAATGTTTTTACATACTGTATGGGTATTAATTATGTCCACTTAATACTAAAATTATTGAAGACCAGCCTTTGTTCTTCTTCACAAAATATTTCATATATGTTGAAACATTAAAGTTGAAAGAAATCAATACAGAATCTGGGGTTCCTATATAGTAGATATATTAACCGTTAATGTCTTTCATAAATCTATACTAAAGTAGGTATGTTGTTTGGCCTCCTTGTGCAAGGTTGGCAGCATGTCGCCTACAATGGAGCTGTCATGAGGCTGAAATTTGGTGTTTAAGCGTAGCTCGGGCCGGGGGGTTCCTCTTCTAATTTAGAAGCTGGAGATTTGCACCGATGTCATAACTGTTGTTGCAGTGTTCTGGAGGGGAGGGGAGGGGAGGGGAGGGGAGGGGGGAACCATCCTGGTGAAGTAGTCTAGTTAAAATATGGAAATACCTTTAGAAGGTGTGTGGGTACCAACTTGTAGATGACCATGGCCTGTACACTGCCGTGGAGCAAGTGCATTCGTATCAAGGGGATTTGTGTTGAAAGATCGCACATTTGAAGTAAAATTAAATTATATGTTAGTTCCAAAATGTGTTAGTCTGTGTCGAGTGGACGGTAAACCCCACAACTCTCTCGTGTATTGCACCAAATTTATCCCAAAGTAAAGGACACTCACATAATTTTCTAATTTATACCTCTGTAAGAAACTTGTGGAGATGTGTCGAAAAAAATATACTGGTTCGGTTAAAGGTGTTAAGTATGAACATTTATTCAATCAATTTAAGAAAAACAGTCGTTGGATGTTCGCATTTTTTACTTATGCCATCTTCAAATCGGGATGGTGACCAGAAAATGCACAAGGTCGCCGGCAAACATAAAAACAACGCGAGTTAATATTCCCCAAATTACAAACTTGAAAAAGGTCGAGTTCTTGGCGTTCTTCGCGCGCTCTAAGATCATTTTCATTGTACTGTCATAATTCGCCATCACGCAGTGTTCATTTGGCGAAACTGCGCTTAAATTAATAAATAATGTGTTTTATACATAGAGAATCTCTGGTTATTTCTTACTTTATCAACTTGTGTTGATATTTTGTGATATCAAAAAACAAAAGGAAATTTTATTTTTCACGCAATCCTTTCTTACAGCAGTTTTCCTATTGACCCAGTATTCCCTTCAAGGTCAATTAAATAGAAAGTTTCTATATTTAAAATAAGTGGTTTCTTTAAAATAAAAGAAAGCAGTTCTCTTTTCATTGACCAGTCAAATTCGTGCAGATTATGTAATTTATCACACAAGCGATCATCTCTTGTCAAATGTGTTATTGGGTGATAAACTGATTTCTCACTAAGGGTGTTCAGGATTACGACTCCATAAAAACCCTTATAACTTGAGCATTGGAGCAGAAGGGAAGGATGTTAAAACTCATTTCATTTCACATCTTAAACCTGTTGTCCCTTACACGCTAGCTCGTAGTCTTAGAAAAGATAACAGAGAGAGAGAGAGAGAAATGGGGTTTAACGTCCACTCAACACAACCAGGTCATTTCGGGACTAACATGGTTTCAATTTTATTTCAATAATTCGCTTGCGCGTATGGGTCTTTAGCCGTGGGAGGAAACCGGAGTGCCCGGAGGAAACCCACGAGGTTGAGAAGGCGCCATATACGCTCACACCAGGGCTCGAAACCACAGCCGCAAGCCAGAGGTGACCGGCCAGCTAGAGGTCGAAGCGCGGCACTCTAGACCACTAGGCCATCCCAACCCCCCAGAAAAGATAAACCCAAAAGGTTGAAAGGAAGAAAGAAATAACAATATATGACAAATGTGTGTTATTTAATGGCGGGGGGTCAGCCATTAAACATATGCAAGTCTTTCTTTAGGCCCGAAATGTCAGATAAACTATTAATTAGACATTTATTAACATGCCAACATGCCAAGACTCTCATGTCCCCTCATATTGTGAATACAATGTTGTTATGTATATGTGCATTATGGTCAGTATAACATTATCGGTCAGTTTTAGTAGGTCTAAGGTCAGGTTGAAGAAGTGCAGTCTTCGTGCAAAGAAATTTGTAGAATGTCATTTCATTGTCAAAGTCAAAAGCACGGAATAGAACGGGTTTAGTCAATTTTGATTTAATCTAAAAATGAAGGAGTGCGACTTATCTTCGAACAACCAGTACGGTGGTGCTCACGTCTTGTTAAACCTTCAAAGGATAATATTTTTGCTCGCAATAGAGTAATTAGAACAACAATTTGAAATTATTCATTTTCCTTTATTTATATTCGATCTATTATAGCAACAGTGGCTACCTAGCTCTTTATATAAATCGTACATTTCAATCGTCAGAAGAGCGCAATATTTCAGCTTGAATAGATAATAGGGGCTTGTACTTTATCTACTTTAATATATATATATATATATATTCAAAATGGGTGTGATGCTTTTGTGACACGAGAGGACGAAAAGTATTGTGTTGAGCGTTCGTTGCCCGATCCAGAGTTGTCCCCTAACCCGAAGACCTCGCTTATACATGTTACTTCTCCTGACTGCAACATTTACCGCTAAGGAAAACCTTATTAATGTAAAACGTCAACAAAATAGATTGAAATAAAACAGCAATGTATTTGTTTCTTGCAATTCATCATTTAATAAATTCCGAGAAAGGTATTTATCGGGTGATTATTTCCAATAAAAGTATGGCAATTTTGTGTAGATGGAAAGTAGAAATGTCCAATCTCACTAGAAAAATACTGGATTCCCTTAAAACACAAAAAAATGTGTGGGTGTTCCCCGTATCGACAGCCCGACGATTAGGAATATCTTCACGCGTGACATCAAAGGTTGCACGCGGAGATTGCTCGCGTGATGTACATGGTGATAAAATTTATGAAGAGTCAGACGTACAACACTCTGAGATAAAAATCACGGAAAAAGACCGTGAACAATCAGAGAATGTAATAAGGATTAAATATTTGTGAGAGAGAGAGAAATGGGGTTTAAGGTCCACTCAACACAACCAGGTCATTTCGGGACAAACACATGGTTTCAACTTTATTTCAATAATTCGCTTGCGCGTAGGGGTCTTTAGCCGTGGGAGGAAACCGGAGGAAACCCACGAGGTTGAGAAGGCGCCCCTATCTCCATGCCACATACGCTCACACCAGGGCTCGAAACCACAGTCGCAAGCCAGAGGTGACCGGCCAGGTAGAGGTCGATGCGCGGCACTCTAGACCACTAGGCCATCCCAACACCCCTAGATATTTGTAATAAATAGTAAGCGATTAAAGACAACATCGTCTTATGTATGCAATGAATTCTCCTCCGAATTTGCACCCGTTTCAGGGGTATTCCGTGGCAATTACCACGTTACGAGAAAGATTTTGAGCAACAATATGATACATTAATTTGTTCGATTATGTTTTAGTCCAAATACACCATTAAATCACCCAGTTTGTACGAGGGAATGTATATGTAATGCATTACAAAATACTCTACCAATCGTCGACAGTCTCCCATTATCTGGACGAATGAGGGCAATTTTGGAAAATATTTAGTATTGTTGTTGTATATTGGACATTTGGTTCCCTAATTCTGTAATCACAACAGACCCTGGCCATTAATGGGTTAATATTTTTCATTACAATATAAAACTGTATTGGCTATCAAACAATACATATCTAATAAATAGAACGACACTATTTTAAATACGTTCTTTTATAAGACTCGTTAATTCATAAATCCGACAGAAATATGCCAACATAAATAAAGCCCATGTGTCTTCCTAACTTTAAATGGTTTGGTCATTTCATTACCAAACCGGCGCCACTACAACCCCGACCCCCCCCCCCCCAAAAAAAAAACCCCCGTTGATTTCAAGCGATTCCTCTTCCTTTTGCCATAGATAACAAAGTTAAATTACACCATGTACCATGTTCCTGATGCCCTTTGGCCGGTTTTACGAAATTTTATTTAAGATAAAATCCAATTTTAGTAATTTGATTGGATAATATTAGATTGATTTTAGTGCTTACCAATTCGAAAATGAAGTATCTACTAAATAAAATTTGGATTCGGGAAACAAGGCTCTGGTTATAATTATCTGTAAATAACGACAACTGTAAATATTACCTACCTGTTTATGTTCCGTTACCGATTTTTCATGATTAAAAAACCTCAAAATTTTCTTAAAAAACCGAACAGATTGCCAGTAACATCCTGTTTTGTGTAGTCAGTTAAGTTATCACTGACGCCCAGCAAGATCATCAATATACTACTTTATACATATTTCCGTGAATGATATAAGCAATCAATACCAAGGTTTATAGAGAAGTACGATAAGTGAACTACACTCACACTTGATCTAGTGTTAATGGAGCTAAATCGCGAATATTTGGGACCTACAAATTGCCCCAAATTGGTCGCAACGCATATAATAATGTAATCTGATTGCATATGAACTTATTTACATTCAATTGTTTCCGTATGGACTATAATTTCAAATCAGTTATGTCCAGCGAAATATGACATGATTCTCAACCGAATCGAAATTTTTAGTGTGGTTATTTCAGTCTATTGCGCATGCTCTCGAAATAAGCTATGACATCGTCTTTTCTGGTCGCTTGTTACAAATGACGCTGAAACGTACTATGGCATACGATTCGTGTACCAGTGATAAAATGTTTAATGTTTCTTAAATATCCATAATCAACCCTCATCATCTTAATATGTCGAATTTGAATCTAATCTTCTGCTCAATTGATGATTATAATTTTGAAAAAATATGATAATCGAGGCTATGTTTTGTATTGTACCGAATTAAATAACGGTGATCGGGGCAAGGCGTACAATTCAAAAGCAAATATCGCGGATCTAAGTGAAGCAATTTGACATATTTACCTTATCTATTTTTTACGTTTAAAAGCGAAACCAGTCAACCGTTTATCTTATCTCATCCAATGCTCGTTAATTAGATTGGAATAGAATAGAATAGTACCTGCACTTATTGAAATGGAACCAATTAGGTCGGATATATATATATATATATATATATAAACATACTGTAAATAAAAGATTCTACTTTCCGGTACAAGTGTATAAAAATATGAGGTTTTAAGATGGAAAACAACCACTTAGTTTTATATAATCAGTAAATCAGCTGTGTATACTCCACACAAACTAGTAAAGCGATTATAATTTTATTTAATTAACTGCGCGGAGTAGACGATTTTTCACAGTAGGATGCATACAAACCCTGTGAAATATCAAATACTAGTTAAAGTAGCTAAGTCTCTAACTCAATATCATCCAAAATCTTCAACATTGAAAACACGAATTATTTGTCAATTTAAATCAACATTGATGTTGTTATCTCACCGGACAAAGATGGGCGCCTGATATCTAATATTTAAAACAAAATAAAAAAAAACACTACTGGTACACAAATCGTGTACCATAATGCGTTTCCGCTGTAACAAAAGACTCGAAGAACGAGGCTAAACACATTGCACCAAACCAAACGGCGTATGTAGACTGGAATAACCAGACGCTAGAAATTTGCTTTCGATTGACACTCCTGGCTTATTCCGCCGAACATAACTGATTTGAAATTTAGAGTAAAAACGGAAACCATTGAATGTAAATCAGTTTATATACATTCATATTACAGTATTACATGCGCTGCGACCCACTTGTGTCAATTTCTAGGTCCCAAATATTAGCGAGAGAGAAATGGGGTTTAACGTCCACTCGACACAAACTAGGTCATTTTGGGACTAACATATGGTTCCAATTTTATTTCAATAATTTGCTTGCGCGTAGGGTCTTTAGCAGTGGGAGGAAACCGGAGTGCCCGGAGGAAACCCACGAGGTTGAGAAGGCGCCCCGATCTCCATGCCACATGCGCTCACACCAGGGAGCGAAACCACGGCTGCAAGCAAGAGGTGACCGGCCAGCTAGAAGTCGAAGCGCGGCACTCTAGACCACCAGACATGAAAAAAATAGCGATTTAGTTCCTTTAAAGATACTTTCCCATTTAAAAAAGAAAAGAATATCCAACAATATTTCACACCTCGGATATATGGCGGGTGCTAAGAATTTTTGCAAAAAGCTGACAACAGTAAGTTATTCCATTTTATAGTTATGCTTTGATCTACATTGCCAAAATGAGTGAATTAAAAAAATGAGTGAATTAAAAAAAAAAAAAAAAAAAAAAAAAAAACTGAAGTATTTTGTCAAGTAGAAAAGATAAATATTTCTATTGTTGCATAAAATATGTATATCTTTGTTTTGTATTTGTATAAAGTTTGCACAAGAAAAAAGAATGCTCCATTGAGGGAATGGATACCAGAGATAATAAATCATTTCTGGTATTGTAGCAGGAAGGTTACAGGGGATAATGATGTCATGTACAAAATAAAATTCTGATATCATTGCTTTACTTTTCTTTCAATTTTGAAACCAATTATCTGAACAGAGATGTATATGTTCTATTTTTAGAACCGATGGTGAGTGTACATTCTTGGGTCCTTAATATATCGCCAAGTGTTCTTCTGGAATGTGAACATGAAGATTTATCTGACCAACAGAAGTCGTGGCTGAAGCCAGATGGAGAACCACACATAGCACTCTAAATCATTATGTAAACTTTAGATATGCTGTACACCATGTTTATATACACTAGTCGTTAAAATGGCTTTATGTTCAGTGTACACATTGACATGTAAAAAAAAGGATCCTTGACAGTGAAATTCAAAATGAGAGCAGGTCATAGGGCCGCTGTCTGGGCAAAATGTCGCTCATTGCACTGCCTGTCTTCATTAGCCGGGATGTAATGAAGTTTAAAATGTTCTTACAATGAGACATACAGGGGAATTAGAAAACTTCCACCAACATATTTTAATGTATGCTGCAAAGAGATTTTCATAGAGGTACGTCATTAATTTTGTATATAGCCTGAATAAATCCCCAAATCCAAATATATTTTGATGGCTTTTTTTTGTTGTAGCCACCCAATGTACAAGGCTAGAAACTATTTAGCAGTTATCGACTACCAGCGACACAAAGACAGAGGACAAGCCCTTGACACAGCCGGGAATCCGAGGTGAGTTTGCTTGTTATGGTGTAGGATCTAGCAAGTACTATATCGATCAAGTCTGTTTATTGAGTCAAGTGGTGTGGTTTTGATACGTAGCTGACTTGATATGGAGTAGGGTCGATTCCCCACCCACACACACACACACACAAAGTTTCCTCCCACTGCTGCTGACAAAATAGTACCTTGTTAAATTTTAGTCCAGAAATGACCGAAATTGTGTCAAGTGTGCACTACCCCCTCCCCCGTTCTTGGCATAACAAAATACAAATGTTATTCGCATACACTGATTTTTATTTATTATATTTTAATGCTTTGAATTTACAATTCTTGTGGAAAGCTGATTGGCAGACACATTCTATATCCACTTCCATCTCTACACAGTGGTTGCAAACACACCAGCCAAAATTCCTTTTACCATTCACAGATTTTAAATCACCCATAAACTGTATATATATATGACCGCTGGCAACGGTCTTGGGATCTTGCAGACACAAATAAACTTTATACGTATCATCCTGACTAACAACACTTTTACATTTGGCGAAACAAATTACATGTAGGCCTACAAACAAATTCTTGGTATAGCGATGAGTACCAAGTCGGCGCCACAATTAAGTAATTTAACAATGGGATTTCTTGAGGAAAAATTATACTAAAATTGTGGAAATTGAACATGGCGTGGATTACAGAATATATTTAGAAAATCAGTTGAAACGATTCCTAGACGACGTATTCTGTATTTGGAATGAACGATTTGGCAACATTGCAGATTTGCAACACATAATGAATGATTTAGACCTAAATATAAAATTCACAATTGAAACGAACGATCTGCAAATCGCATTCTTGGACGTTCTAGTGAAACGAAGGGGAGAACTCCTTATAACGGATATGTATTTTAAAGAAACCGATACCAAAAATTATCTTTCGTACAAATCATGTCATCCACGCCATACCAAAAATAATATACCTTTCTCTTTAGCTAGAAAAATATGCACAATTGTGATAGATGAAGACCTCTGGGTTGTCAGATTAGGTGAGCTAAAAAGAAATTTATTGAAACAGTATTACCCCCTCGAGGTAATAGAAGTTGGGATAAAAAATGCTTTGGCAATTGATATCCAAACACTGCGGGCTACTCAAGCAAAAGACAATTCGGATAATATCATTACCTTTGTCGCTACTCATAACCCACAACATCCCAACTTCGTTAAAACAATGTACGAGAGCAGGTCACTCCTGGCATCAAACGACAACCTCAAAGCGAAATTTGATAATGTTCAATTCATTAAATCACAAAGACAGCCACCTAATCTGAAACGCCTCCTAACCAGAGCAAAATTCAATTCATCTATCACAAGGACCGGTTTTTATGTATCTAAATGCCTGGATCTTCGATGCAAATGTTGTGACCATATAATACCAAATAACCAATATAAATTTCGTAACAATACGTTTAGCGTCAACGACAATATGAATTGTGACACAAAAAATCTCATATGTCTTGACGTGTCTGGGTTGTGATTTTTTCTACATAGGCGAGACATCTACTCATCTACGGGATAGAGTACGCAACCATCGACGGGATTGCAATATTGAAAATGGGCCCTTATTTGTAAATAGACATATCTTTAAATGTGCGCAACATCTACAAATAAAATTTCAAATTTTCCCTTTTGATAAAATGAAAGTCGATGACACCACGAAAAGGAAATTAATGGAAAATCATTTTATTAAAAAATACATTCCTCGACTTAATAGTCAATAAGTAACAATTGGCGATTAGCCTCATTTATTTATTAATTTTCTTTAATCTATCTCATGATAATCTTTCATTTATTGTTCCCATATTGAACCCATATACCACAGATTAACACACGTGTGTACATGTTTTGTATTAGTTAGATTAACTGTGTAACAATAGACAATGGTAACTATAGCTACTTAAAACCACAGTGTTACTATGTAAATATGTATAAATATATACTATTCAAAAAAAGTAGGGGATATTTGATTTTTAAGTGTTATTAAAGTCACCTAATGAAACTGACGAAGAAACAAATGACAAAATGAAATGAAGTTCACATTCATCGATTTATTCCAAATGATCGTTAGACTAAGTAAGGCACAGACTGACCACTATAAGGGTAAAATGATACCCGGGGTCAAACAGCAAAGTTACCACAGCATCACAACAAAGTCAGTAACGGGTAAATCCTCCTCTGTTTGCCAAACAAGCATTGATCCGACGTGGCATACTCCTAATGAGACGTCTAAGGTCATTTTGGTCCAGATTGTCCCATTCCCGTTGCAACGCAGCAGCAAGTTCTTGGACATTGGCAGGACGTTGTTGACGTTGACGTAACCTCTGTCCAAGCATGTCCCAGACATGCTCGATGGGCGAGAGGTCGGGACTCAGTGCTGGCCAAGGTAATGTGGTGATGTTCTGCTGTTGGAGGTAACCTGTAACGATCCTGGCCCTGTGACATCTTGGGTTGTCATCCTGGAAGATGAAACGGTGGCCATGACGTCGTGCGAACGGCACAACATGGACTGCCAAGATGTTGTCCCGGTAGTACTGGCCTGTAACACGCCCTGCAACAACATATAAGCCGTTTTTCCAGTAACAGTGATGCCTCCCCACACCATAACAGAACCACCCCCAAATCGATGACGTTAACGTCTTGGAAGCGCTCGTTTCGACGACGCCACACCCTCCTACGTCTGTCCAAAAAAATCAACAGTGAACCTTGACTCATCTGAAAACATCACATTGCTCCAGCGTCGATTATCCCAACGACGTCTTGCCTGAATGTGATGATCTCTCAAACAAGGGATCACGCGAGAACGTCGGGCGCGAAGGTGACCCCTATGCAGTCGATTCCGAATCGTCTGGCCACTCACTCTCACACCAGTGTCTGTTTGAAGACGAGCGCTGATCTGATTTGCTGTGATGACACGATTTCTCAAGGCCAAGGTACGGATAAAGCGATCCTGGGCTTGAGTTGTCGCTCTTGGTCGACCTGAGCGTGGTCTGTCCTGTACAGATTGTGTATCACGGTATCTGGACCATAGCCTGCTTATGACAGACTGAGAAACATTCACCGTCCGCGCCACAACCGCCTGTGTTGTGTCGATCTGTAGCATGCCAAGGGCACGTAACCTTCCATTTTGGGTAAGCCGACGCATATCAAAATTTGTTTTCTGGTCACTAAAACAATTAAACTGATGTTTCCACCCTGGAATTCAATGCCACAATGACTGTAACATTCAAAGTCAGAGTCGTGCAAAACTTGGGTTGGACCCCCATGATGATCCCAAGCATCACCTGCATTCCATGCGGTAGCTATTGGTGCGTTTGGGCGTCACATGTTTCTTCTGTTAGGTTCTATAGTGACTTTTTTCGTAGTCATTTGCATATTTTAGTATTATGCCCCCAAATTCAAATATCCCCTACTTTTTTTGAATAGTATACTATAATGTCCATCTTTATACAATGACATTATTTATGAATAGTCCCAAAACGGACGAAAAGTACTTTAAAATGTTAAAATGTTATTAAACCAGTGTTGAAATCAGTTTGTGTCGGCATACCTTTTATCTTTTTATCATTTACCGTGAAACAAAGTAGTGCAACTTTGCGGTTGTCCTAATAATTTTGGATATATAATATATATATATATATATATATATAGAAATATGAAGTTTCTAGAAAGAAAAAACTAATAATTTCATCTTAGCTAGCGCTTTCACCCACTACGGGGATCGTCAGGCTTTTAATAATTATTAAAAGCCTGACGATCCCCGTAGTGGGTGAAAGCGCTAGCTAAGATGAAATTATTAGTTTTTTCTTTCTAGAAACTTCATATTTCTATATACTTTTACCTGAGAGTAGAATCTTTTATTTATTCTATTTTATGTATATATATATATATATAGACACAAATAAACTTCATCACATCAAGCCTCTCTTAGGAGACTGGCCAATTTCATATCGTACGAGCAGGAGAGATGAAGTTGTCTTGTATCGCTCTCGCATAAGTCATACTGTTTTAACTCACATTTTCATATTAAAGCGAGAGCCTCAACCAGAATGTCAACACTGCCATGTTTCTTTGACAGTGAAGCACATTTTGATTGAGTGCAAGTATCTCAAAGATACAGAGAGTGAGAAATGGGGTTTAACGTCCACTCGACACAAATTAGGTCATTTCGGGACTAACACATGCTTTCATTTTATTTCAATAATTCGCTTGCGCGTAGGGGTCTTTAGCCGTGGGAGGAAACCCACGAGGTTGAGAAGGCGCCCCTATCTCCATGCCACATACGCTCACACCTGGGATCAGAACCACAGCCGCAAGCCAGAGGTGACCGGCCAGCTAGAGGTCGACGTGCGGCACTCTAGGCCATCGCAACCCCCCTCAAATATACAAGATTACGGGATTACTGTTGCCAATCACTTCATCAGTTGTTTGACAACCGGGTCTATATTGTAAAGCGCTAGATTTCTTAAAAGAGACAAAGTTTTACCGACAATTTTAATCGTATATATCTGATTTTCAATTTCATGTTTTAAATATATATATACATTAAGTTGATATTTATTTTTAATTGATATTAACTGTGATATTTGGTTTTATTTATGTATATGTAATAGATAATATTGTGATTATTTGTTTATAGTTTGTCGCGGGAAATCTCACCATGTTTGGCGCAATATGGCCCGTTTGGAGCTGACGTGCCATTCAAACAACATTTCATTCATTCATTCTTCATTCAAGTCTCTCACAAAGACTGAACAGGCGAGGCGACCCTACTCCTTGTAACGTACAACCGGGGAATCGAAACCCCGACAGTTGACTCAATGACAGACCTTGTGATACCGTGCGCGCACACAAACCATTCGCCCCCACCTTTTGTACTGTAATTAATAAATTCAACAAGCTTCTTTAACCTTTGTATTTTACATATTTTCAGATACACAGGATTAGCATTAGTCTAGGTGATTGCTATTATCCACCACCTAAATATTTAGAATAATGTGATAGTTATAGTGCAGATTAATGTTATTTACAGTCGATATATAGCAAAATCTATGTATGATTCTCTTTTAATTACATTTCACTTATTACTTTCAAAAACCAATTTTGATTTTGCCGTGGTCTTTACGGTTCTTCCAGACTTCATCGTCAGGTTTATTAGGCCGTAAAGACCTCCCTGACTTGTTGACAGATTCGTACACCCAAAGAGTCTGTAACTGAAGTCAAAGAGGGCTGAGCGCTCAACTACAACATTGGAATAATGTGAACAAAACTGTTTGAAATTCAACAGTTTCATCACCCAGGAAAATACCACTCAACAAGAATTATGCAGATAGATGTTTGAAGGGTTATAACACATCGTATTAGCCTGTTCTGTAATTGTATTGCCTGTTCTATAATTGTATTGCCATTTGCCTTGTTATAGTTCTTGTGCACTTTTATTTATTATCTAGTTGTGGATGACTCTTAAAATAATCTAGGTTCCATTTATTGTTGTATTTATTTCATAAAATGGTCACCCTAGGAACCTGTAGGAAGTCCAGTTTCACAAGTCGCCATAGTAGAATATTGCAAAGGTTAACTTCTTGAAAAAAAAAATGAAATAAAATGGGGTTTAAGGTCTTACTGGGCTATTCAAGGCGGGCATACACCATACAGTGTGCTACGAGGGAATGTTTGCCGTAGAGCGACACTTACGCCCACAGAAGTGCGAATTTCATGTTGTGGAATGAAATGGCAATGAAATGAGCACATCGGTAGAGTTTTCATAACACTTGAAGTGTTTTTGGAAGTGGTTCTAAAGTGAACACGTCGGTTTAAGTGTTCCTAGAAGTGTGTTAACAATTAACATTTCGATGGAGTTTTTAAAACCATTTCAAGGAAGTTTGAAGTGTTCCTAGAAGTATATAATAAATGAACACGTCAGGGGAAGTGTACACTTCATTTCGGTACGGGTAAACATTTACTCTTCAACCCCCCCCCCCCAACATTACTCACGTGAGAATACAAATTTAAACGTGTTAACTTTAGTTTTTAAAAGACCTTTAAACTTTATGTCGTCAATTTAATCATTAGTAAAAACAGAAAATGAAGATGGAGACAGTTCACAGCCTTGGTGTACCCCGCAATACACTGAAAATATTTCCTGAAAGCCGCTTTATTTTTTTTTGTTAAAACTCACACATTTAGATAATATTCAATCCCTCAAGAAAGACCTGCAATAGGCAGATATAGATCTTGCATAATGTATGTTTAATGTATTCTACATATATTGACATGTATTTCGTAATAAATGTTCAACCTTTTTTAGTGTCGAACAGCGATATATTGTTGTTATTTGTTACTGGAAGTCATATTGACAGGCGAAATAGAATTTATATAAATAAATCTTGCTCAAGTTAAATATTTAATGTATTATTGAACATGTAATACCTAATCAATACTGTTATGAACGGGAACTACCATATTTGGCCTATTTGTGACATGCGCTAACTGCACTCAGACGCTGTTACTTTCTCGCACCACAATACTTTCGAATTCTAATATTATTAGTTTTCTAAATGTTCACGAATGAATATTTGGCACATCTTCACAGGTTTGCATCTGTTTGACTCTAGCGTAGTACCATGAAGTATCTACCCAAGTATATGTTTTAATAAATTAGACATATATCCTCAGATCCCCAAGAACTCTTTCTACTACCATAATATTGTGGTGACAGGTTACTTAATGAAGAGATATTTCTACGCCTGAATTGTCACCCTTTATATTCATTAATTTGAAAGAGAGAGAGAGAAATGGGGTTTAACGTCCACTCGACACAACTAGGTCATTTTGGGACCAACATATGGTTTTTAATTTTATTTCAATAATTCGCTTGCGCGTAGGGGTCTTTAGCAGTGGGAGTGCCCGGAGGAAACCCACGAGGTTGAAAAGGCGCCCCTATCTCCATGCCACATACGCTCACACCAGGGCTCGAAACCACAGCCGCAAGCCAGAGGTGATCGGCCAGCTAGAGGTCGAAGCGCGGCACTCTAGACCACTAGGCCATCCGAACCCCCTTATTTTGTTTACATACAGGACCGGAAAACACAAGAAATAATCCAATGAGCCTTAAACGGTGCAACAACCGTAAATTTTCAAAAGGGGATAAGAAAGGCAATATCTTCAATGTGAAAAGAGCGAAGTACGTGAAATAGAGAAGGAAAGACCGACCTAGTGCCGAGGAGCGACGACCGAAAGGCAGCGAAAGACAACATGAAGTAAGATTATGGAGGTTGTTTGCCAATTTTCTTAAAAGCTTGATGGACATATTCCACAGCTGTAACGTCTTCTTGACGATGTCCTACGCTAACAAATAATGAAAGATGATAGTAGATATAATAAAAAACAAAAGTAGTGCGAACATCCTGGCTCTTGACTGCTTCACAGCCACAATGACTGCTTCATTTTAAGTCATTGGTAAGCCCCTGTTTTAGAACAAAAGATGTCTGGTAAGTTGTCAAAAATGATCATTTTTTTTAATTTAATACATTTATTGAAAAACACTGTTCATCAACTTGATAGTCTTGGTTTCTTCAATGATTAGACAGCATAGATAACCATTGGACCTCTTATCATTTAATACAACTCGGACTTAATGAGACGCATTGATCAACACATTAAATAAAAGGCATCAATTTAAGTTCTGTATCTGAATACCTTTATAAACTGGTAAGCAACTTAGAAAATGATTGAAATATTCACGTTAGAGATTGAAAATTCCGTAAACAAACAAAACTCCATAACAACCATTTGGTCAGAGTTAATGACAGACAGTTATAAAGCCCTATTGTGTTATCAGATTATGAGTTATTTTTCTGCTGCGTGATATATATTATGAAAATAAACAGATTTAGCTTGATTATATTTTACTTTCCCGCAAAGACACACAAGGAATCAATAAAGATAAACAAAAGATAATATATACCCGTATAAATTCTGTGTAGCGATTACAACCAATTGTTTTTCTTTTTATAATTAACAAATACCTGTTTTGTAAGATGTATTTATTCCCTGACGTATTTAGCCAGAATATGTCTAATGTTATTGATCAGTTCTATTCTAGCCTCGTTGGCTGAGATATTTGATTTTTGCCCTTTGCTATATCCCTCTAGTCGCGCAACCGTAAATTGGTATTTTGTTTGTTCACATTATGTTATGAAGTATGCAGCAGGTCATTATGTGGGGAACCGTGTCAAAAATCATACCCAATCACTCTAATAGGCACGGCCAGCGACCTTTTAAGCTATCAAAGGGATTTCCAACTGCCATGCGTTAACTACATCGCTTATAATTGAATGTCTTTTGTCTTGGGGCAGGTGTTAATATATTGCCTGTGTAGAAAGTTGGATAATGGATAAGCTGGATCACCTAAGAAGACGATAGTCAGGCACACATTATTGACCTCAACCTACTTGTCGGCAAATAATGCTCCAGACATCCATTTATCATTTAATTAGGAGTTTGACTTCCTGGTCAACCAATGTTTAAGTCTATGAACTCATAACTATTATTGACAACCGCTTGAACAATGGTAGAGTACCACAAGGTTTCTGTTATGGAAGTCGGCATGGTTCACTTCAATCCTAACAAAGGAATATAACTGGCCGACCGATACCAATTCACAACTTTATTCAATTTTTCACTCCATGGAAATTTTATGAATTTGTCCTTGATCGCCATTTGGACGTTTTCCATGTCTTATATATCATCTTACAGGCTTATAATACAAATTTTAAAAAAAAATATAGGAGGCATATAATTATACTTAAGCATACACACAGAGAATCTCCTACGAGTGTTTTTTGATATAAAAAAACCCCACGAGTTAGAGATTTTATTTATCACCCAACCCTTTCTTACATGCACAAATAAATGAATATAATTTTTTGGTATAAATTTCACTTTTACTGAATACACTTCAGCGTAGTGATACATCATTTTTTGACAGCAGTTTATCCTATTCCAAAATCCTATATATTGAACCATCGGTTATTTTCCCCTCATTTCCTGATCAATTGGTGTTTATCTAAATGTTATTATTTGAAAATATACCCAGATTAAAGCTCGATGTAAAATACATAAGAAAGTTTTAATGAGTTTATTAACTTGTCGCTTGAACATGAATAACAAGGAAGTGATCATATTAAAAAATATTCTTTGGTACCTACAATATGCGCATTTCCTAATGGCCAATTAAACTAGTTATAGCAGCGTTATGATTGTTTAAGATTTTATATTTTAATTTTTGCAGTATATTCTTAACGTTTTATCGTCGCAGAAAGTTGATCAATTAGCCTAAATAATGCGTCCATAATTCAAATCAAGTTGAGTAAGTTAACTTTAAACGTCCACATCTCAGCAACTGCCCCCCCCCCTATTAACTCGGAAATGTCCACATTAGGCGGAGGACTGGGAAGTTCTAACTAGCTTAGTTTTTACAAGTCGTTGCAACTCACCGCTGTACGAAGTTTTAATATTTATTTCTCGAGAAATAACCCTAATGTGTTGTAAACCGAACTGCCACACTCCAATTTATGTGCCAGAAACGTTTTAAACAAATAATCTAAACGACAGCATTTTTTGTCCTCGCAATAATAAAGTAGTGAGACGGCGAGCTCTCAGCCAATGAAAATCTAGTAAATAGCGAATAACAGTAAATACACGTGACCTTAAGGAGAATTTAATAGATCATTGTCGTTGTTTTGCTATAATATAATTAGGACGATTTTTTTTAGCCAAACTCGTTGTAAATCATATTTCTAATGAAAAGAAAATGCGCGCTATTAATACTGGTATTTACCGGTGTCGGCTAACATGTAATATGTGCATAAATGTGAAAGATTTAGATCAGCAATGACTCATTCAGTCATTGGGTAGAGTGTCCAACTGACAGCTGCTTACAACTTGGCGATTATGTGCCGTGTTTTCGGACCCGCCACCCCATCAGACAGTCAGTTTTCCCCGATGCCAGACAAGCTTTACCTCCGTGAAGCCGCTGCCGGTAATACCTGACGGGCTTGTCCTCTCTCAACAAATTTTAAGCTGTTTGTAGCCAGTGTAAATGTGATGAATCAATTTATTATTCTTAAGAAAGTACACAACACTGTGGAATTATTTTTAGCATGCATCGTGTTTAACGTCACGCCACAGCTCCGAGTATTAAGATAATTTGAGAAGGGTTGGAAATGTTTGATAGCAATGATATAGGCCTATATATAATCGAATATAGATAATCAATCAAGGTGTGTGAAGCTATATTTTATTAGAGGCTCTCTTCCTACTGTATTTGTCTTTGCGTGTGTAGACATACATACTTTGCATTGTCGAGTTCACCCTAATATTAACTGGTTAGAATAGATCCCCTAAGCCCACCCTTCCTCATCTCTAATAAAGTCGACACTGTAGCATCCGTATAATATAACTATGCATAAATCAAATGCAAGGCCCAGCCTCCCCCCTCATACACTGCTTAATCCCCCACCCTCCATATATAAGGTCGGAAATACCTTTTAATATCAATATACCCACAAAATGGAAATTCCTAAAGCCCGACCACATCCATACCAAAGGCACCTCTAAATTAACTGATGTTTTGTGGACAATTATTTGTGTTTGCTAAATTATGACTTTTTGAAATTAATGCATAGGTATAATACAGGTTGTGTTCTAACATACTGGCTAAATGTCCCTTGTTTGTCCATTCCCCTATTTTAAAAAAATATATATAGACTACTTGGTCTTGCTCAAAGGAGCGGTGTATGGGAGTATTTAAAATAAATTATTTTTTTTTAACATTATTTATTTAAAATATAGGCTATAGTTTGTACATTCAACATTCTTCTTCATCATCATCATCATTTACATCATCATTATCATCCAATAAAGAAGGGTCTACTAAATAATTGTACGTCACATACGTGATAGATTAAAATAAAATAAACCTGTGTGCTATAAGCTTAAAAGACAAAATACAGGCCATAAAACCCAGACAAACAAATAAAAGACCATGTATTGCATCTAGACTGACTACCAAGTCTATACATAATTAATAGTATAACACATGTGTGATAGATTAAAAGTTATAAAAACAAAGACACACATGTCTTTGGCGGGGCTAAAAGTTTTCTTTATTTTGATTGGTCAAAATGGCACTCGGCAACAAACTTCGGCAGTTTCCAGGTGATTATAGTGCGTATTCCTACAGCGTGTAAGTTTACTTTTTAGGTGATTAGGTTAAAAGAATTCCATTTTTAAAAAAAAATAATTATGAAATACTGGTTTATGCTGGATGTGTGGAGATCATGTTTTTTAAATTAGTACAAAGAGACGTGTAATTTAAAAAATTAAAATCTTCCCCACAGGTTGTTGCAACGAACTTGAACGATAAATTTCTTCGATCTTTCGCCTACATATATATGTGTTGTGCTGACTGCTTTTTATAAGATTTTGACACTTCCAAGTCTCTAAGAGGGGGTTGGGATGGTCTAGAGTGCCGCGCTTCGACCTCTAGCTGGCCGGTCACCTCTGGCTTGCGGCTGTGATTTCGATCCCTGGTGTGAGCGTATGTGGCATGGAGATAGGGGTGCCTTTTCAACCTCGTGGGTTTCCTCCGGGCTCTCCGGTTTCCTCCAACTGTTAAATACCCCTACGCGCAAGCAAATTATTGAAATAAAATTAAAACCATATGTTAGTCCCAAAATGACCTAGTTTGTGTCGAGTGGACGTTAAACCCCATTTCTCTCTCTCTCTCCCTCTATGTCTCTAAATGGTTTACGTTCACTAACAAACCCTTTGCGAGTGCGCTTCGCCAGCCTCATATGAACTTAATCCAAATAAAATTCACGGATGATATCTGAAAATGTCACTCAGAGATTACTAGAGTTATAGTTTCAAACGATCATTATTCTACTCAAGTATTTAATGATCCGCTATGGTTGAAAGTAAAATCATCTCTAAAAGCAGAAAGTCACACAATAATAATGCCCCCCCCCCCGTCCCGAAGTAGGCTTTTGAGGGGAATACCGTTCAGATCAATTTTATACAATATGTAATATTTCCTAAAATCTGCAGTTATAGCAATTTAAGTAATGCGGAGGTTGCCACCGTGGCCATCTTGGATTTAGGTGTTATTTTTGTTTTTTGACTGAAAAACTTAGACTAAAACGGCGCCATTTTTGTCTGACATAGGCCTGTCTATAAGTACGTCTGTCGCTGTCTAATGTGGAAAGTCTACGTTCCCTAGCGTTAGTATTCATTTCAAGTTAGGGAAATGTTAGCATCTACTAAACGGCTAAAATATTTCTTAAAGCCAAGTCAAGATTTGATCAAGATCGCTGAGATGCAAATAACGTTAGGGCATGTGATTGTTGGCGAGATTGTATGTTAGAGTTGGGATTAGTTCTAGCTCAGCTTACATCTCGTGACCTTGAACCAAAATTGAAGTTCACCTTATGAAATGGTTCTTACATTGCGGAAACGAATTTCATGGAATCTTTTCACCGGATGTATACATACATGCGTAGTTAAATCTAACCTCCGACCGAAGTGGTGAGAATAGCTAAACTGGTTTAGCTTAGAGTACGTGTGAACACGATCCTGTCTTCCATCCTGCACCGCTGACAACGGTGATTACGCCGGAAAATGGAAAATCCTGTTGTACCGTCTCGGCCAGTGCAGGGATCAAACACCGGACCTCCATGCTAGCGAGTCAGCGTCTTAGCCACCGCGAACCCCCAGGCACATAATATGAACTAGCGCCCCACAGAATGAATCGTCAATGGAATGTTGCATAACATGCTATAATGCGCGTGTTACTTTGATTTATTGATAATGACACATTGCAATCATTTTTCATTTCTTAAAGTATGAACATCTGTTTCAATAGAATATTGTTTATATACATACAGACGACTATTCACCACTGTGTTTGACAGTTTATTGTACAACAAGTTAACAGTCATGCGTCTTGTATTTACCAGTGTTCTAGTAGTTGTTATACTGGTTATAGCCTCGACAGGATACCGCCGTATTGACAGATATAACGTCAGATATGGCAAATCACGCTACAGATACAGTTACTCAAGACACAGAAACAGTTACTCAAGACATCGACCATTTGGTATGTTAATGAAATGTTTGACGTAATATGATTTAAATCCGCTCGAATAACCTCTGGTGCGACTTTCCACTACAACCATGCAGATCTTTATGTAGTGAAGCCACGCTGGCTGAGTGGGTAAGACGCTGGTTCAATAGCCTGTACCGCCTTCGGCTCGTCCAAATGTTTAACCATGGTTCAACTAGGTCTCGACCATCCTTGCGCACCCGAAATTGAAATGGCAACATGGTTAACCCACCTCTTGAGGTTGGTTGGGGCTGGTTAATTAAAATTAAAAATGGCGGCCCGCGACAAAACATGTAGTGTGTTGGAATTGTTTTTTTTTTTTTTTTGAAAATATAACGTATTCTACCAATTTTGCCCCAGAACCTCAGAGTTATTTAATTCAGGTAAGATATTTTAAACGGCAATTTCATATTTTTTAGTTATATTTTTAAAATATATTAAAATAAAGCCCTAAAATAGATTGTATCTATAAACAGTCCTACCTTGTTAAAGAATAATCCTATTAATCCTATAATTCACTGTTGCCAGTTGAGAAATTGGGGATACCGGAGAAAACCCACGAGGTTGGATTGCGGTGATAGAGATGGTCAATAATAGATTTTCTGATTTTCCAATTCAGATCCGTGTAAAAATGTGAGATGTTCGTTTGATGCCAAGTGTAGAAAGGGTAAATGTTTATGTGGAAATGTGGCTTGTTCTAGCGGTGCCATATGCATCAATGGTACCTGTGCATGTGCACCAGGTTATGGCTCTGGTCCAAACTGTTCAATCCGTAAGTACTCCAAACAATAATAATATAATTATATCAGTACCAGTCCACAGTGCTGGATTAAGCATGCATTGGATTCAAATTGTTCGGATTGCAGCGCAGTCACACCAGACCAGACACTTAGCTGTTTTATTCCTGGTCATCACAGTCGTCATATTAAGAGTTAGTTGTTGTCTGGTTATTGTAGGTCCAGGAATCGGCCCCCCTGCACCACCCTTCTTTTTGTTCTTGTTCTTCTTGGGAGTTCGGGGCGACGGTCTTCGAAACAGACCTACAGCTCTGTCCATTATTAGCATACCTTTTCTACTTGTTCGTCTCCTGACTGCGAATTTCATTAAATATATCCTAAACTGCCCCAGTTCGATTACTATTAAACTTGTTCGTCTACTGACTGCGATGTTCTTCTACAATTGCCAATTCGAGTATGAACGTAACGAAACCTGGAATTCTTGATAATTTTGGTTATTTGTCATATTTCTCTACATTTTATTTCAACAGCTGAAGAGTGTAGCAAGTGTCAGAAGAACGAAACCTGTACAACTCTCAGCCGTGAGTTCACATAACCTGCTAAATTCATCCACAATTAGGATTTTCGTCCAGTCGTTCGGATGGGACGGAAAACCGGAGTCCCGTGTTCACATTGGCGTGCACGTAAAGATCCCTTGGCAGTTGGAATTCGGTATAAGAGTAGGCCACAGCGCCGCTGCCCGGTCAAAATTCCCCTCATAGCACACTGTATGGCGTATGTCCGTCTTCCATTAGCCCAGGTTAGGTGCAGAAGAGTAGGATGTTAAACCCCATTTCATTTCATTTACAATTCGGCACTTTTGTGTCATTTATCTTCGTCGGTATATCGTGACAACCCGTAGACCTACGAGACCAAGGCTGTATTTTTATAGCTAGCTCCACTTGAGAAGAGTCGAAAACACTATTATACTTCTATAATTTTGAGAAGTACTTATTCTTTGAATATGGCGGCCATTTAGAACAGAGATTTATACTTTAAGTATGTGCAGAATATACCCGAATTAACAGTCATGATATAGACCTTTTGGACATCAAAAATATCTACACTAGTCGATAATGTCAAAAAAAACGGGCTTTTCCGATTGTATTTTTACTTTATCGACACACACATAAATAAATATGTTTCATTAGTATAGATTTTATTTCATGTAGTGCGATATCTCAATGTGGGATATCGTTCGGATAGATCATGAAGCGATCTCTCCTTATGAGATATCGTTCAGTAGATAATGAAGCAAAATAACGTTCAGTAGATTATGAAGCGCGATCTCTTTTTAAAATATCGCACAGTAGATTATGTAGAGAAGTCTCCTTATGAGATATCGCTCAGTAGATTATGAAGCGAAATTCCCCTTTGAAATATCGCTCAGTAGATTATGAAAGCTATCACACAGGCGATATCTACTGTAGAATGTGTTATTGGATGAAAACGCAGAATGCCACTGTACTTGTGTGCTTTACCATCACCAAAGTCCTTGATTCCCATCCAGGTGTGCCGCGAGGTCTTTGTAAATGTGCCGCAAACTTTTGAACGACACACTAAGAAAATGTGAAAAATCACGTGATCCCAATTGGGTATTCATTGGTGTCTACCGATAAGTTAATAGCTGTGTTTTCCTTTGTTTAGTTTGAGTCATTCTATGTCCCTATGACAAGTCTCTGTCTACCGTTGTATGCCGTCTATTCATTGGCTTGTCATATTTATATTTTGCAAAATTCAAAATTGTTCATATATATTAGGCAGGTGTGCCGCTTTTTTTTCATGTGTTCCAATGTGTGCCATTTGTTGAGAACCACTGGTTTAAGTATCTGTATGTCTATTTAAGGAGGATGGGATACAGCAACTCGGGGTCCATGCAACGACTATGTGACATGTGACGGACCAAGATGGACCTGTCCATTTATAGGCTGCATGGAAAGAGGTAGGTACGGCCAATTGTTTGGCTATATTACAGAACCTGTTCTCCGTGTGAAGTTTGATTACGCCATTTCAAATTATCGTGGGGACCTCGGTTTTCCATTCACTTTTATTCTGACTTCTAGCGTGTCAACCAACTTTGGGCTTTACGTTGCTGTCTGGTTGAAAAGAGGGAGAAATGGGATTTAGGACCACTCGACACAAACTAGGTCATTTCGGGACTAACATATGGTTTAATTTTATTTCAATAATTCGCTTGCGTAGAGGTCTTTAGCAGTGGGAGGAAACCAGATTACCCGGGGAAAACCCGCGAGGTTTGAAAGGCGAACCTACTCCTTGCCACATACAACCGGTGATTCGAAACCACGCCAGTTGACTCAATGGCTGGTCGTAAGATACAGCGCGCGCACGCTAACCATTCGGCTATCCGACCCCCCCCCCCCCCGTTTAAAATAAACCCATTCGTGACAGAACTGTGCGGTGTATACAAAACCAAAAACAATAGACCCGGTTGTACGTGACAAGGAGTAGAGTCGCCTGTCCAACCCCATAGGTTTTCGCCATGTCCTATTTTTGTATGGTTTCCTCCACTGCTAAAGAAACCCATGCGCAAGCAAGCGAATTATTGAAATTGAACTATTAGTCCCGAAATGTACCAGTTGTTGTCGAGTTGACGTTAAAAACACTCTCTCTATCTCTCCCATTAAAGATGCATTATGTAAGGATGAAGACAAAGAGCTGGCAGTTCTCGCTATACTAGTTAAGGCTGATAATGAAAATGACTTCATTCTGTGTTGAGTTATCGTTGGTCGCACAACTCTTGTTACCGTGGTTGCTACTCATTTTTAAATGAAATCATTAACAGTCAATCATATTTAAATCTATTGAACATCCAAACCCGAAGTCTTATCATGTTAATAAATGCCAAATTAATAGTTTATATAGCATCTACAGATACATTATGGAAGACAAGATAAAAAGATGACAGTTCTCACTATAATAGTTAAAAACTAGATAATATAAAGCGGGTGCGGAAACTTTCAGTCAAATTGCTCAACTCTGAATCGAGATATTACCGCTAGGCCTTAGATCATCATTACTAAAGTCGGTACGATAACAAACAAACATAGGCTGGATTATCGATTGTTTGATTTAATTATCAGTGAGCGTTGAACAGCAAATTGGACTCAAATCTAGTGAAAATCGACACATAAAATTGCATCGAGATGTGATTATGATCTTTTCATGTTAATAAATGTCTAATTGATAGTTTATTTAACATTTCAGGCCTAAAGATAGAACTGCAATAGGCGGATTTAGCTCTTACATAATGTATGTTTAAGGCCCAAATAAAGACTGCAATATATGCAGATTTAGATCTTGTATGATTCCTGTTTAATGTGGTATAAATATTGGGGTTTGTTTTTACAGGAATACGATGTATTGACGATTATTGTGTTTTTGCATTTGTATCGAATTTTATGGGTATATGCAAGGGTGAATCGTGCCATGGTAAGAAATAGTGCACGTTTGTTGAATTATGTAGGAAATAATGGTAGGAGTTACTGTGCGCCTGTTGATTTTTGCTGTCGTATGATGCCTTACGATAGGTTTGTCCCTATCACAGGTACACGAGGACAGGAACGCCCTCCTTACCAATGTGATTTCTTTCAAAAATTTTAATATTCTTTATTTTTCTTCCTATTTGGTGCTAAATCATATAACATTTACTATTAAACTTGTTCGTTTTAAAAATTATACCTTCTGATGTATATAAAAGAGAAAGGTAAGACACTTTTCTGTTGACATTTTTTTCTCCGTGAGGTACCCCTGTCGCTATTTAATTCAAAATCGTGTCTTACCTTTCTCTTTTTTATACATCAGAAGGTATAATTTTTAATACGAACAAGTTTAATAGTAAATGTTATATGATTTAGCACCAAATAGGAAGAAAAATAAAGAATATTAAAATTTTTGAAACATATGAAGAAAAAACCAAAATCAAACATTTTGAAAAAAATCACAATGGTAAAAAGGGCTTTCCTGTCCTCATGTACATGTGGCCCCTATTAGGCCACGATCTGATGCGTGCAGATACTGTCTGATACGATCAACATGAATGTATCGGCTGGCCACATTTTATGACAAGACACGATAGGATCACCATGCTTACTCCACAATTAAAACCAAGATCTAAATCGTAGCGTGAATCGTGATAGGAGGGACCTAGCATTAGAAGAGTTGGGAGGCCGAATTGTTAACGCGTGTGTCTTGCATAATAAGGTCTGTTTTTGTGTCAATTTGCCTGATTTCGATGACTAAGGGGTATGGTTTCCTGTCCACACTGAAAAAAAACTTGTGTTGAAACAACACAAACTTGTGTTGTTTTCAACACAAGTTGGGTGTTACTATTTAACAACACAAACTTGTGTTGAAACAACACAAACTTGTGTTAAATGTTGAAACAACACAAGACTTGTGTTAAAATTTATCAAACAACACAAACTTGTGTTGAAACTTGTGTGAAAAGCTACACAATACTTGTGTTGAAATTTCTGAAACTTGTGTTGAAATTTTTGAAACTTGTGTTGAAATTTTTGAAACTTGTGTTGAAATTTCTGAAACTTGTGTTGAAATTTTTGAAACTTGTGTGGTTCAATACAAACTTGTGTATAACCACCAACAAAAATTTGTGTTGTATTTTCACCCAATTTGTATCCATTATAGCAACCTTTCCCTTGCAGTACCCCCCCCCCCCCTTTACTCTGTTTAACCTGTAATGTTTGAATAATGAGGTAACAATAATATTTTTTTTGTTAAATTATTATTTATTCAAACATGATGGGGAAAAAAGTAAATATACATTTGAATGTTAACAGAAAAACAGAAAAATAATTATTATACTAACAAAATTGTGTTATATAATGACCCCCCCCCCCCCTTCCCCATGCCAAAATATAAAAAAGTTATTTTTTTTTTTACACTAAAACAAGAACTGAGAAAATATAAAGATATATACACAGTATTTCTACCCCATACCCCAAATATATAATTCAAAAATGTCTAAATTTAATAACATCCAAACCAAGCACTAATAAGATTAATTATGCACCAATATTTTATGACATTTTTACATAAATGGAGCAAAGCATCAAGATTACATAATTTAAAAGAAAGTTGCAAATACATGTATTAAATAATATGTACATAAGCAAGGGGGGACGCATAATGGTTCAATGAGTATAAGACGTTGGCCGAGAATTTTTCAGCTAGATTTTAGGTCATAGGTCCATCATGTCAGTAGTGTAGGACATGGCAAGGTATAATTGGTCACAAGTCCGGAATCGACCCCCCCCCCATTGCGTTCACTTTAAGGACCCTAGACAATTGAATTATTTGACTCGATGACAAGACCTTCTGATCCAATGTGGGTGTGTTACCATTTGCGCCCCCTCCCGGGTTCCCTTGACCGTTGAAATATTTGATATAAGAGTAGGTTAGTTGTAGGACAGGATCACCCTAATAACACAGAAAAGTAGAAAGGGGAAGTCACCTTAATGCGGGTCAAGGCTTTTTGTAATTCTGGGTATATTTGATCTACATTTGGTTTCTAGATAATGCCTATTAAATACTTTATGATTTCCGACCATATTTTTAAGTGAGCTATATGTCACTTTACTGTTTATATGATACATAAATTTGTAAAGAGAATTAAAATCTGATTGTGTTTGGGAGAATATTTAACATTAAAAACAAAAATAAATATTTAAAAATTGGGTCAAATGCATTCTTTTCCAGAATTATAAAATAAATTGATGCCTGGGTTCTGTCGTTGTTATCATACATCGAAATCTCTTTCAATGGTGTTCCAGCCTAAAAAATAAAAAAAATAGGCAATAAGAATACTATTTTATGGTTCATAATGTTTAAATAAACAATTTATTTTGCCACTTGCGTAACACTTAGTATGTCTTGTCCAGTTACAGACCCGCGCAGATTATTATTTTCAAATCAAATGGGTTAGAACTTAGAAAAAATCGGGAGATTTGGGATTGAAACCTCATAATAGATCAACTATTCGCCCGGTTTCAACATGTATTGAGTTTTCAAATCCAAATTCTCTACTACATCAGGACAGTGCCTATTTACTTTGCAATGTCTAATTATTTTGGCCCATTCATATTTTTTTCCATTGGCAACAAATTAGACATTACCTTTTAAAATCTATTTGAAAAGTAAAATATTGTCCAACAAAACTATACTGCTATTTACAGTAAAAATACACTTATCACAACTTGAAGAAAATCTATGGATGTGATTGTTAAAAATCAAACATGCCAAGTACTTGAAATAGCAGAGTCCTAGGCATTGCCCCGATTAGAAAAACTAGATTACCAAGCAAGTGTATAGAACTAGTTCCTTGATTAAAAATACAAATATGTATGTTACTTACATTTTGTCTGATTATCAAACTTTGTGAGAAAAAATTTCCACGATATGAATAGCCATTTCAAACTGTCTTGATCTTTCTGATGTAGTTAACTGAGAAAAAAATATACTATATTAGTCGACTTAAATAGACTCAACAGATGTAAGATGAAAGCTTTAATTTAATTACATTGTATGTTAAATGTTTTAGTTAGCTTTGTCACGAGATGAAAAAATGAAATGAAATGGAGTTTAGCGTCCTACTGTTCAGCTCCCACTTGGCATATGCCGTACAGTGTGCTATTATGAGAGCAATTTTTCCACGTACCCCGACCCTAAGGTCTACTCTTATATCAAATGTTAGTTACATTTTCCTGTTTATCAAGCTGTGTGAGAAAAGTTTCCACAATATAAGTAGCTATTTCCATCTGTCTTAATCTTTCTTCTCCTATAAATGCACCCTTGCATCTTAATTTCTTATGCATTAGCGACTTACCTTGTTTATTCATATATGGCTGTTTCTAAATGTATATGTACATGCTAGTACCATGGCACCACAAATGTCTTTGAAATTTCTTTCTGTACAAGCTAGATGGCTTGCTTTCACTTTTAACTGTAGTTCTTTGTTGTCAATAATGTCATATTATTCTTTATCATCTGAAATAAGCAGAAGAGAACTTTTCTACAATACTTGTTCTCGGTGCATCAAAGTGATCAAATGTGATTTATTTTAAGCTTTTTGCTTCAAGCACTGCTAATTTATGTAAACTACAATTATAGTAGACACACTTAAAGTAACATTTTATCAACCAACTGTAGAATAAAGTTGTTATGGTCATTACTTAATCAAGCAAGTAGTGATATTTTAGTTAATGTGCATTTAGGTAAAATTAACATACCAAGCATTATTTCTTGACTTTTGTCATATCTTCTTTATAGTTCCCTTGTTTGGTTTATAATGAAACTGTTCTCGGTTCCTGGATAAAAATATACAATTGCTCAAAAATGGATAATAACAACTGAAGATCAAGTCATTTGTTGTATATCACAAGCCCCTTGACAAATAGACATGTTTCATCAATTAGTTCCACCATGGCAGTTGGGAATACAATATTTGCAAACAGTATTTTAGTATATTATTTACATTTTAGCGCTTTTGGCTCTAACAAATTTTGATGCATTTTAACGCTTTTAGGGACTATTGTTTTTTTTGAAAGGGTGTAACATATGAACAAGTAAAAGCTTAATACGTGTATATGAACAAGTAATAGCGTACTACATGATCCAGGAAATTTCATTAAATTCACTTAACAAAAGTCAAAGAAATTCAATTGTCAAAAGTTTCTTGGTGTTCGTACTTGAAATGACAAAGCCCAAGACATTGCATGCCGAAGAACAACTAGATTGTGGAGAGTATGGACCCGGTTCCTCATTCAAAAACAAATATGTATGGTACTTACATAGCCTTTAACTGATTGGCAATCTCTGAGAACAAAATTTCCACAGCCATTTTCAACTGTCCCTTTGGCGGTTGGTTACTGAAATAAATATGCAAGATAGCAGTTGACTTGAATTAAGTTGAAAGTTGTGATTTGATTATATTCACAATAACCCATAATCAGTTAAAACGTGTAAAATATAAAGCCCAAAACCATAATCATATGCTATAATCATATGCTGATACCCTCACATTTTTGTTCTGTACGGAGATAATGCCAAAATCATGTTTAAATCATCTATTAAAGAGCAGATATGTGAACTACAACAGTAACAAAGCAAACGAATATCAACTATGTCACACTGGGGCTGACAGGGGGGCACGGCCCCCTGGATCCGCGCCTGGTTAGAAGATACAGTATTTAGTTGTGGGATCGGAAACAAGCATGGGCTTACATAAATTCATTTTCCTGTATTTTTATATAAAATGATAATTATAGGCAAATGGCATTATTGTTAAAAATAATAATAATATAAAAATGTTACCGGTTCTTCTTTGCAAATGCTAAACGATCTGCTTAAAACTGAAGGGCCATATATACATGTACTACATCATTGTCTGAAAAAAAAATAATCTAATCATATTGACTGTGGCTAAAATTTTTCACATAATGTAGAGATTTCATTTCCACCAAAGAACTAACACAAAAGAGCAATACGATATTATTTAGTTTATGAACGAGTTAATTTCTATTTTGGCCAAATTTCCCAAATCAAAATGGCGGCATACCGCGTAGAAGAAAAATAAATGAATTGACTCTCCTGGAACGTACAAATTCTTACCTACCAACCCTAGTCGAACGATGTAATTTTGAATATTTGGAATTCTAGTGATAATCGTGTAAAATTTCAGAAAAAGTAGATGGATAAAGTACATTATTATGATTACAGAATTAACCTACCTTTTCTTCCCCTTGCTTTGTCCGCCATTTTAGAAATACATGCGTTACTTCCGGTGTCCCATGGCTGTAGAAATCGGCACACATCGGTAGAAAGATTACATGTCATTTGGGACTCACGTCATTTGGGACTTATGTCATTTGGGACTCAAACAAATATGCCCGCGACATTTGGGACTCGGGTATACGACGTTTGGGACTTTGGTATACGACGTTTGGGACTTTGGTATCCGTCGTTTGGGACTCAAGCAAGATATAGTAATACGTTGTTAAAGTGACATATCGGTTGGCATTATGCCAATACCAGTTCTAAATTGACAGGCAATTTGAACGCCAGACTCACCCTACCTGCTACCATTTAATTTTCGTACGTTAGTTACGTACGAATTGACAGGGTGTTAATTTTTAACAAATATTGAAGGCTACATCATCATAGTCGTACAGAACTTTATTTAATAGCCATTTCAGTTATGGTTGTCACGTGATCATTGTGTCGTTTGTCTATCATCGACGGATGAATAAAAACGTTTGCAAGTTACATGACTGTTACGTGATGTGCAAAGGACTACAAATTGTGTTATGAAGAAATATCACGGCATTTTCTGATTTTGACTTCGGCATTTTCTGATACTGACAATAAACACTAATCAAACAATCAAAATTGCTAAAAACATAACGCCAATTAACAAACAATGCAAGAATACTTCATTAAAAAAAACATCCGTGAACAGCAAAACAATGATCATACATACGATCATACAAACAATACGATTAACATTTACTTTATTATAAAAACATAGGTGATTCGATCTGAAATCAAATAACAAAATAGTCAACGAGTACTAGCTATTTCTTCCATATGGATGATTAAAATGCGTACGTCTACGAGTCTTATAAATACATTTATTTGTTTTAACAATACATTTATTTTTTCATAACACGATTTGTAGTTTTTGTCTGTCACATAACTTTCAAATGTTTTTATTCATCCGTCCATGATAGACACACGTACGGCACCGTGATCATGTGACAACCACAATTGAAATTGCTTTAAATAAAATTCCGTACGACTATGCCAGATACCTTTCAATAATAATAACGGCAATATGTTTAAAACTAAGCCCCTGTCAGCATGTGTATATAAAAAATTATAACGGTAGATGCTACTTAAATTTAAACGTAGCATCGCCGGCTTATTGACCTAGAAATTACAATCAATGTCACGTGTCATCGGCGGATTTGGCAATGGAGGAGAAAATATATTATTAATGTCTGTTTCTCGGTGTATTTTGGTGTTCTATCAGAGGATTAGATTTAACTAAGATTTAAATTTCAGTAACAACTGGTCAGCAAAACCATTAAATGTATGTATGATCTAATTATTATTTTAATATCTACCGGTACCTGGAATTCATACGGAGCGTCGAAGAAGCGCGATAAATCAGTCGGCCTCGGTCCAAGGGACCGACGTTTGTGTCGAACACTGGTCCCAAATATCGTTTATATTGGGTCCCAAATGTCGTTTATATTGAGTCCCAAATGTCGTTTGTGTTGAGTCCCAAATGACGCCAATGAAGTCCCAAACGTCGTCAACTGGGTCCCAAATGTCGTTTGTGTTGAGTCCCAAATGACGTGAGTCCCAAATGACGTGATACCGGTAGAAAATGGCCGATTGGAGTCAGTGTAGCTAAACTGATCGTCGGTATTATAATCCAATAGTAGCAGCCGTCGGGCTGTTTAACATCTGCTGCCACAAAAAGAATTTGCCACAAGAATTTGCCACAAGAGGTACATTAAACTTAGAGAAGATACATTTGGTAATGAATTTTAATTGACGCATGAAAGAATAAATTTCATTGGTTATTTTTTAGTTAACCGATAATATTTAATTTCGATTTAAACAACCAATTAAATTAAATGAGACTTTAACTAATTTTTCCCACGCGGGCTGAATAAACTGTAAAAACAACAATGTACTAAAATCACATTTAGATTATATATTCCTTTGATCTACCAGTTTATAGGGCCAATAAAAATCCGCAACTTGCAGACATTTTAACTACAGACATCTTAACACCAATTAACATCCAATTAATTTCTGTCAAGCCATTGTCTGTGCAACAGATGTCGAACTAAATAGTGGATATTGTCTTAATAATGTTTTGTTAAGTAACTAAAACATTTAAAAAAAACAGAAACAAAGAAATAATATAAGTTGACATAATTCGACCTCTTATTTTAGTTTTCGTTTAAAAAAACAGTACCTTTTCAGTCGAAAATATAATGATACTTTAGAATTTATCTTAACAAAACCTCACAAAAGTTTGCTCTGAATATAAACAATACCTAGTGGTTATTATGCAATTTTATATTTCACGACATACCTGTAATTAATAATAGATTAAAACAACACATTACTTGTGTTAATTATATGAAAACACACAAGATTTTATAAATCTACACAAGTTTGTGTTAATGCAATGCAAAACAACACAAACTTGTGTAGGTTAGTTTTAACACAAGTACTTGTGTTGAGATCCAACACAAGTTTTTTTTCAGTGCAGACTCGTGGATTATCTCTAAGTCCTTATGTTTCCTCCTACTGTTAAAGACCCCTACGCGCCAGCGAAATAATGAAATAAAATTGAAACATATGTTAGTGCCGAAATGATCAGTTGTGTCGAGTGGACCATAAACCCCATTTTCCCTCTCGCGTGTGTTAGTTTAAGAGTATATCTAGGGGGATGGGATGAATTACTGCACGACCCAAGGTCTTGGAGCAAGACCCCAAACGTCACTCATTCATTATGCTCCGCGAAGTCATGTACGATATGAAACATGGACTGCTTGTTCCTTGAACAATTTCGCATCGACTTACTGAGCTCGATATGACATCATAGTTCCAACATGACTGCGATGACATCACATTCACTGTTGTACGTCATTAATGTTTGAAACAGTTAATGGGAGGTAATTGTGTTTAAAGAAACACTATGGGGGATTAGATAAGGAGTTGGTATTTTTCACTATAATAGTTAAAAACTAAATAATGTAAAGGTAATTTGCTGAATATTTCAGTCAAATTGATCCAGTATGAGCCGATATTTAAACGATCACCATTACTGCGATACAAAGCATGGTCTCGATTGTCCAATTTTTGATTCAATTATCAATGAGCCTAAAGCAGCATATAGGATTGTAATCCAATCAGTATCGACGGCTAGCGTTGACATCGAGAGTTCATTATGGTCTGATTAATAATTTGGATAAGCAAGACCTGTACTATGCAGATTTAGCTCTTGCATAATGTATGTTTAAGTTATGAACAAAGACGATTGAGAATGATTAAGAATAGTAATTGCCTATATTTATAACAATGGCAATACTGACACAAAAACCCGACCGATTGGAAATTTACTTCGGATCATTCCTAAATGGTTGGCCGAATGGCTTAACTCTTGCGCGTTACATCATAATGGCGGGGTTTGTGTAGAGTGGATGTTTAATCCGATATTTTATTCTATTTTCAGATGAGAGTATATATGCATGTAATGATAACTCTGATTGTGGAAATGTTGGTAATTGTACTTTCGGGTGCTGTGACTGTAAATATTACTTTATTTAAAATATATTATTGCTGTTTCTTTCTAAAATTTAAAGAAACAGGTCACGGGTATATAATAGACAACAATTCACTGGCGGCAACACACGGGGAGGATCCGGGAATGTTTGCAGGTAGCGTGGGGGGCTAGGTTCTCTTTTTGTGGAGTGGGTGGAATGAGCCCAGGTGAGTGCGAGTGTCCATGGGTTTATGATGTCACCATCGTTTCCAAATTAAATCGAGAAATCCAACACTCCGTTGGACGTCATTTTTTTTTATTTTGAATTAATAAGATCACATTGTGATTCCATTTTTATATCATATTATTTTGTCCGTATCATTATCTCGCGCTTTGAATGCCTATCCCATCTCGTCATCTGATTAATAAGCACAAAAAGTGTTGGCTTACATTATTTGTATGTAGCTGAGCAGGGGGTGCGGGAGGGTTGTACCCTACATCTCCACCACCACCTTGATCCGCCGTTGATGGACTGCAGGTGGAAAACGAACAAATATGGTCTCAGACGACGTCACGATATCTAAGTCTACTTGCTCACCCTCTTTCATTTCGGTGGGTAAGACGCTGGCTCGGTAGCTTAGGGTTTCGTGTTCGATCCCTGCACTGGCCGAAAAAGTTCATCGGGATTTTTCAACGTGGTTTCCACTTGTAAGAGGTCAAGAAAAGAGGGCCTCACAGGGACAACCGCCTAGTATACATTGACGAGGACGTTAAAGATACTTTGGCAGTCGACAGTCGATATAAGAGTAGGTCACAGTTCCGCTGCCCTGGCAAAATGTCCCTCATGGCACACAATATGGCGTATGCTCATCTTCATTAGCCCAGTTGGGGCAGTAATACGTTTCCTTTTCCTTTCCATCTTTAATTTGATTTAATTTCAGATGGCAACAATACAATATACAGTAGCTGTGAAATCCTGTATTCATTCGAGGTGTGCAACGGAGCTTGTATAGGTAATTTTCTTGGGGTTTTTTATTATAAATTTAACGTCCTTTCCGTTATACATGACATTATGAGCAGGTTGATTTAAAGATGTATAATGTAATAGCTAAATTTTGACTTCTAATGTTATATCAAATATAATGTAGACATTTATTAACATGATAAGTCTATAATTAACTCTCTAGACCATCGAGGGGGTTGTATGGCCGAATGGTTATAGCACTTGCCCGCTATATCATAAAGCCTGGTTTCGAATCCCCGGTTCTACGAGACAAGGAGTAGGGTTGCTTGTTCATCCTCGTGGTTTTTCTCCGCGTCCTTCGGTTTCCTTCCACTGCTAAAGACCAGTACGCGCAAGCAACAAAATGAAACAAAATTAAACCATATGTTAGTCGCGAAATGACGTTAACCCCTCCCTCTCTCTCTATCTCTCTCTCTCTCTCTCTCTCTCTCTCTCTCTCTCTCTCTCTCGCTTCCTCTCTCTCATTATGGGTGGCCATAATGTAAATAGATCCGGGAGATTTAAAAACCATCGGATGGTCAAAATGCAAATAGATCCGGGAGATTTAAAAACAATTTAGCGATACAATGGACAACCTTCAGTATTACGAAAGTAATTTACAGGTCACATTTTAAATCCTTTTTTGAGAAAACTTGGAATACAGGTTGATATCCCAAAGAGTGTGGTTCCTTACGATACTGGCATGTTTCGTTCCGTGGCGTCATTGATTATTACTCCTGATTGTACAAAAAATCACGTTTGTAGCAGATGGACACTCTAGTTGTCACACTTATTATCCGACGTTGATGAAAGGTCTCGGTGGCTGTCAATATTCGCGAATATCGGATCGTTGATTTCTGGAGTGTGGTCCCTGTACATATGAAGGAGAAATAAGAAACCGGCACAAATATTAAATATTACTGTATATGAAAATGTCACTTTAAAGTATAGTGTTGAAATATCTTTTCGCTAGAGGGCGGATCTCCCAGGGCATTGTAATAAAATAAAGTTAAAAATAAGATCCCAGCTGTTTGCTGTTTCAAATAATCATTGCGAATAGAAACGGAACCTGGTTGTTCGAGTCTTAGCCGCGCTTCAACATTTTAAAATTAAATCATGAAATGGCCGAACCTTTCTAACCAGGTTCATTTTTCACTAATACTTAATTCTATTTTTCAGACAAATGAGTTTCACAAAAGAATTTTAAGCATTCAGATAAAATCCACTAAAACAGCATTTTAAGTTAAAATCTTATCTTAACTTAAACCCCATCCCAACCTGACAGTATAACGAAGAAGCGATGGATGCCATACACACCCTCCCACAACTTCCTCACCTCACTATATTAACAGTGAACCTTCTTTCATATTATTATCTTATAAAATGACAAGATCAAAACAAAGTTTACCTTTAAGTTTGGATTTTTTTTTTTTTTTGCATTTTCAGCACAACTCTACTTCCAACCTGTGTGTGTCCTTAAAAGGTATGTAAACAAAATTAGCGGGTTGCACCTGAAAAAATGTATTAACTGCGAGGAAACACATATTTAAGATTGATATTTTATATGACATGTTTATTATCACTGGATCTAGACAAAATTAGGTACTCTAAAATGCACATTTTAAAATGAAATGATGAATTGAAATGGAGTTTAACGTTCTACTGTTCTGCTCCGACTGGACTAATGAAAACAGTCTGTAGTGTAGAAAATACCGACATTAAACTTACTGTTTAACATTGATAGGTGTGTGCAGTATATCGGAAGGTATGTAATAGACTTTGAGCTACTATAGCCACGGTGATTAAGTGAATAAAACACTGGCTCGCTAGCCTGGAGGTCACGGGTTCGACCCTGGGGTTGGCCGAGAGAGTTCATAAGGAATTTACGGCGAGGTTTCTCCGTTGTCAGTAGTGCAGGACAGAGGGTCTGATACGCAGAGCTGTCTAGTCGTTCAGCTTGGACGAAAATCAGAGGTCCCGTGTACACATTGGCGTGCACGTAAAAGATACACCATTGATGAAATATTTTATGCTGACACCATGACAGTTAATCTGTGTTATATAAGTCATGTTTGGTATTGATATTAAAACAAACGAATCTTGTTTTATTTCAGTCGTCTGCGCGTCTTCCTTCTGGAACCTGGAATCTATATTATGGACGATTGATAATAAATGATACATTTGTTAATAGCATCACGTCATATGTCTTTTGTTCGGCGAGAGAGAGAGAGAGAGAAGGGGGAGGGGAGCCAGAGAGAGTGCGTTTAACGTCAATTAGACAGTAGACAACAACTGGGTCATTTCGGGACTAATGGTTCAATTACAATTATTGCGCGCGGGTTTCTTTAGCAGTGGGGAAAACCAGAACCAGTAGGACCCGGTGCAAACCCACGGATTTGGACAGGCGACCCTACCCCTTGTTACGTACAACCGGGTCTATTTTAAAATGTATACACCATATAATTCTGCCCCGGCTGTGCTTATTTCAAACAGACAACAACGTAAAGGCCGGGTGACACGATAGAAGTCAGAATAAAAGTGAATGGAAAACAGAGGTCCTCACGATAATTCGAAATGGCGTAACCACACCCCATTTTTATTTTACTTCACACGGAGAACAGGTTCTGTAACAGAGCCAAATAATTGGGTGTACCTACCTCTTTCCATGCAACCTATAAATGGACAGGTCCATCTTGGTCCGTCACATGTCACATAGTCGTTGCATGGACCCCGAGTTGCTGTATCCCATCCTCCTTAAATAGACATACAGATACTTAAACCAGTGGTTCTCAAAAAATGGCACACATTGGAACACATGAAAAAAAAAGCGGCACACCTGGCTAAATATATATTTAAGTCCTGCTATGTACTTTTAAGCCATCTAATTAATTAGGATTATTAGCACATGTTTCAAAGGCAAAATAAAATGAACTGGGATTTAAAGGGACAATAACACTCTTGCTGGCTTTGGAGCTCCAGAAAAAAAATAATTGTCTTATTCTAAGTACTAGATGTTTAAGTGTCCTACCTGTTGTGTACATTATCCATTAAATCATATTTTACTTGTCCAGAGGGTTCGAAAATATTTTAAAATCCAATTAACGTTTGAAAAGGTTTACGTTAGACTTTTCAAATCATTAAGTTGAATTTTTCCAATTTTTAAAATTAGGTGTGTTAAGATGAAATTTGTGTCATCAATTAATTGGAATATTGTAAAATAATACAATTTGTTGACCAGAATGAAGATTGGGACATATTATTCAGTTACAACAAGAGTGGTATTGGGGCTTTAAGGTCCTACTCTTCTATACCAACCGGTCTAATGAAGACAGGGAAACGGTAGACAGCATGTTATGAGATACATTTTGCCAAGACAGCGACACTATGGTCTACTCTTATGTCGAATTCAAATTGTTACTGCTTCTGTTACTTACGCCTACATGTACACATGGAGAATGAAATGCGGCTAAACATTCCTGATGACGTGCATAAGTCATACAGTGTGCTAACTTTGAAATTGTTCCCGGGCAGCGGCACTATGGTTTACCCGATCGCATAGATTTATATGCTATCCGCCCTGAGCCACTGAGAATTTTATATATTATATGGTAAATATTGCTGTAGGTAAATATAACAAGGTAGGTCAATGGGTCTAGTTGTGTGTCAAATGCCTAACCTTGTGGGTTTTATCAGAGTCCTTCGGTTTCCTTTCATAGCTAAAGACCCCTGCGCGCAAGAGAATTTTTGAAATAAAATTGGACGATGCGTTTTATGGGTGTGATTCCTCGCTTTTCAAGGAGTAGGGTCGTCTGCCCAATTTAGTGTCTTATTCTTCGGGCCCTCCGGTTTCCTCCCATAGTTAAAGTCTCCTACGCGCAAGACTCCCGACATTACCTAGTTTACAGCGATCGAGTCAAGGTAAAGCATCACACTTACGATCGCAATTATGTTAACGATTTTAATGCAATCGCGACATCACAAAATAAAAATTAATATCACAGTTCCGAGTGTTTGAAATTCATCATGGCAATCTTTAACGAATATAGAAATAATATGTACAACTAAGTCCATGGGAGGTAACTACATAATCACTGGACAGCAAAATGGATGCAGACCACTATTTTGATTTTTTGATTTAGGTTCCAGCTACAATGTTATTCGCTCTCCATTTTCCTCTTTTAGTTACAGTGATATCTATGTCTGATAATTGCATGTTTTAAGATATCCTACTCCAGGCTTGCACATCACAGAATATCACTGGTCAGTCTCGCACAGACGCAAAACAGGACCCTACGAACGAAAATTCAGGTGATACATTGGAGACCAGAATTAACATTACAATCAATGGGGAAATTAATGTTGGTTGGTGTCCAAATGGATTGAAACTAGTTTATTCTTCTTGGAGAGAGGGGAAAGTTCAGATATAAAGCACCAAACCACCGTGAATTTGTTTGTGCCCGCTTACTTTCCCACAATTTTGATAGGCTGAAAGCTGTCTAGCTAGTAGAATATATGCCAATGTCGTGTTCAAAACCTTTCAGAAGATTAGTATGGAAGTTTGTGTATACGGAAACTAAAATTCGGACATTAATGAACGCACCTTTACTACTTGAAAGTAAGCAGGTGTAGGGTGCCCCACCATAAATAAATATCTCCAAATAGCTCAACAATTACACCACAATATTTATATATATAACGTGTCTTAAATCTGTTTCACACATTTATAGTCACTAAATAAACGGTCATTTTGTACTTAATAAGCTATGACCATTTAACCATCATAAATAATACACTGTAAAATGGTTCGGAGTGTCGTCCATAACATCCAGACACTGTTGAGTAAAAAATAGGTCATGTGCCCTTGTTTTGAAAATAGTCTCACTTCACCAGTCTACCGACCATTCTCCGTCTGATTGACAGGTCGGGATAATCCAGACTACTTTTTTACGAAACGTGACAGAATGCAGGAACAAGAAATCGAATTTAGGAATAACGCACGTTGGGCGACTCATCAATTGTTTTACGAACCTTGTAAAAGTAAAATGAAACTACTGCTTGTATCATGTTCCTGTCCAACCCGAGTTATTCAGAGATATTATTTGTACTAAACCAAAATATGTCGCTCCTTACGGTCTTGTTAAGGATAAAGCAATTTAAAAAACAAAACGAGCGTAATTTCTAAAGATGCGTAATAACCAAAACGCTAAATATTATTGCTGTTCAGAATCGTCAACAATAGATTTTTTACGACTGTAATAGTTGTTAGTGTGTTGAGAATTTCCCGGTGCTGTAGCTATTTGTAGACTCAACAAAGTGTGCGAGACTGTCAGAAAGTTAGTAGCAGTTAACCAACTGAAACGTACACATTCCACGTGTCTAGTACAACTTTTCAGTAGGCACGTGGGGTACCCTAGCAGGTGCCCCTTCGATCATAGGGAGTCGCTGTTATCCAGTAAATATGTGCGGGTTCACTAACCAACAACCAAGGTCAATAAGGGTTTACCCCCGCCCACCTAGCCACCCACGCATCCACCCACCCAACCCTCGATAGGTGGCTCAGTGCTAAACTGGATGTTCCGTGTTCGTTCCCTGCGTTGTTCGAGAAAGTTCATCGGTGTTTTCTGGCATGGTTGCGCCCTTGTGGTTATAGCGTAAAATAAGGCATGACAATGGATAACATCTCGTTTGGATGGTCAATGTAAGAGTAGGTCGTAGTGTCGTTGTCCGGTCAAAATGCCCCGAATAGCATATTTCTCGATTAATAATTTACATCTTGAAATAGTTTTTAGAAGTAAAGTTTTCAAACTAAATCCGGATGTCAACACAGCGATTTTATCAATTAGTTTTTTTTTACAACTCTCAACTTCATTGGCTAAGTCAAAGCAGAAGAGTGGGAAGCTAAACCTCATTTCATTTCATTTCCTTTCGCCTGAATTTTAATTTCTATCCACTTGTGTATCCTAGCTGTTTCATCCAAATCTTCAATATCCATTAACACCTGGGGGGAGGGGGGGGATTTAATGCGCTCAACAATAAACAAAGGAATATATTTAAGACATGTCTTAGTACGGGATAATCGTGATATACACTGCGAGAATTTAATTATCTGCTGACTGCTGGGGATATTAACAATTCCTGGGAAATTATTGTTCAATTCAAGTGGTCGGGAAGGGCGAAGGTTCATTGTCTCGCCTATAAAACTTGAGCCGGAAAAACAATGCATTGTATCTTGTTGTCGGTAACAATTGAGCCGGGTGAACAATGCATGAGCACGGAATATATATAAAGCGGGAGTCACTGTGGGTAAGATGCTGGCACACTAGACACTAGCCTGGAGTTTGGGTGTTCGTTCCCTGCATTGTTCGAGAAAGTTCATCTAGATTTTCCGGCATGGTTCCCCCGTGTCAGTGTTGCAGGACAGAAGGCCTGACAAGACATGACAAAGACTGACCGTAGAGACGTTTGGTCATACACATTCAAACTTTTCAACAGGTTTCTTCCGACCGGTCTGCAAGCCACTAAACCGTACGACCCGTGCGTGTCAAAACATGTACGGCGCGTTGTAAACCCAGCTTTATTCTTACTTGTCATATACGCTGAATATAAATCTGTAATATATTAATTCTTAATACACGGAATACGCCGGAACGTTTACAACCGATTTCCTTATTCAAAAGTAACACGTGTGAAAAATGTTCATTAAATAGTAATTTATTGGAAATACGGATTAGTCTTCGTAATTTTCGTCGCTTACCGCGATGTTGGAGACGCACATACACCACAATAAAGTAACCATCAAACACTGCAGCGACGTTTTTACGTATTCTTCGTCGGTTATACCCCCGTTCGCCATAAGCGTGGTGCAGAAAAGCCGGATATCGGGCTGTAATCACCATGTTCGCGAATGATCGTCTAGTCACGGCGTTTACAGGTTCAGCGATCTGATCTTATAGTCACATGTGTTCACCAATTTCTTAATTTCAGTTTGCGAGTTCACAAAACCTCTGGTTTTCGTGCCATGCCTTTATATTCAGTGTGATTCTATTTTCGTTGAAGCTGAAGTCCTTATTGCGCTATATTGCCAACATCTCATCCACTGAGCACCCCCCCCCCGCAATAAATTGGAGACTTAATATGTTTAACGTTATACATGTAGTTTGTTGTTGCGAGTTGCGAACTGGGTGGCCGAATGATTAACGCGTGCGCGTTGCATCATAGGGTCTGTCATAGAATCAAGTGGCGTAATTTTAGTTCCACACTTGATTGAAATCAAATGTTATACCCCCATCCGTTCTCCCCCCCCTCTCTCTCTCAGAGATTTTATCTGTCAAGTGTACGCTATCGAATACACCCCGAACGAGTGTTTTGGCGTTTAAAGGAAGCATTCAAACAAAAAACTTCGCTGGCCTGATCTAGAACTAACAGAAACGACTGTTTGAACATCGATTACCACATCAAGTAAATTATATTCACCACCCATACTTTATTTATGGTTCGATCTATCACTTGCTGGCTTAGTTATTTTATAAATGTAGAATTCAAATGTAGATTTGTTTACGTGGTTAGCATGCATACCATGTGATCACATGCGTCTATTGACAGTTAAGAATTAGCCTTATTATAACACAAAGCAGCCGATCAGTTTGTAGATAAGGTTTGGCACTTTAAAGGCGGTGACTGCAGTTTGTTGTCCCATCCGAATGTCCAGTGTCCACCCTGCACAACTGACAAGGGCAAACCACACCGGAAAGTAATATTGTGCCATACTTTATTATGATGTTTAACACAGGAATAATAAACTATGTAGAGAGAGAAATGGGGTTTAACGTCCACTCGACACAAACTAGGTCATTTCGGGACTAACATATGGTTTAAATTTTTATTTCAATAATTCGCTTGCGCGTAGGGGTCTTTAGCAGTGGGAGGAAACCGGAGTGCCCGGTGGAAACCCACGGGGTTGAGAAGGCTCTCCTATCTCTATGCCACATACGCTCACACCAAGGATCGAAACCACAGCCGCAAGGCAGAAGTGACCGGCCAGCTAGAGGTCGAAGCGCGGCATTCTAGAGCACTAGGCCATCCCAACCCCCCAATAAACTATAACACATACTTATGGCAAAACAGCTACTTATTTATTTAGGCGTATTCTCTCAACGTTTTCAAGCTGATGCAGTAATACAAAATTGTGGGGTCAATATATACAGGAAAACTATAACAACAATTCCGTTCCTAAAACCACACAGGACAACAACAAGATCATAAGTATGTGTTGTAGTTTATTGCTCTACCCAGTTACTAAATGCCACTCAAAGATTACTGAAATAATAATGACATAAAACAACTTTATAAAACACGATCAGCTATAATGCGTCTAGTCCTGAACAGTAGAGACTTTTGGCAAGCGTAAATTCTTAGTACGTATCACGTATCCGTCTGGATTTTGTGTGTGACGTCATCAATGTGTGTGTATTTCTCATACGTGATACAGCACACGGATACGGCAGCCCGTATCGAACAGCATTCATACGAAGAAGGTCCGTATAACATTGTCGTCTTTTTAGACGCTGAAATGTTGTATCATAGCGTTTTTATGAATCTATGTGTATCATAGAACACGGAGGTGTATATTTGATGTGAATTTAACCATAATAAAGACTGGAATTTAATCACTATTTATGACAGGTTTTTCTCAAGATTTTTCATACTTTTCCCGTCTGTCTGTCTACACGCTGGTTGTTCTATTTGCTAGATTTAGGTAGATATGGGACCTTGCAAAGCTGTAAATGTGATTCTATGGTAAAGGGGTGTAAAAAGAGGCGACATTTTTTTTTTATTATAGCTCAGCGACTGTCGAGCGACTTCACTCACTCCGAGAAATTGTAGGCTAGGTACTAGACTAGTATTGATGGTGATCTTGGTAGATTACTGCCATCATGCTGTACAGAACTAAGCTCAGCTCAGTGACGCATACGTACGCGACGCAAGAATCTGCCAAAACTCTAAAACTACGCTGACGCAACGTGTCACGTATATGATACGGATACGTGATACGGATAGGGAAATGCCACTTGCCAAAAGTCTCTAGTTCCGCTTATGTACGTACGTGTGGAGAACATTTCATGTCATTTAGTCCAGAATTAAGTGTTGTATTCCCCCGCGCCCACCTCGCCCCTACTTGGGGGTTGGGATAGCCTAGTGGTATGGAGCGCTGCGCGTCGACCTCTAGCTGGCCGGTCACCTTTGGCTTGCGGCTGTGGTTTCGATCCCTGGTGTGAGCGTATGTGGCATGGAGATAGGAGCGCCTTCTCAACCTCGTGGGTTTCCGCCGGGCACTCCGGTTTCCTCCCACTGCTAAAGACCCCTACGCCCCACCGAATTATTGAAATAAAATTAAAACCATATGTTAGTCCCGAAATGACCTAGTTTGTGCCGAGTGGACGTTAAACCCCATTTTTTTCTCTCTCTCTCGCCCCTACTTGATTTGCTATGATCTGATGCCCATCTTCATCAGCCCAATTAAAACAGGACAGTAAGACTTTAAATGAAATGAAATAAAATGAAATGGAGTTTAACGTCCTACTTACGTGCACCTGACCTGGGTTATTGGAAGACGAGCATACGCCATACAGTGTGCTATGAGGGAATTTTTGCCCGGGCAGTGGCGCTACGGCCTACTCTTATATCGAATTCCAACTGCCAAGGGATCTTCTACGTGCACGCCAATGTGTACACGGGACCTCGGTTTTTCGTCCCATCCGAACGACTAGGCAGCTGTCCTTGTCAGGCCCTCCTTCTGCATCACTGACAAGGGGAAACCACGCCGGAAAATCGAGATGAACTTTCTCGGCCAATGCAGGGATCGAACACCCGACCTCCAGGCTAGTGAGCCAGTGCCTTACCCACTTAGCCACCGTGATTCCCCCCGAATGATTGACGCGTGCGCATTGCATCATAGGGTATGTCATAGAGTCAAGTGTCGTGACTTTAAACCCCATTTCATTTCTGTATTTGTTCCTCCGAGATTAACTTCATTTTACTTTGCTACACAAATAAACTTTTTGACTATAAAAATATGTTTATCAATTAATCACCAGATAATACATGGTTGTCAAGGAGTGTGACGTACGTGATCATAGTTTCCGTCTCTAAGAAAAGATTATTAACAACAAGATTTTTTTTACTATCATGCGATTCAAAATAAATTATATCTATTTGTATACAAGCATCCGAGTTATGCTGTTTTGAAAAAAATATATGAAATGAAATGGAGTTTAAACTCCTGCTCCGATCTGGGCTAATGAAGACGGGCATACGCCATACAGTGTGCTATGAAGGAAATTTTGCCCGAGCAGCGGCTCTATGCCCTACACTTATATCAAATTCAAACTGCGAAGGAATATTTTACTTGCGTGTTAATGTATATACGGGTTTTCGTCCCATCCGAACGACCAGACAGCTGCTCTTGTCAGGTCCTCCGCCCTACATCAATGGCAAGGGAAGAACCCACACCAATGCAGGTCATCGAACACATCACCCCAGGATAGTGGACCATGGTCTTACCCACTTAGTCACGATGGCTCTTGTAGAAAAAGTAGGGTGTAATATAGTTAAAGAAACATTATGTGAGATTAGATATAGTTCTCACTATAATAGTTAAAAACTAGATACATGTAGTGTAACTTAGGTATTGTTCTGAAAATTTCAGTCAAATTATTCCACTATGAGCCGGGAACTAAGCGGGTGCATTTTCCGCTTAGCCTCGGTCATCATAACTAAAATCAGTAATATAAACAGGATAGTCTCTATTATCCATTTTTTAATGTAATCAATGGCCGTTAAGCAGCACATAGGAATCTAATCCAGCCAACATCTAAGTCTGGCCTAGATATCGAGAGTTTATTATGGTCTGGATAAGTTAATTAATGTCTAATTGATAATTAAGATAACGTTGGAGGCCTAAAGAAAGACTTGTAATAGGCAGATTTAGCTCTTGCATAATATATTTTAAATTGAAATTTCATACAAAACAGAACAGAACCTAACCTTACGTACCACTCCGATCAAATACATGACATGATGAGTGATAGGTTATTTACATGGTAAAACTTTAATGGAATAGATATGCTCCTTACATGTTAGCCTATTGTTATATAATCAAAATATCCTTTACTGTCGAGGTAACTTGACATCTCAGTTTTTGGATGAGGTTTTGGCATAAAGATGAAATGTTGTGGTTATAAAGTACGCGACGGGGAAAAATGTCACTGGACATAAATTTGGTCTACATGAATCCATGGTACGACCATTGTGGTTTTAAAAGTATTAAAAACCAGAAACGCCCTCAAAACGAGTAAGATTTTGTTTTTCAAAAGAGGGACAGTGGGGTTTAATGTCCACTCGACACAAACTAGGTCATTCCGGGACTAACATATGGTTTAATATAATCTTTCGCAGTGCGAGAAAACAGAGAGACCCGAAGAAAAACCCGGATAAGCGAAACCACGCCAGTTGACCTTATGGTATAACGCACACGCGCTAACAATTCGACCTCCCTGTATCAAAATAGCCTATGATCAATCTTAATATGGGGAATATATATATTGTATAATTACAAATTACTAATTACTAAGAAGCAAAACAAATCCCAAAAAACAAAACACGCTTCACCCTCGATAACCAAAATTACCATATATAACCCGTTATGTAAATTGATTCCCTGTGATATTATTGTGGAGAGATTATATAAAAATCCTCACAAGGTTGGTGTCCATCAAGTAACGTTTTTTACAGAATAATTTACCTGATTTTATCCTATTGTTCACAACTGGTTCATCCTTCACATATTAACATATTTTTTATACAGTTTTTAGATTTGATTTATTCACTATTCTATATAGTTGTAAATGTCATTTCGATTTATCATATCTTTGTGTGAGAATTATTTTATAAATATAAGTTGAGGCTGTTGTGACGTTTGCGAAAAAAAGAAATGCACAGCCCATGTTTCATCATTTTGTTATTTGACCGAGGTCCTTGTTTCGATAAATTTTATTTGTTTTTAATGTCATTATTTAAGGATAAAAGAAATTCATAATTGGTTTTAAAGGTAGGGTCACTAACTGCGACTGGTCATACTTTTTCCGAAATTTGTTTTCTCTTGATTACACCAAGACACAAGAGTTAAACAACCTAAATCTATAAGGTCTTTAAAATCCGGGAGTTCTCGGTTTCCACAGCAACACCGGCGAACAGTTTGTTTCAGCTGCATGTCGCGGTTCCTGTTGCAACGAGGGCAATGTAGAGCGAGGGTATACCGACGACGAAATGTCACATTGCGTTTCTTTTTTTGGAAGAGTGTAACGATGACGATCGTTTTATGGTTTCCCCAGCATGGATTGAACTTCTGGTCAATGTATAATTTGCAATCAGATATATCACTGGTGGTTATTAAGAAGTCCTTTTCCAATACAAAATGTTAAACCGTGTTATAATTCATAAAGCGTTAAAAGGGCCTGTTTTATGTAACGCATGGTCTGATCAAGATGAATATTAATTTGCTAGACACACACAAGTTACATCGAAGCAAGAAAAAAACTAAAAAGGCTATATGTATTCTTGTCACTTCAATATTAATGTATAACATCAGTCTGAAATGAAACAGCAGCTGAATTAATAACGAATCATATCTAATCGTATATTCCTTACAACCCAGTCCATTGGTAGCTAATAGATCAAACATATTATATAACTTTTACGGTGATACATATAAAGTAAGACGGGGGTTAGGTAGTGCATTAGGTCGTAAGGATTGTCCCTAAGTCAATTGGCCTGGTTTAGATTGTCTATCTTTCACAAAGCGAGCCATCTTCAAAGATATGACCCTCTGATTAACCAATGACGAAATGATTAACCAAACTAGTGGTAATCTTGTGTGTACCAGATGACCTTCCAGAAGATGACCCTATGATTAGTTAATGACGAAATGATCAACCAAACCAGACGTAATCTCGTGTGTACCAGATGACTGTCCACGACATCACCATGCATGTTATTATAATGATTTTTCAAATTTTAAGCTGGACGGTCTTCCTATAACTGTTAAGAAACGGGTGGTAAAAAATAATCATATTAGAATTTTAATTCGCAATGGTTTAATCTTTGTGAAGTTACGAATGTCTTGCATGAACCATTGCAGCAACAAGTAATAGTTTGGTGCTAATGGTAGGGTAGGGTAAATACAACACTTTTTTACAAAACACTGAAACTACAAGTGTTTCTTAAGGCGAAATTCGACACTGAATCCAAATCTGAAGAGATTTTTGACCTAAAATGTGTGCCTAGGTCAGTACAATCGCATTTTGTCAAAATGGTGGTCAAAATATGACTTTTTTGCTGTTATACTCTAAAATGATGCGGTGTGTAATATATATTATCTATGTTTTGCTGTGTCGCTGAGTATGATGCCGTGTTAAAAAATATGATTGTATGGATCAGTAATGTTTTTAGTCCACCTTTACGCCCAAAATTGGTTTGTTTTGTGCAATTACATCATATCTACGGTGATGGAAGTGTTCGATGAATGCTATTTTTGAGTATCGGAGATGATTTGTGATTGTTCTCTTCCAGGTTGTAATTTTTTATGTGCTGTAGCTTATCAGAGATTTAAGTTTTTTGTTATTTGTGTAAGCTTACTTCCAGAGATAATATGATATGATGACATCAACTACCAAAGCGAAAACAACTCGTAGCGATGCTATAGTTCATGAACTTAAATGTGTTAGCTACAATGAAGAGGAAGAATTCCGTTCCAAATGTAAGCTCCAAGTCATATAATTGGATGTATGTTATTATAAAAATAATAATAGTAATGTATTTATATAACGCCTATTATCCAGTAGACTGCTCAATGGCGCGGAGTTGTCTGTCAAAAGAAATGTTATATTGAAATAAAGAGATGAGTCTTTAGTTTCTTTTTGAATTTTGCAGTAGTTCCTTCTTCTTTCACATGTTGGGGTAACTTGTTCCACGGGACTGGTGCTGCTCAAGAGAAGGCCTTATCACCACACGATACGAGATTTGTTCTTGGAATATCAAGTTGTTGTATATTTGACGACCTGGTTGTTATCGGATGGGATTTTATTTGAATTAGGTCCTGGAGATAGTTTGGCGTTTGGGGCTGTGGCATGAAGACACTTGCATGTCAACAGTAAAATCTTAAATTCTACACGTTTCCTCACGGGTAGCCAATGAAGTTCCCTAAGGATTGGTGAAATATGATCATGAAGTCTGGTTTAAGTTAGGTTTGGCTGTGTTTTGAATCTTCTGTAGACGATTTAATGAAGTTATTAGGAGACCGTAAAGTAGGAAGTTACAATAGTCCAGGCGAGAAGTTATTGAGGCATTGACAAGAGTTTTGGTCGAATCCACATCAAGATATTTTCGAATTTTACTTATTTGGTGCAGATGAAAGAAAAAGGATTTGATTACAGAGGAAATCTGTTTATTAAAGTTCATGGATGAATTGAAGATAACACCAAGATTTCTGGCTGATTCGACCACAGGAATTACACATTCTCCAATAGATATTTGACTGTTGTTGGAATCTGCTGTGGAGGTTTGTATGCTCGGTCTATAGATCGAAAGAAATTCTGTTTTATATGAACAAGTTTCAAGTAATTTTCATGCATCCACACACTGATTTTTTCAATGCAGTTTTCCAGTTGGTGTTTTTTCTCTGGGACGTTGCAAGGTGGGCCTCTGAGATACAACTGGGTATCATCAGCAAAGAGGTGAAAATTTGCATCACATTCCCTGATAACATCGCCAAGAGGCAGCGTGTAAATTGTGAAAAGAATTTAGCCGAGGACTGATCCTTGGGGAACCCCGTACTGTAGTACTGTTGGTTGTGATTTTGCACCCCCGACACACACTAATTGCGAATAATACGAATAATACGAATAGAAAAACATGTTTTTTGTCCATCGCACGGAGAATATCATTGTGAACCCTTGTTAAGGCCGTCTCTGTACTATGCAGATTTCTGTAAGCGGACTGGTATGTTTCTAGTAGATTATGTTGATTCATGCGGTCTTTTAATTGATCCGAAATGATTTTTCAATAACTTTAAAAACGAAATATAGATTTGAAACTGTTCTGTAATTTTTCAGTATATCTTGGTCAAGGTTCGTTTTTTTCAGTGGTTTATAAGCTGTCTTAAATAGTTCGGAAAATTCTAAGCTGTTTATTGTACCATTGATAAGGCCAAGGAGATATGTTGTATTCGCACAGGAAATTTTCTTAAAAAGCCATGTAGGTAATACATCCAATTCACATGATTTTGTTGGAGCTTTCTGGATTAACTTTGTGAGGTAGTCTGTGGATATCTCTTTTACCTCAAGCGGTGGAATGTAATCATCCTTCTGGTCATTATGGTCAGTAAAAAATTGTTTTCAATTTGAAAGCTCTGTCTTATTTTCTCAATCTTCTTTGTAAAGTATCTGGCAAAGATAGCGGGGAGTTGGTTTGCTTTATAGCATGAGGGCATAGCGTCTGAAAACGAATTCTTCGTGAGACTTTTGCTGATATTGAATAATACTTTACTACCGGCAGCATTGTTTATCCACTCTTTTAAAAATTGGGTTTTGGCATAGGCGATAGCATTATTATACTGGTTTTGTTTTTCCTTAAAGATATGGTGATGAACTTCTAGCCCAGATTTTCGCCAAGACTTCTCCGCTTCTTTTGTGCTTCAGTGGCCGTAAATGCAAGACAAATATCAGATTTTTACACCGATACCTGATTATATTTCCACTATGACGCTTTTAATTGTATTTTTGAACATGACATCGTACTCAGCAACCCAGAAAATCATAGAAAAGACATATTATAGGCCATATCTCACATAATTTTAGGAGTTTAACGGCCAAAAAGTCATATTTTGGTCGCCATTTTCAAACATGGCGGCTGTACTGACCTCAAGACTTAAATTGGGTCGAAAATTTTAACGGATTCGGATTCAGCGTCGAATTGCGCCTCTAGAAACACTTGTAGCGAAGAAAAAAGTGTATTTACCCTACCCTACTAATGGTCTAATCTTTATAATCATTCGAGATCTAGAGAGTTGATTGTCAAGTACACACATATCTAAAAACTATTTAAATATCCTTTGAAGCCATTCAAGTCAGAGTTTATTCCCGCATAAAGCTTCATAAAGGCGCATTTGCATCCCAGAGTAACAGCATGTTAAAACAAGAATGTCAACCCCCACTGATAAACAAATTTGGATACGCAATTCAAGGATGTTAGATCTCATTCTACCGTTGCAAGTCATTACCCGACCTAGTCTATAGTGGACACTGGTCTTCAACCGGGGGGTTGGGATGGCCTAGTGGTCTAGAGTGCCGCGCTTCGACCTCTAGCTGGCCGGTCACCTCTGGCTTGCGGCTGTGGTTTCGATCCCTGGTGTGAGGGTATGTGGCATGGAGATGGGGCGCCTTCTCAACCTCGTGGGTTTCCTCCGGTTTCCTCCCACTGCTAAAGACCCCTACGCTCAAGCGAATTATTGAAATAAAATTAAAACATATGTTAGTCCCGAAATGACCTGGTTTGTGTCGAGTGGACGTTAAATCCATTTCTCTCTGGTCTTCAACCATGTACATGACAAGTAGTAGAGTCGCCTGTCCAACCTCATGGGTTTTTCCAGGGTGCTCCGGTTTCCCCTCACTGCTTAAGACCCCAAAGCGTAACCGAATTATTGAAATGAAATTGAACCATATGTTAGTCCCGAATGGATCTAGCTCTGTTTCAATTCCCCGGTTGAACATGACAAGGATTATAGTTGCCTGTCCAACCTCGCGGGGTTTCTCTGGTTCCTCCACCCCCTTCTCTCTCTCTCTCTCTCTCTCTCTCTCTCTTAAAAAATGACCCTCAACCGTTTCTATACATACTTTTGGGGTAATTGTATTTAGTCTACTGGTATATGATGTCGTTTGCTTTGTTAATTTAGGTCGCAGTTGTTTGTTTTCCACAATAAAAATATATTTTCTAGTTTAAGGAATTTACTCAGCAAGAGCTCACATAATTCACCACACGAAGCCCGGTTAAATATAAACAACGACGTCGATTAGAGAAATTATGCCAGTCAACGCCTGCATTAACATTGGTAAAGCCGATTCGGCTTATTAAAGATATCATTAAAAATTTTTTAAATATATTATTTGAGACAAGTTATGTTAATACTTCCCTTATTAACACGGCACGCCATTGTTCTTCCTTTCATGGAGGGTTAAAGGCCAAATGGTTAGCACGTGCCTGCCATTGAGTCAACTGGCGTGCTTTCGAATCCCCGGTTGTACGTGACAAGGAGTAGGCTCTAACCTCGTGGGTTTTCTCCGGGTCCTCCGGTTTCCTCTCTCTACTTAAGACCCCTACGCGCAAGCGAATAATTGAAATAGAATTAAACCATATGGTATTCCCAAAATGACCTAGTTTGTGTCGAGTGGGCGTTAAACCCCATTTCTCTTTATCCTCCTTTCATACTTTATCCGATATCTTTTAATTTTTCTCCTACTATTCACCATATGTTTGGCGCAATATAGCGTGGTTGGAGCTGACGTGCCATTAAACTCTGTAACATTCATTCATTGAGCTTCCTTTCAATCTAGACTTTATAAGAAGGCGATACATATAAAACACACAAGCCTACGTTTTCTCCCGGGAGATTAATGCCTTTCCAATCCAAAGAAACTGTATAAGAAGGCACCGAGGAGTTATTGCTAAAACACGTTAGCCTACATTTACGTTCGGGGTTTATGGGTATCAAGGTGTATGATGATTTTTGACTAATCGGTAGAGGCGATATATTTCAATGGTTGAATAATCATTGCAGTTGTGGTCGCTGGAAACAGATTAGTTTAAAATCATCATATACCTTAGACAAACATCACTACATTAAAGCTCTTGTTGGAAATTGGTCTAACTCTTAGAAATCTAACAGGATTGTACGTTTTAACCCATATTTTAATCTCGAAACTAATACAAACATCTAAAAGTTGTTAATAAGAAGTGTTGAAGAAATTGTCTGTGATGTTTATTTTTCTTGTGTATCTTTTTGCGATATTCTGTCTTTTGAACATCATTTATCACAATATATTGCTGTTTCATTTGTTTCCTTTTATTTGAAAGTAGTTCAATATAACGTGTTTCTTATTCTCGAAAAGGGGTCAGGTGGCCTGGTGAACTAACGCGTGTCTTCGATCAAACGGTATGTCATTAAGACGGTTGTCGTAGTTTCGTATAAAGCCAGGCTGACACTTGCATGATTCCGTGGCACGCATTGGCACGACTTGAGTCGACACGACACCGTCCGATTTGCGCAAACGCCTCGTGCCAATGCGGGAAGTGCGTAAACAATGCGCAAACTCGCCGTGCCAGTTCGTGTCAATGAGGACACTGATGGGCACGACAAAATCGTGGCCAAAAGTCGTGCAAGTGTCAGCCTGGCTTTATGCTAGCTGGAAGCTATCACGATTCGCGCTACAATTGAAATCGTGATGTAATCGTTGAGTAATCGTGATGATCCTGTTATATATTGTGGGCAGTCGTGTATCAATCGTATCTAAACAGGTAATAAGACTCATTATAGGGACAATCGAAAGGGCCCTAAGTGGAAATACAATTTAGCACATTATACAAGTCAGAAAATGCCATAGATGTGTGACAAAATGATGTATACTTTTCATCAAATTGAACGATCATTTAGGTGCATAGAACTTTACGACCTGTGCTAGTTTTGATAATATATGATATTGACGTTTTTAACTCTCTATACACTTGTGTTAAGACACGATCTTATTAACCATCTAATTTAGTCAATGTTCATTACAAGCTGCACATGATCTGTGTGCAACACTCGGCAGAACTTCAAAGAGAATGTAGAAGTGGTCAGTGAAACATACAATTACCTGATAATGACTTCCAAGGAAATATGCAATGTAACTAGATACCGTAATTTATAAATAAACAATACCACTCATGTCCAACTTCCCTAATTATTGGGCGCTTTATAAACAAGAGTTTATTGACAGTTAGAGACAACGAAACAACTACAGAGCAGAGACATACGCAGAGACCGGCATATGGACTCGCCCGAGATCAGCCGCTGCCTTAGCAGAGGAGCAGAATGGTGAAGTTAATATTGTTATATGCGTTCCTGTTTGATATTTTGTTCCCGAAGTAAATAAACCATATATTTCTGAAACTAATCTCTGTTATCACCTAATATTGTTACAGATCTCTCTTTCTCTCCCTCTCGCTCTGGTCGTTATATAAAATAACCTTTGATTATGTCATTGTTCTGGGTGGGCGACGTGTATTTAATCATAATGTTCTATGATGAGACACTGACTGTCTGGTCACCTCTAATGGTTATTTCTGTTGTTTATCAGGTATATTGATATCTGTATCATTATATCACAAACTAAAGGTCACGGAATCCAATTACCTGTTTATAAAGTATCGAGTCTCTGAATATCAATTGTTTCTAGTCCATAATACTTATGTTGGAATGCTGAGTGATCCTTTGTTTGAAGAGGTGTTTCGATAGGGTGAAATGAAATGATGTTTAGCGTCCTTGGTTAGGTGCTGGCGATGGCGATAGATGCCCATCGGTGTGAAGAAAAAAAATATATAAAGATTAGGCGGACAGTATTGTGCTACGACGGTCTACTATTGTATCTAATTCCAACTGCCAATGGATCTTTACGCTCTTGGCCACCGTACTGAAACCGCGTTAATAAAATGTTAGGGAGAGAAAGAGAGATATATATAGAAAGATAGTGAGTGAATGATGAGCTTTAACGTCCACTCGACACAATCGGGACTAACATATGGCTCAGTGTTATTTCAATAATTCGCTTACGCGTAGGGTTCTTTAGCAGCTGGAGGAAACCGGAGGATCTTACTCCTAGTCACGTACATCCCAGGAATTGAAACCACGTCAGTTGACCCCATGTCAAGCCTTATGATACAACGCGCAGTTCATCGATTTTACGCGGTAAGCAAGAGCAGCACCACATACGACTATAAATATCGAAATTACGAACAGCAAATAGATCTTCTTGTTCAATTACCCTTTTTGTTGAGGTAATTTACCAATGGTCCCTTAAGTGTTTTCAACTATCCTGATTGAATGTCCTTGAAAGGTAATGTTGTAAACTGGCCATTGATAAATACAGATGAATGAGTAATCCCTTGTGACTAGACACCAGATTGAACTGCCTTGTCTCATCATTACCACAGTGGTCACAATCTGAGCAAACCCATGTTGTTACTGGTTTAATGGTCTCTCATGGGACCAATCGTCTAAAGCAGATTCACAACAAACGTCATTCGTGTTGGTGCCCTGTCATCGCCAGATTGTCAGTAGCATAATGTACATTTACTAATTACTAGTATTTCATCTTGGGGACATGTCATTTCCACATTGGTATTTATTAAGCGGCCTATAACACTCGTAAGCTGATACGGTTGACTAATGAAGCTAGGCTTTAAGTAATGTTTTTTTTTGTCATTAAATCATTTAAGTGTTCAGTATTCTAAATTATAGAATGTGGTTAAAAATTAGAGTTGCCATTGATAAGCAGTTGTGTACCTAGCTGTGAAAGTTGTCACTACTGGCGTAAAAGCATGACTATTCATAACACCCATCACTATTGAATACACAAACATGGACAATAGTGGTGTATATTATTTAATAGTTTTAACATCTTAGTGACTAAACACGTTCTTACTGACCACTACCTGTTTACTTTATACACATTATGTATAATTATAAACTGACGACTTTGAACTATTAATATCGTATATAATGATTTATAAAACTTACGTGTTGCCTGCTTTGTTTTATCTTAGCGCACTCATCGGGGACTTTCCTGTGGGGAGAAACTGGGGTACGCGGAGGTTGAGAAGGCGCCAATCTCGCCAAGCTACCAGGGATGGAAACCACGACTTCAATCCAGAGGTGCCCGGTCAGCTAGAGTTCACCACGGCTTATTAGTATACTCAACGTGGATGTAAACTAATACTTGGGATATATTTCATTGAATGGGAAGAATACACTCCCTCGAAAGCTCAAGTATCAGAAGCCAATACAGCAATGCTCGGAGAAGGATTTATTGGACCATTGCTTCAGGAATATGCTAACTCAATATCATCCAAAATCTTCGACACTGGAAACACAAAATTATTTGTCAATTAAAATCAATTGATGTTGTCTTCCTACCGGAAAAAAAATGGGCTCCTGATATCCAATGTTTTAGACAAAAAAACAACATTTTACCATTGGTACACGAATCGTGTACGTACCATAATACGTTTCAGCAAAATTTGTAACAAGGGACTAGACATACTACACAGGTCATGTCAAACGGTGACCTCATATTCTTATCTGGAGAACATGCGCAATAAATATTATAGTTGTAAACTGAATAACCAGACGCCAGAGATTGCTATTCGATTGAGACTGCTGGTGTATTTCGCCGATCAAATCTGATTTGACATTAGATTAAAAACGGAAACGACTGAGTGTAAACCAGTTTATATACATTCATATGACAGTGTTATATGCGTTGTGGTCCATTCGTTTCAATATCTAGGTTCCAAATGTTAGCGATTTAGCTCCTTTAAGATTTATAGTGTTTACGGTTTGATTTTTATATCCAACATAATCAATAAATTTTCGATTATCCCAAACTTCGGTGTAGTCATTATCCCGGGTTATCGTTTATGCGATAGTTTCGGTTTCAGACGCTAGATGAAGTGCCAGGTATCGTAGGCGGTGTGGTGTGTCACATATTCTTACTTGCGTGGGTAATGAACACCATCATTTTCTACTGTTAGCTAATGAACTGGGCTACTATTCCATCTCCTGATGCAGCTAATGAACTCGTGACTAATGAAACAGCGTACACGATGGAGGGTAATCCTGTGAACTCTCGTATCGTGCCAGGGATCCGTATTCCCATGGCTGATTTTCTACAGATGCCACGTAATGGTATGATTGACGTGTCTATATAGTGGTTTACCCAAAGTTCCGTTTATCATACGACAAGAACTGATACCTCACTTTAACTAGAATGCTGATAATACAACAACTCGTCCAGATCCTAGTGTAGTAAACACAATTAAAACCAATTATCGAACTATAAAAAATGAAACGAAATAGGACCTGTGTTTAAATCGGATGTGATGTGACGAGTGTTTTTTCCAGGCGCTCCGGGGAGGGGAGGGGGTGTCCGTCTATTATTTATCAAATTCCTAATTTCAATTTATTTTTGGCATCATCCATCCAGCAAACAATTGTTACACGCCGACACAACTATTTACAATTTCTCTTTTTGTTTTCATTTGTCCGGACGTTAAACCCCATTTTAATCAATTTATCAACTACTTCATGGCTGGAATTTTTAAATTCACTTCCGGTTTCCTGTACACCATTTGTTCTGCTGGAGCGATTGTATTTATTTCCTGTTATTATCCTCTTTTTGTGTGTTTTATAGTGCACATCTTTTACAGCACCACAGTTGAATACTAGAACGACATTCATTACGGGCGAGGGGGTGGGGTAACCGAATGGTTAGCGCGTTGTATCAAATCAGAAGGTCTATCATTAGGTTTGGTCCCAAAATGACCTATTTTGTGTCGAGTGGACGTAAAAACCCAATTTTTTTTCTCTCTCTCTCTCTCCTTCTCTCTCTGCATTAATTATTGATGAGCTTTCCGATCGAATATCCCGCATGGATAGTGTATCCATTGGCGTGCACGTAAAATATCCTTTAGCTCTGATACAGCTGTGGATAAAGTAAATATCGCAAGAAAATACAAATTATGAAATAAAGTGAGGTTTTATGCGTTACTGATCTCTTGGCAGTTGGAAATCGTGTAGGCTATAGTGCCGTTGTGGGCACATAACACATTGTATGGTGTATGTGGGGGTTGGGATGGCCTAGTGGTCTAGAGTGCCGCGCTTCGACCTCTAGCTGGCCGGTCACCTCTGGCTTGCGGCTGTGGTTTCGAGCCCTGGTGTGAGCGTATGTGGCATGGAGATAGCGGCGCCTTCTCAACTTCGTGGGTTTCCTCCGGGCACTCCGGTTTCCTCCCACTGCTAAAGACCCCTACGCGCAAGCGAATTATTGAAATAAAATTAAACCATATGTTAGTCCCGAAATGACCTAGCTGTGTCGAGTGGACGTTAAACCCCATTTCTATCTCTCTCTCTGTATGGTGTATGTATGTCTTCATTTGTCCATCCTGACAGGACAGTATTATACGTTAAACCCATTTTATTTTATATCATCAGCACACATCCTGTCACTTCTAGTACCTGAGCACCGACGACAATACGTCTATCATTACGTGTAATCCATGATCCACATACGTTAAGTCTATTATATTGAACCACGTTAAATCTACCTGATATAATTAAAGACACCTTGAATTATATCTCCAAGAGTACACTTACATTAAATCTATATGTCAACATGACTAAAAAACATGAATACTTTTACCATCCAAAATAAAACTCAGTCGAGCTTTTGCCCTACTTCGCTCTTTGTGTATGAACCAATTATTGAACATGACAATGCCAGTGATGTAAAGGTTGGCACTAATGGTATGCTAACAACCTTGCTTTATTAAAAATACAACCTTTTCAGTGGCGCCAAATATTAAAGGGCGCATTCTTATCCCGTGAACCTTAAAATAGACGCACACTAAGTAGATCATTTCGGGCGACTATTATATGGTTCAATTTTATTTTAATAATTCGTTTGTGCTTAGGGGTTTTTTAGAAGGGGGAGGAAACCGGAAGACCCTGAGAAACCCAACGTAGTTATACAGTCGAACCCACTCCCGTTGATTCAAAAACATACCTTATCCAAACCTTCGACCATAAAACCCCCTGGCTGTAAAGCACGTTAATGTAATATTAATGTATGCAAAGTGATTTATATTCAATTTTTAGAATAAATACTGTAATGTCTAATGAATTATGTGCGGTGAAATACACGAACCGTATGACACGTGTACTGACTTTAAAATGTCGTTTATGTCATAAATATTGGATATTAGGCTCACATATTTTTCACAACAAGGTAACATCATCAGTATTGATTGAAATAGGGCAATATTGAATTCTTTTTCGTGTTTTAATTTCGAATATTATGAACAATATCTTTTTAAAGATTTAGCTCCTTTAAAAACGATTATGCACTGTTATCGAGAAAACCATATATGACATTAAACAACATTTTATCCCTTTATTAACAAACAGACGCCTGTCAGTAATAAGCGGTAATTGTGTGCCAAATCTGTATCATCATTGTTGCAGCTGATGAAAGGATGTTTCAATAGAGTTTAATGTCCTACTGTGCTGCTCCGTATCGGCTAATGAAGACGAACTTACTCTACACAGTGTGCTATGAGGAAAATTGTGCCAGGACAGCGGCAATACGGACTACTCGTATATCGAATTCCATGGATCTGTTACGTGTACACCAATGTATACGCGGGACCTCGATTTTTTGTCGAATTTGAACGATTTGACAGCTGTCTTTTCTCAGATCCTCCGTCCAGTATCACAGACATGGGGAACAACGCCGGCCCAAAAAAAACCCTGTGCACTTTCTCGGCCAACACGTGGCTTTTCTCTGGATGCTCCGGTTTCCTCCCACTGCTAAAGAGGGGGGTTGGGATGGCCAACTGGTCTAGAGTGCCGCGCTTCGACCCCTAGCTGGCCGGTCACCTCTGGCTTCGGCTGTGGTTTCGATCCCCGGCGTGAGCGTATGTGACATGGAGATAGGGGCGCCTTCTCAACCTCGTGGGTTTCCTCCGGGCACTCCGGTTTCCTCCCACTGCTAAAGACCCCTACGCGCCAGCAAATCATTGAAATAAAATTGAAACCATATGTTAGTCCCAAAATGACCTAGTTTGTGTCGAGTGGACGTTAAACCCCATTTCTCTCTCTCCCACTGCTAAAGACTCCTACACGCATGCGAATTATTGAAATAAAATTAAACCATATGTTACTCCCGAAATTACCCAGTTTGTGTCGAATGGGAGTTGAACCCCATTTCCATCTCTCTCTCTCTCTCTCTCTCTCTCTCTCAGCCAACACCAGGATCGAACACAGGACTTCCGGGTTAGCGAACCAATGTCTTACTCAATGATTCACGACGGCTGTCGTGTTTATTAGACTATGATTGTAGAATATGAGTTGATTAAATGTCGTATATTGGTAATCAGATATGATATTATAATTCATCTGATATGTATCTTAATAACCGATTGACGTAGAACGGATTTGATGAGGGGGTAATATGATAACTGACCGTCATTCATGAATATTATCGTTTATTATAACCGCTCAATACGTTCAAATGTATCCGGATTTATTCATATTATGCTAGGTTCCAACTATCCTTATTCGTGCTACGATTGAAATCATGGTTTTAATTGTGGAGACCATATCGGGTCTTATCATGTAATGAGGTCAGTTGTAGCCAGGTCCGTAACTGGATTAAAAATGTTGGGGGCAGGGCTTCTTGGGGCTTCGCGATGGGCTGCCCCCAGAAAATTGTTGAAATAGGGCTTGAACCTGTGAAATTGGCGGAACATTTTAATGTTGAGGCTGAATTTGAAGGAAGGGATACGAATTCATTTATGGGCGCCTAACCAGACTCTCTTGGCATTTTGGGTTCCCCGCCAATTGTATTATATGGGCCCATGATTTCGTCGTGGGCTGCCAATCAACCTTAGCATTTTGGGCGCCATTACTGCTGATTTGGGTGCCCCATTAATCAACACTGTGATTGAACCCGTGACGTATTGGTTGGTGAACAGGCGTAATCGTCTTACTTATAGAGCCACCACGGCGTCTTGTATTCAATCTAAAGTCACATGTCTTCTACATTCGACTACACCAGATCATTGACGGAAAAAAATCTGGCTGATTTTAACATAATAAATGTACAGGTACATGTACCTGAAGAAATAGACGCTGTTCGAACCCGAACCCGAAAACTTCTGTTTGGGAAACCAACGCCTTTCTCAAACAGATACCGTTAATCCTGATATTGACTTGAAAGTCACATGTTTTTAACGTTAGACTACAGCAGACAATTGAGCGTATAATTCGTGATTTATGTTCAGACGAGAGACAGCAGACCAGCGAACAAAAACCGGACATCACCAAGATATTTCGATTTCTTCGATTGAATTTAACCATTTGAAACCGACAGTTGTCGATGAATAAATCAATTTCAACCGTCAATTAAAGCATCGATTTCTTCACACAGGTCTGAATTCGTTTCGCAAATTGTCGTTAAAATTGCGATTCTGGGATTTTGAACATCCCATTGGTGAAGTGAAGCGGAAGTAAGTATAATGACAACTATGATTATAGATATACGTGAAGCTATTTATAGACTGTCATCGATTTATCGATCACAAATTGCAATTAGAAAAGACACGTTAATTAGGGTTGGACTAATTTCACAACAGAGCAAGAGAGCCTGATCTCTTAGATACGTATATAAAGAAAAACAAGGTATTTGATCATGATAACTGACAGACCAGTGAACCCATTGAGTTAACAAGGTATTCAACGCATGTCTAAACAGAAAAGAAATACTGAACACATTGATACATGTATAATTATGATAAATATATATAATTGACACAATTGTGTTAAAAGGAAATACATGTCTCCTATCTTTTCATCAAAACATACCACTCATTAAAGAAATATCAATTTAAGTTGTTCGGTCAACATGTCACGGGCGTGGATGGCCGAATGGTTAGCGAGTGCACGCTTTTTCAGAAGGTCTGGCGGGGTTACAATTCCTCGGTTGTGCGAGCACAAGGAGTAAGGCTGCCTGTCCAACCTCATGGGCTTTCTCCGGGTCCTAAGAGACTCAAATATTTGTCCTTTTAAAAACTGACCTACTTATCTGCCTGATAGCATCTTCGAGCAATTTTCTGAAGTGAGCAAAGATTAATTTTTTTTAGTGGTTACAACCTTCGTTTACGTGGCACTCTATTTTATGAAATAAATATTTGCTAGCTCTAAATACGCAGAACTATTTGAGACCGGAAAACATCCAAAACAAAATTTTTATTTGTAGTCTTTTTTTCTAGACACCTTTAGGATAACTTGTAAATTATTTTTTTAGAATACCTTATTTAATTATGTTGTAGACTTCGACGGACTTTTTTCTAGATCTGAGACTCAGCCCTGCAAGATGGCGTCCACCGATGATTTGCTGTACAGCATGATTTGAGCACTGTAACCAAACTACTCATAGTAAAGATCACAAATAGGCTTATTAATTACTGATCATCGGTCTATCATAACCTCTTTGTTGACAAAGACATTCAAAATAGACTGGTCAGACAAAAGGCAAAGACTACGAAGCTGGGTAAAGGTAGGGCTAAGTTTAATAAATCTATAATTTTCTTGACACCACATTCCCCCCCCCCCCGGGATATCGGACAGCGGACGAAAGTCCACTTGTAGATACTAGTAAAATTAATTTCATAAATGGTGAAACTCATCGGGCATCTGCCGATGCGACCTAGACTGATTTATGGAGGAAGAGAAGGTATTTTTTGTCATAAACAAAACCATCGCCCAGTTATAAAAATCGACGTAGGAAGACTATAGAAAAGAAATGATTCGCATGTAGGCTAATAATGAAAATAATTTTAAAAAACTCATTAAACATTAACCGAAATTTTGGCAGATCTCCAAGAAATTGATGGATGATTTAGTAAAAACGGAATTTCGGAAATTAAAAATACCATGTCAGACAGAGCCTGCACCGAAATTAAAAATATCATGTCGAACAAAGCCTGCACCGAAATTAAAAATACCATGTCCGACAGCCTGCACCGAAAAACTTTTTGATTCTTTACTAACACAATACTGAGGCAGTATTTGCGCGAAATTAGTAGAAAACTGGTCAGAGCGAAATATTCATAATAATATTAAAGTTGCAATTTCATATTTTTAAGTTATATTTTTAAAATATATTAAAATAAAGCCCTAAAATAGATTGTATCTATAAACAGTCCTACCTTGTTAAAAAATAATCCTATTAATCCTATAATTCACTATTGTCAGTTGAGAAATTGGCAAGAATATCATTTTCAAGTTCAAATTCAAACGTTTCAAGATAGCCATTCCATGGGGGTTAATGGGAAAACAAGGGAGGTAATTGTGTTATTATTTCCCGTGTCACTGATTTTAATGCCTGGGAAATAATGCCCATGATCGTATGATAGTGAGTTGACAACCTTTTGAGCAAAAGACATAGAAATAATTATGTTTTGTCTTTCTTAGAAAAAATGAAATTCCCGCTTTAATGATTTTTTGTGTGGTCTTCAATTATTAACTGGTTTGGCGGATAAAAGCGCCGTTGGATTGGAGAAAACTGAAGAACTGTATTATAAAACGTTCTCGGCCCAAACGTGTAAAACGGCTAAATCATTCTCGCGAAACGAATTGGTGTGTGTTCGATTGGTTCGAATAATTTGCAGAAAATTCAATCATCTCACAGGGCGTATTACTTTAATTTGCGGCAAGAAAATAAACGATGTTTCCCAAATGTGCTTAAGACGTTTTTGACAGGGCATAGATCGTATATAGTCAGGGACGCAATTCTGCATTTAGTGTGACCAAGATCTATTACTCGTTTCGTCACAAATAGTTAACTGCCTTGATAGTGTGCTCTGAACACATTTTCAACCAATTTATCAAAGATGCCAAACTGTTTATAACTTCAAAACTCAAATGTGGCCAAACTTCATTTGTTGATGAATGAATTTTTATGGTAATTAAGTCTTATCATAAAATGCTAAAATAAGCCCGAATTAATTTTCTATGTGTTGAGCTTGGACCACAATACCAATGGTTCTTTTAAGTGTACACTGGACCTCGATTTTTCTTTCCATTCGAACGACTATACGTTGTTCCTTGGCAACCTCCCCACACCATATCATGTGCCACTGACGCTGGGGACCATCGCCTGGAAATTCCGATTAACTTTCTTGTCCACAGCCGGTATTTCACGGGGACCACCAGGTTAGCGAACCAACGCAATACGTACATACACTGCAATAACCAGAAGTCAATTGACAGTATACAGATGCATTTATGAAGGATTTCAACATAAAACAGCAGTACTAAATTTCATTTTCTGTGTTTCTGAGAACGTCTGATGATTGTATATTATATTGTGTAAGATCTCCATGCAGAGCTGGCATGTATTGCACCTTTATACACATCAGCATTAAACTATGAATTGACAGTTTTCACTATACTAATTACACAATAGGTAATATGGGATGGGGCGGGGGTGTTATGTTGAAAATTTAAGTCAAATTAACCCATTGTCGCCACTGCCATTGCTACCGTTGTTACGTTAATAAACAAAGTCTGGATCCTGTAGAAACTATAGAGCATCCGATGGCATCGAGAGTTTATTATGGTCTTGCCATGTATAATGTATGTTAAATAAATAACGTATATAACTTTAAGACAAAAAGAAAGGCCTGCAACATGGATAATTAACTCTTGCATAATCCACCTGTAAACAATAAATACATATATACTATTCAAAAAAAGTTGGGGATATTTGATTTTTAAGTGTTATTAAAGTCACCTAATGAAACTGACGAAGAAACAAATGACAAAATGAAATGAAGTTCACATTCATCGATTTATTCCAAATGATCGTTAGACTAAGTAAGGCACAGACTGACCATTATAAGGGTAAAATGATACCCGGGTCAAACAGCAAAGTTACCACAGCATCACAACAACGTCAGTAACGGGTAAATCCTCCTCTGTTTGCCAAACAAGCATTGATCCGACGCGGCATACTCCTAAGGTCATTTTGGTCCAGATTGTCCCATTCCTGTTGCAACGCAGCAGCAAGTTCTTGGACATTGGCAGGACGTTGTTGACGTTGACGTAACCTCTGTCCAAGCATGTCCCAGACATGCTCGATGGGGGAGAGGTCGGAACTCAGTGCTGGCCAAGGTAATGTGGTGATGTTCTGTTGTTGGAGGTAACCTGTAACGATCCTGGCCCTGTGACATCTTGCGCTGTCATCCTGGAAGATGAAACGGCGGCCATGACGTCGTGCGAACGGCACAACATGGACTGCCAAGATGTTGTCCCGGTAGCACTGGCCTGTAACACGCCCTGCAACAACATGTAAAGCCGTTCTTTCAGCAACAGTGATGCCTCCCCACACCATAACAGAACCACCACCAACTCGATCATGTCTGATGACGTTAACGTCTTGGAAGCGCTCGTTTCGACGACGCCACACCCTCCTACGTCTGTCCAAAAAATCAACAGTGAACCTTGACTCATCTGAAAACATCACATTGCTCCAGCGTCGATTATCCCAGTGTTGACGATCCCTACACCAACAACGTCTTGCCTGAATGTGATGATCTCTCAAACAAGGGCTAGAAGGTGACCCCTATGCAGTCGATTCCGAATCGTCTGGCCACTCACTCTCACACCAGTGTCTGTTTGAAGACGAGCGCTGGTCTGATTTGCTGTGATGACACGATTTCTCAAGGCCAAGGTACGGATAAAGCGATCCTGGGCTTGAGTTGTCGACCTGAGCGTGGTCTGTCCTGTACAGATTGTGTATCACGGTATCTGGACCATAGCCTGCTTATGACAGACAGAGAAACATTCATCGTCCGTGCCACAACCGCCTGTGTTGTGCCGATCTGTAGCATGCCAAGGGCACGTAACCTTTCATTTTGGGTAAGCCTACGCATATCAAAATTTGTTTTCTGGTCACTAAAACAATTAAACTGATGTTTCCACCCTGGAATTCAATGCCACAATGACTGTAACATTCAAAGTCAGAGTCGTGCAAATCTTGGGTTGGACCCCCATGATGATCCCAAGCATCACATGCATTCCATGCGGTAGCTATTGGTGCGTTTGGGCGTCACATGTAACCGGAAATGTTTCTTCTGTTAGGTTCCATAGTGACTTTTTTCGTAGTCATTTGCATATTTTAGTATTATGCCCCCAAAATCAAATATCCCCTACTTTTTTTGAATAGTATATAATGCACATGAAATGAGATGGGGATTAACGTGTTACTATTCTGCTCCGACTGGGCTAATGAAGACGGGCATACACCATGCAGTTTGCAATGAGGGCAGTTTTGCCCCGACAGCGGCGTTATAACTCAACTCATTCTAACTGAAATGGTATTTTTTTCGTGTACGCCAATGTGTACAAGGGACCTCCGTCTTTCGTCCCACCCGAACGATTTGACAGCTGTCCTTGTCAGACCCTCTGTCCTACACAACTGATATGGGGATTGTGCACCGACAACTCAATGGAACCTTCTCGACAAACCTGTACAACTATGGTTTGTTTTATTTTCCTTTTACGAATACGTAGTCTTTATTTAAATGGTCTAAGTTTATTCTGGACACACATTACTTTAATTAACACATTCTGTTTAGTTTCAACGATAACATAGTCCTGTTATTCTAGGGGAAACTTACTTAAACCTACAGATTAACCCTAGATACATGTCGGGTCTATTTCTAGACGACAGGAAGCATGTTAATCCCTATAACCTCTATGCCAGATGTCCGTCTTAGAGGATTATATTGACGTCATCGGATAACATAATGACGTTAATGATAAGCACATTAAAACATTCTGGAACCTGTGCGGAATATTTATATATTTATCATGCTGCATCTTGACAGTGTGGTATAATCATGATACATCTTGACAGCTGGTATATACAATTCAAATGGGTTAAAGGACAATATTGGTGTCAGTCAATATAACACATGTATGTATGTATTCAAATGCGTTAAATGACAATATTGGTGTCAGTCAATATAACATAGATAAAACTGGTTAAACACTTTCCAAACATAATTTTAACACAGAGATTGTTGCTACGATAGATGCAATATCATGATTTCAAGAAACGGAAGTGATGAACGCAAAACAAAAACTGACTAAAGTGACGAGGGATAATAGATACACAGGCAATGATCTCTGTGTTAAAATGATATTTGGAATGTGTTAACTGCAGTTCTATTTGATATTACAATCTTGAACTGTTGTAATTAGTTATTTCAAGATGCATTGCGTAACATTTACTAGATTGTATTTCTTGTGTACCTGTTTCCATGTAGCGGACGGAAAACGTTTGATGATAGATGAATGGTTGCTATCTGTTTCCACGTGAACATTAAATATATATTATACACGAGAAATAATGAACTGACAGTTCTTGCTTTAATATTTAAAAAATACATAGAGTTATCTTCGTTTAAAGAACAGCATAGTCTCGATTGTCATTGCTACGGATGTTATGATGAACAACAAAGTCTCGATTATCCATTTATAAATTAAATCATAAATTGCCAATCGTGTGTAAAACTGTTGAAAAATTAAAACCATCCGAAGTTCTTGAAAGTTGATAATGGGCCAAGTATGCAAATAAATGTCTAATGAATGATTGGTAAAACAATTGAGGACGAACGAAATGTCAGCATATTTAGCTCTTGAATAATGCATCTTAAATATGTGAATATATGTTAGCGTGATTTAAGGCGAGAGAAATTAAGATATTATCCGAATGACAATCACCCGCTATAATAGATCCAAGTCTTTTTTTTATCGACATTCCAAATCGATTTGAATTTAGTTGAGAGATCATGTGACAGTATAATCGATTTCAAAGCACTTTTGCAGGTTCGTTAAATTCGCCGATTAGCTGTAAACAGTTTTTGTGGCTGCACACAGTAGAAATTAATACTTGATCGTCCGTGGTAATCGCCTAGAAATCGGTGTCGATAAATTGGTTGATTAGGGTGATCGATTTGATGGACGTTAAGAATAAAAATATGACTGGGTGTCAACAATCAGTATGGCTTATCAGTGGTATATAAAGGGGGCTTATCCTTTAGATGAAATTCACTTTGGGGGTTTCCCTGCAAAGACATTGTGTCTTACCCCAAAATTCTGGATGAGGCCTTTTTGTAGCTTCCTCTGTGAAGTTTCCTAGAGATTACTTGTCTACGACATCTCCCTTGATGGAAGTGGACGTAAAACTCCAGAACCGAACGAACGAAGTATGTAAAATGGCAAATCAGAAACGTGCATGCCACAAGTCTATTTAGCGTATTTTCAACAGGGAGATCATTGAATCAACTGGTGTGGTTTCGATTCCCCGGTTGTACGTACCAAGGAGTAGGGTCGCCTGTCGTCAGGCCCTCCGTTCTGCATCACAGCGTGGTTTACCCTTGTCAGTGATGCAGAACGGAGGGCCTGATAAGGATAGCTGCCTAGTCGTTCGAATGGGACGAAAAACCGAGGTCCCGTGTACACATTGGAGTGCACGTAAAAGATCCCTTGGCAGTTGGAATTCGATATAAGAGTAGGCCGTAGTGCCGCTGCCCGGGCAAAATTTCCCCTCAAAGCACACTGTATGGCGTATGCCCGTCTTCCATTAGCCCAGGTTAGGTGCATAAGAGTAGGACGTTAAACCCAATTTCCAACCTTGCAGGTTTTCTCTTGTTCCTCGACCCCCAACCTTGCAGGTTTTTTTTCCGCCCCACCCCTTAGTCTGTTTAACTCATTTCAACAAGAAAATCATTGAGTCAACAGATTTGGTATCGAATGTCCTCCGGTGTAAGTTCAGCAATGGTTTAGTTTGTGTCCATTGGAAGTTAAACACAGGATCAAATCACAAACAAAACGTTAACACCATGTCCCTCCAAACGGGATCAAATCACGAACAAAATAAAAATTGTAGCGAAGGCGTCAAATTACATTGGTAATTAATTTACTGCCTACGATTCCTTCCGCGCTTTTATAGGATTAAAATAAGCTATGCTATTTCCGGTATCTCCAAGACAATAGTATGTCAATCATAATTCTGAACATCACATACATACTCGCGTCTTGTCAAGTGGAGGTTACGACAATAAACCCACTCTTTAATTATCGCCTTATTCTATGACACCACACGTTTTATGTACGTCATTGACAAATAATGAAGGAAATTTAGCATTTGTTTTTGTCAAACACGTCCGTTCAACCGAGACTTATATCATGGAAATCTATAATTATTTGTGTATGTTAGTTTGTTGCTCAAACAGATTGTTGGTCTCATGACGTAAAGTAAGGGAGAGAGAGAGAGAAATGGGGTTTAACGTCCACTCGACCGAAAACTAGGTCATTTTGGGACAAACATATGGTTTCAATTTTATTTCAACTATTCGCTTGCGCGTAGGGTTCTTTAGCAGTGAGAGAAAACCCACGAGGTTGAGAAGGTGCCCCTATCTTCATGCCACATACGCTTCCACCAGGGTCGAAAGCACAGCCGCAAGCCAGAGGTGACCGGCCCGCTAGAGGTGGAAGCGCGGCACTCTAGACCACTAGGCCATCCCAACCCCCAAATAAGTAAGGTAAAGTAGGCTTGGATGATATTGTTATAAATAGTCAGCCTGATTTAAACCCACATCCTGTTTCGTTTCGTTGCTTTAGTTCCAAATTTCGTTTTATAATGTGTCTTTACTACACTAAGACCAGGAAGAGTTGTTATATAACAGGCGTTCTGGTTGAAGTGAACGATTAGACAATGGAATGGTAGTTGTTGTTGTTTATTACAGATTTAAAGTCCAATACATTTAATATGATATTATGTACAGGTTGATTAAATTAAATTATTTGCACTTCATGGGTTGAAAGTTGGTAGAAACATACAATTGGTTAACACACAAAATAAAAAGTCCCTGTATATTAAAAAGTCAATTTAAATCAGGCTTATAAAACCGCTGTCCAGCTTACAGATGATCTTCAAGTATTCGCGGTATAAAAAAAAAGAAACGAAATATAGATGTTTATTTTAATCAAATTGTATAAATAGTATGCATTTGCTCTGGAAGTTTATATCAAAATTATTTTAGATGTTTCAAACTCTAACTGTATTAATTAAAATGGCCCCAGTATCTTTTTGTTGATAAATGATGACTGGGTGTTGTGGTCTATATCTACACGTTTCAGATGAATTACAGTAGCACCATCATAAATTGTTCGGGTGAGCGCATGCGCGCTTTATCAAACGGTACGGTCTGTCATTGAGTCAACATTTTGGTGTCCATAACCCCATGCGTTAGTCCCAATATAACCCGGTTTGTGTTGGGTGGATGTTAAACCCCATCTCTCGCTTTCCCTCTCCTTTATATGTACAGACTAACTTCCATATAGTATTTAAACCCAGCTCCGACATCATACCTGATTTAGTCCCGAAATGACCTAGTTTGTGTCGAGTGGACGTTAAACCCCATTCTCTCTCTCTCTCTCTCTCATACCTGATTTCGGGAGAGGTGGGGTTAACGTCTACTCGACACAAACTAGATCACTGATGGACTAACATAATTATGGTTCATTTTTCTTCAAGAACTCGCTTGCGCTTTGGGGACTTTAGCAGTGGGATGAGATCGTAGGACCTCGCGAAAACCCACATTGCTGGCCAGGTGACCCTACTCCTTGTAACCTAAAAACCGGAGAGGCGAAACCACGCCAGTTGACTCAATGAAAAACCCTATGATACATCGTGCAAGCGCTAACCCATTACGTGATAGCCCATCTAAAGAGAAAATCTCATTTACGAGTTTGAAAACATTATTATGCCGTGGTCGTAATATTGCTATCAAAATAATTTGTTTGAGTATTTTAAGTCGCAAATTCCTAAAACTAGAATATCTGACGATACGCTATTAAAAATCTACATCAATGTTCATGCTTACTATTTAACTGAGATAAAATGTTGTTGAAAACATTCTTACAATCGAACCATCAATTCGATTTTAATCGTTGTTGGTCTCCGGTATTTACTCAAAGCAAAATATTTTTCAGAGTCTGAAAGCTGAGAACAATTAATATGTTTTGATGGACGCGGGAGCCGACATTCCCACAACAATAATAAAACTATACAGTCGCTTTCTCTAATCAATAGAGATTTACAGATCAACGTTTAGCAAAGATGATGGTCGAGTTGAATCAGGATATGTAAATTGGTTGTCGATAAATACATATATCGTTTTATGAACAAAAAACAAACTCGGTTAACTCTATCTTTCTGATAATATCTCTCACTCAGCTTCCTGATATTATTCTACTAAACTGAAATTTTACGTCTTGAATTATATTTTTGAAACCAGAAAAATCGATCCGTTTATGACACGTTTTAAAAGGTGGTTATCACTATTTACATTTAGTTAATCCAGATTTCCGGTGTGGTTTCTCCTTGTCAGTGATGCAGAACTGAGGGCCTGCCAAGGACATGTTTATTCCTACGGACGGGAAGGAAAGTCGAGGCCCGCGTTCACATTGGTGTGCACGTAAAAGATCCCTTGGCAGTTAGAATTCGATACAAGAGTAGGCCGTAATGCCGCTGCAATGACACAATTTCCCTCTTAGCGCACTGTTTGGCTTATGCCCATCTTCATTATCCCTGTCGAAGCAGAACAAACGGATGTTCAACCTCATTTCATTTCACACTCCATTTTATTTTGTGGAAAATGTCAATTTTTTTCAAAGTTTTAATCCACGGTAAAATATACTTAAAACGTTTATTTAACAGTTAAGGGAGCCCCAGTGTCTCAATGAGTAAGACGTTGCCTCGCTAAGCTGGAGGTTCCGCGTTTGCCGAGAAATTTCACTTAAATTGTCCGGTCTTTATCCCCTGGTAAAATTCACTTAAATTGTTGAATTAACATTGAAAGGAGTCACGGTGACTCAATGAGTAAGACATTGGCTTGCTAAGCTGGAGGCCTGGCATTGTTTCGATCTGGGAATGATGGGACGAAAACCCGACGCCGGCCGATGGCACAAATTGGCTTGCACGTAAATAAGTAGGCCATAGCAGGTCATTTCAGTATTAAAATTATTTCAAGAATCACAATATCTTGACATATTATCATATTAATAACGCGATAAGAGACTCTAAGCTTTGCAATCCTCGGGAAAAGTGTGTTAAATCTAGATTCTCCTTTTCGATTAGGTGCGTGAAAAAAGTTAAAAGCCCTTTGTTATATATCTTAAGCCATAATATATATTAATACATTGCGCAAATAAAACTAGAAACGTGAAAAAAGTTAAAATCCTTTTGTTAGCTATTTTAAACCATAATATTATATATAATCACATTGCGTAAATAAAACAGAAACTATTATTTATAATCCCCAACAATAATAGCCGTAAGCTTGTGAGGTGCGGCCTTGTGGGGCATCAAAACTTACTCTTCTGGGGTTTCAGTAAATAATCCATTAATGAAAATAGTTTCTGTAAGGTTTCTCCGCAATGCCTAAATTCCGTATTTATACTTATAATCTTAGATACATCTATACCCGTTTTGATTCAATTTGATTAAAACACAGATCCTATTTCGTTTCGTTTTTCATAGTTCCTGGATGACGTGAGGCTTTAGCAAATGGAACGATCTGTTACGGTGAGCTTTAGGCGTGTTTGGCGCGGAACTGTTGGTAATCAATAGTAACATCAATGTTGATTGGTTAATCAAATGTCTGACGTCATAGGGTCAAAGGCTTTCGTATGACCTCCCAATGTAACTTGTCGGGTATGCATAAAAAACGAAACGAAATATAGATCTGTATTTTAATCAGATCTGTTTTGGTGGATCTGGGATAAATACGTTATAAGGTTGGGCATTTTACGTTCCTCATATGTCTGACCAATCCCAATAATTCTGTTGACAAGCTAATAATTGATGGATAACAAATTCGATTAGATTAAAGTGTAACTAAAACGAAATAAAAGGACATTGGGTATATATAACGTCATACTGTTTTGCTCCAAACTTGGCTAATGAATTCGGTGTAACCAAAAGTTAACTGTAAAGCCAATATCACACCAAGGCACGACCTGTGGTGACTTATTATAATGAGTCGCGTTGTAAAGCTGGAGGAGGTCTACTGGGTCCTCCGGTTTTCAACCAATCTCTAAAGACGCCTGCGCGCAGGCGAATTATTAAAATAAAGTGTGTTAGTTCCAAAATTACCTATAGTTTCGAGTGGACGTTAAACCCCATCCCTCCCTATGTGTCATAGCTTGTTCATATCAATTCAAGGTCTTGCTCTTCCAGATAAACAGGCAGGACAAAAACCGCCGTAAATAGTGATAGATTGATGAACTGTAATGTATAAAATCTAAATATTATCATAATTCAAAAACTTTAAGACCCCACCGCTTACAATTACCCATGTTATTATAATTCCAAAAAATATCCCACGCACTGCATGATCACAGCCCCCTGCAGTTAATATTATTTAAATTCAAAATATTTTCTAAGGATATGATCATAGGTTGTAATAATAAATTAAGGTCAATATAACACCGGGGTATATTTATCCAGTTAATAGCTGTTCTATATATTCCAGAAAAACAAAAATATCTATATAAAAAAAATATTGAATTTGATGTCAATGTGAATTTTGTATCTTTGGAATTTCATTTGTAGTGTTTTTCAATCTTTTAAAGATTCCACATGCGGCCAAACCCAAAATATTAATCTTGATATACTTTATGCTACGTTGATTTGTATGGGCTATCGTACATAGAAGAGTATGAATAATACAATAATTTCAGTTCAAAACTAAATTTTGGAATTGCGGTGGCTAAGTGTGTAAGACGCTGGCTCGCTAGCCTGGAGGTTCGGGTGTTCGATCCCTGCATTGGTCGAGAAAATTCATCCAAATTTTCCGGCGCGGTTTCCCCTTGTCAGTGACGCAGGATGGAGGGCCCGGCAATGACAGCTTTATAGTCATTCGTATGGGACGAAAAGCCGAGATCCAGTGTACACATTGGCGTGCACGTAAAGTAAAAGATCCCTTGCATGTTGGAATTTGATGTATAAGTAGGTCGCAGTGCCGCTGTCCGGACATAATTTCCCACTTAGCACACTGTACGGCGTATGCCCGTCTTCTTTAGCCAAGGATAGGAAGAGAACAGAATACGGCGTTAAAGCCATTTCATTTCAAAACTTAATATGAATGTAGCGCATATTATGTGTCCGATTTACATTACATTTGTTTTAAGAAGGCTAAACAGTTCCAATGACTACAGCCTTTCACAATGTTATAACCAAGACTTTTGTTGTTGGCAGAACAGCAAGAAGCATAAACCAGTTCAGGCTACCCCTTCGTGTCGTTCAAAAGAGGAACAGTATCTGTCGAATATAGGACTATGTGTTAAACGGGTGGTCCAACAAACAATACCTATTTTCAAGATTTTAGTCGCGATTTTTCTGTTTTTCATTTATCAGAAACAAGACACGCTTTAAGGTATATGATAAACGATTTTCAGGAATTAAAGAGAAGACCACCCGAAGCCTCACGATATGTTAAATGACAATGATAATGGGATTTAGCTATTATTTCAATTTCTGGAGAGCCAATAAACAAAGCAAGTCTATCTCGTTAATTTATAAGAGCTTAAATGTGAGTACGCCTCAGCGGCTCAATTCAAAACTCGAGACGACACCCATTAGACTATCGCCATCTTGTGAATAGAGGATGCTAATTGCGACAAGGAAGACATTAAGAGATATATAATACGCATCGTTGTTATGTTATTTGAAGTGAAAATAGTGGTAGGTGACGTGGACTTCGCACACGGAATCTGTCAGACATTCTACGACCCCGATAAAAACCAAACTAACAAGCCGTTAAACTTGCCCTCTCATCCGTTTAGGGTTAACTGACATTTCTTATTCGACCTGTACTATTAAGGAATGTCACCAATTTTTCGAATTCGTCTGCCCTTTCCAATCTATTGGTGATTTCGGTTGAGCAACCACGAAATTTAAAATCCAAATTTAGACATTGGCACTTATTCCCAGTAATGTGTTCATTCTAGTCTGGTAATTGACTGTGGGGACATATTAGGAATACATCACTTAAACTGATTTTGACAGCTGTGCTAAATGCCAAGACATTCGGGGACGAGAGAAACATAGATCGGTTTTCATTCTTCGTGCAATGGTCCTGTTTTTTGTGTCGTTCCAGGGGCTTGGATAACCGAATGGTCAACGCCTCCGCACTGTATCATAAGGTCTGTCAACTCACGTGGTTTCGATTTCTCGGTTGTGCGTGACAAGGAGTAAAGTCGTCTGTCCAACTTCGTGGGTTTTCTCCGGGTCCTCCGGTTATTTCCCACTACTAACAGCCCTAATGCGCGAGCGAATTATTGAACTAAAATCGAACCATTAGTCCCGAAATGACCTAGTTTGTGACGAGTGGACGATAAACCCCTCCCCTCGCTCCCCCCCTCTCTCTCTCTCCCTCTCTCTCATTGAAGCCCCATCATGGCACTGGTTTGTGTAGGTCTCTTATTCTAAAGTCTTGTTCTGCAGTTCACTTATTATGTACGCCTTTTTAAAAGATGTACTGGTGAAAAGTTCCAAAAAATTTGAGTCTACATATCTTCGGTACCTTTGTGTATGTTTGGGAATCGAATCATTTTGAAAGCTGGAGACGGTGTTTAATGAAATGTACTACGACGCGTCATACCAGCACAATTGTGCAAATCGAAGCCTCGTTTCATCTTGAAAGTTGACAGTCAGATACGTGATTCTACCGATTACTTTGCGTTTGGGATTTTAAGGCCTTTTAAACAGTTTGTTCGTGTAGCCATAAAAACATGTCCAAGCACCACACAACGGAAAAGGGAGATATAGAGAGATGGGATTTAACGTCCACTCGACACACACAAGGTCAATTTGTTTGGGAATTTAGGGCTTTTTTTAAACAGATCGTTCGTGTAGCCATCATAATCGGAAGCGACTATTTGATAAAGAATCATTATACCCAATGTGAAACAACAGCATTTAAGACATGTATCCGAATATATAATCTGTCAGCTATATGGATTCTAATCCGTGTTTGTTGTCTTGATATCGAATGTTATGGAAAGATCGCGTTATATATTTAGCCCCTTTAAGACATGTATCCAAATGTCTAAACTGTTACCTACAATGTATATGGATTCTACATCAAACACCACTCATTCATAGACTTCAAATCGAAATGCTTAAACCGTTAAGGCGTTAACTTCTATATGAATGGGCCATGTGGCAATATCATGACACCCGGAGTGCTATAGACTAATTATTGTTGTCCAAAATCCAGATTACTTTTCTATTGACACATTTTCCCTGTGATATTTGCTCCTACTAAACGCCAAAACCATTAAATTGAACCTGTAATGGATCTTCACAGCATGAAAGAAATGGTGAGAATGATGAAAGTAGCTGTTCATCGGAGTGCTCTATTGGCATTTAAAAGAGAAATTCGAGGGAAGCAATATTGTATATATCGGTAATTGTTTTATAATAGGCCTAGCTGAGACATAAAATTGTTAGTGTATTGCATTTTGTATCACATATTTGTTGCAGATAAAATAGTCAAGTTGGAGGAAAAAAATATTAACATTTCTTTATATACAAATTATCATCTATTTTGGCGGGAAGAAAAATTGAAAGCCAAAGTGAGCCCTGCCATTACATCTTGTCCATTGTCATAATCAATGACTATTTTGGTTTGGATTAACTCCAACCATGTATCAAAATTCGAATCAATTTTTGATTAATAAAAAATTATTAACGAATATGACGTCATAATCCTAAGTAACGTCCTCTTACTCATAATATGGATTTGGACTTTACGGATCTGGGGAACTGGATATAATGGTACTACGAAGACTGAGTCATGAAAATATTGACGAAACTCTGCTGTGACAAACATTCTTCTTTAAGCGCATTATAGTATTAGTTAGTACCCCTGCTGTGTTTGGTTTCATCTTACATTAACGACATGTGTTGATTGTTTAACGCTCTTGATTTTACTTTTATTTCTTAGAGCATAACATATCCGACGTCATCCCTCTAACCCACTTACTATCCTGCTTGATTTTTCTTTTGGTCTTGACGACCGTTATCGATATAGCTCTTTGAAAAAAATAGGTGCCGCAGAATGATTATATTGAAAATGTCATTCAGATTACTTTAGTTTATGCAAAGTTATCAATGGATGTAGCTTTGGCCAAATATATGCATTGTTTGTAACTACCGTACTGGATTTTCGTGTCTTAGCCTATAACCGTTTCTCGGTGTTTAAATTAAATCATTAAATGGCCATACAGTTATCAATGGATGTAGCTTTGGCCAAATATATGCATTGTTTGTAACTACCGTACTGGATTTTCGTGTCTTAGCCTATAACCGTTTCTCGGTGTTTAAATTAAATCATTAAATGGCCATACAGTTCTAATCTATTTAAAATCTCAGGCATGTGATGACATCGAGCTTTGATGATGGTTTAGTCATGTTAATAAATGTTTGATTAAATTATTAATAAAAACATTTAACGTCCATAAGATCGACAACACTCTATTTTCCTACTTGTAACCGGGGAATCACGGTGGCTAAGTGGATAAGGCACTAGTTCGCTAGCCTGGAGGTCGGATGTTCGACCCCTGCATTGGCCGATAAAGTTCATCTCGATTTTCCGGCGTGATTTCCCCTTGTCAGTGATACAGGAGGATGGCCTGACAAGGACAGCTGCCTAGTCGTTCGGATGGGACGAAAAACCGAGGTCCCGTGTACACATTGGAGTGCACGTAAAAGATCCCTTGGCAGTTGGAATTCGATATGAGAGTAGGCCGTAGCGCCGCTGCCCTGGCAAAATTACCCTCATAGCACACTGTATGGCGTATGCCCGTCTTCCATTAGCCCAGGTTAGGTGCATAAGAGTAGGACGTTAAACCCCATTTCATTTCATTTCATTTTCCTACTTGTAACCACAAATTATTTAGTGAAATGAAATGAAATGTGGTTAACGTCCTACTTTCTGCTCCTAACCTTGACTAATGACGACAGGCATACGCCATACTGTGTGTTATGAGGGAAATTTTACCCGCGCAGCGGTGCTACGGCCTACGCTTACATCGAATTTCAACTGCCAAGGGATCTTCTGCGTGCACGCCAATGTGTCCACGGAACCTCGGTGTTTCGTCCCATCCGACCAACTAGACAGCTGTCCTTGTCAGGCCCTCCGTCCGGCATCACTGACAAGGAGAAACCAAAATTATTTAGTACCCATGTATATAATTGGTTTTCATCTCAAATGCAATACATTTCATGCTGCTCCGGACTCGTTGATATTGCAGAACAACGGTTGGCTGTAAAGTTATAAGTCTGAAAAGGACAGATCAATTGGGTTGGAACAATCCTCATGCCGAAATTACGCTCATTGATTGTACTGGTATTGCTGTCTTCGTACCAGACCATCTTGTGGGGCACTCATCAAGTACCTGCAGATGAAAAGACTAATTCCAACACAGATACATGCGGACATGGGGTTTAACGTCCTGCTGTTCTGCTCCTATGGGCCTGTCACAATATAACGTTTTAGACAACTTATTCCGACGTATGAAATAATTGTCCAATACGCTGAATTTGAATTCACAAATCAAGAGGATGCACTTTTTGGACGCATATATAACGTACTTCTAACGCGCTGAACGAATATATAACCTATGTTTAACGTATGAGTTAATAGAGACTTTTGGCAAGCGTAAATTTCTGGTCCGTATCGCGTATCCGTATCGATTTTGTGTGTGACGTCAACAATGTTTGTGTACTTCTCATACGTGATACTGCACACGAATACGGCAGCACGTGTAGAACAGCTTTCATACGGAAAAGGTCCGTATAACATCGTCGTCTTTTTACCGTACTTTTCGCTACTTTTAGACGTTGAAATGTTGTGTCATAGTGTTTTTATGAATCTATGTGTACCCTAGAACGCGAAGGTGTATATTTGATCAGATTTTAACCATGGTAAAAACAGCAATTTAATGATTACTTTTGATGAGATTTTCACAGAATTTTCATATTTCCCCGTCTGACTGTCTGTCAGTCTGCATGCTGGTTGATCTACATGCTAAATTTAGGGAGGTGGGGCCTTGCAAATCTGCATTTAAAAGCGGTATACTATACTTTCTGAAATGATACATTAGTGAAACGCAAAAAAGATTCGACACTAAATTTCTTTTTAAATTTTAAATAGCTCATCCACTGTCGAGCGACTTTATTCCACTCAGGAATTTGTGGGCTAGGCACTTGACTAGTACTGGTGTTTGTCTTGGTAGATAACTGCCACCATGCTGTATTAGAACTAAGCTCAGTTCAGCTACCCATATGTACACGGCGCGAAAGTCTGCCAAAACTCTAAAACTACCTTGACGCAACGTATCACGTGGCGATACGGATACGTGATACGGATGCGGAAAATTCCACTTGCCAAAAGTCTCTACTTATTCGTAACTTATCCCCAACTTAAACATAACTTATACAATTATATGACAGCGTGTGCCCAACGAATTTGTAGCGTTCTTGACTTATGAAGAACTCATGTACAACGTTAGTCTAACTTATACCTAACTTGTCCATAACGTGTTGGGGCATATTTTGACGACCACGTATGTTACCCGTACGCTGCTCAATTGCCCTGCTGGTAGCTGACGTATGTCAACTTATAAGTAACTTACGTGCGTGAACGCGTGCATAACTTACCTGTGGCGTACTTCTAACTTACGCCTTACCTGTAAGCAATACGTCGGCGTTCGGCGTACAGCAACTTATACAATCGTATTTCGACGTACACCAGCGTGTTTGCTAAATTTGCCATTCGTCGGCATACGCTGATGCTATACGTCAATGTGTGGCAGGCCCATAACATGGACTAATGAAGACGGGTGCTGATGTCACTCGTACGAGTCTGTCATGTGGTCTCAGAAACCGTCTAGACAGACATCACCAAACGCCTGGAGTGGCACCACCAACCGTCTACAGTGATATCACCACAGAAGGTTATTCAAAATAAATATCGGAGTAAAAGTTTTTAATAATTTAATATTGAATCAAGTTTTAACAATGAACAAACAAACACAGTATCAATCATTCATCAATAAGTTTTCCAGATTTAAAAATAATAAAATATACAGACGACAAACACATCCTAGCCTTACATTATTCCTAGGTAAAATGATCTTATAACTATCCAGCAAAAGACGACAAAAAACATCTTAGCTTTTACATTATTCCTTGATTTAAAATATCAAGCAAAAGATAAGCTTTAATTGTCGTTAGGATTCACAATGTGGACAATAGAAGGATTATCTTTTGTACCAGACAGGAAGTACTACCATATTTAGTCTCGATTATATAGCAACATGATTCTGACAGCTATGACAACGTAGACAAAATGAATAGTCAAAATGGGAAAGGAGATACCATTTCACATAAGCCTATATTCTGGAATCCGATACATTCTCGAAGCGTTTATCTAGAGATTCGTCTCGACTTAAATGAACTAAACCTTTTCCATTGAGTTGATGGAATGGGTAACAATTAAAGTGGGTTGTTTTTGGTTTGTTAAGACGGAAGTCAGATATACTGAAATATTTAGATTGATGTATCGACAGTAGAACCAATCTGATTTAATTACATATCTCTATTTCGTTTCGTTTTTTTATGCTTTTGATGACATCTACTACATAAAAAGCTGACCGGTTGTAGTGGAATCTCACGTCAGAGGTCATACAAGCAAATTTGGATCCTATGAGGTTACCGACACTTCCATGCACCTCATGCCAAATCCTCGCCGTAACATAATGTTTCATTGGTTTATCCCCCACTTCAACCGAAACGCCGGTTATATAACATCATATCCAGATCCTGTGTAGTAAAGACAAGTAAAACTAAATTTTGAACCATAAAAAACGAAACGAAATAGGATCTATATTTCAATCATATTACAGAGGAACACGCAAATACACTCGATTATAACTCAACAATGGCTGCATCTTTGGGCGTAAAATTTAAAACGAAGACAGATTATCTCACTTAACGTATTCAAATGACTTCCAAGACAATTACAGTTTTGATCTAGATAAATATGGTGTAGCTATTTTTAGTTTATTTTAACAAAAAGTGATAAATGTTCTATGTAAATTATATTACCGTTGCATTTTCATTTCAAAAGATTTAGTGGAAGTTTGTTTATTTTCTACTTTCAGTTTGAAATTTGACTTACTTGATTGGCAGCCAAATAAAAAAATGGCTTTGTTTGAACCATGGTTTTTTATCTTATAAAACGAATCAGCATTTAAAATCTAATGAAGTCGGCAGATTGATTTTTGAGCTGAATCAAACATATCTAGACACAGTAAATTAACGTGTATACATAATTTTATCGTAAATAATGCGATGCCAGTATTGGTTTTCAACTTGGCGAATAATCTTACGTACTGTAAGATATTCCAGGTAAGTCATTACTTGGATACAACGTAACTTTTGTGATATTTTCATAGCGAGTAAATTTGCTTCAAATATTTGTGTTGGAAATGAAATCGAAATGAAATTGTTAAGGGCTATTGTACGGGCACACCAACGTGCATACGGGGACGCAGTAGAAGACCAGTCCGCCCTGCACCACGTACGGCGGGATGTTGTCTCGGAATAAACGAAGAGATAGTAAGTCAGAGCCTTATTATACAGTCCTCGCATAATACATCTTTAATATTAATAATCCTATACTGTTTCTCATGTTTGATAGTTCTTAATTCTTTTGATGCCTTTAATGTAAAGTATGAGAATATCGCCCGCCCGGGCCTTCTTTAACGCACGCGTACGGTTTGTCGTCCCACCGAAATATACCTTCTCTTTTAAGTCTTTTAAGCGTTCTACATAATCAATGCGGACCGTATTTAAAACAGCTGTGTGAGCGAACGGTTAACGCGTGTGCGTGGATTCATAAGATCTGGTATTGAGTCAAGTGGCTTGTCCGTGATAAAAAGTAGGGTCGTCTGTTCGATGTCGTGAGGTTTCCCTGGGTTCTCAGGTTTCCCCCCACTCATAATACATGTTTGTCCCAAAACGATCTTGTTTGTGTTGGGTAGACGTTAAACCTCACTCCCCCAACGCATTCTCTCCTTATAAAATAACCCAAGAAATCTCCTCTGAAGATATGCCACCTGCAGACAATAATGACAAAATCATTCTACAATTACAGACCAATTTATAGTAGACTAATCGGACGTAGTTCGACATAGATTGATTAAATCCAATAGGATTTTAAAGTTCAACACCGATAATGTTACCTATAAAGGAGTCGTTGAATGTTTAGCTAGGTCTCCGCGAAAACACGGTCGTTTAAGTTTCCAAATCAATTGCTAAAATGTGGAGAAATTGGCTATTGGGTTGAATGTCGCAGCTCAAGATAATTAGCGGTTTAGACATAATGACACACATTTCATAGGTTACCACGTTCTTCCAGAACAATCACGTCCCAATTTTGCCATTGAGCGCCCGCGATAAACGTGACTTTTCAATACTAATCATAAATAAACCTTTCTGAGACGATTTCTTAAAACGCAGCTACTACCGAACAACAATTGAAGTTTCGGTTCAGGATTAACCTATTTAATTCATAGAATAAAATTAATTAAATGGCTAGAGCGGATTAGTTTCACGTGATAATCTGTCGATGGGTCTTGACAGAACATGTACGAAATCTAAGCGAGAGAGAGAGAGAAATGGGGTTTAACGTCCACTGGACACAAACTAGGTCATTTCGGGACTAACATATGGTTTTGATTTTAATTCAATAATTCGCTTGCGCGTAGGGGTATTTGGCACTGGGAGAAAACCGAAGTACCCGGAGAAAACCCACGAAGCTCCACTCCTTGCTACATACAACCGGGGATTCGAAACCGCACCAGTTGACTCAATGGTAGGCCGTATGATACAGCTCGAGCACACTAACCATTCGGCCACCCAACTCCCCAACGACATCTGAGGATCTTCTATCACTATTTGTAACTGCGTCTAAGAGAGAGAGAGGGGGGGGGCAAGAGGAGAGAGAGAAATTAACGTCCACTCGATGCAAACAAGGTAATATCAAGACTAACACATGGTTCAATTTTATTTCAATAATTAGTTTGCGCGTAGGTGTCTTTAGCAGTGGGAAGAAATAGGGGGACCAGGAGAAAACACGCGGTTGGGGTTGGCCAATTAGCATATATTGTATTAAATTTCCCCATGCGGATTTACTTAATGTAGACTTTTCTGGGACTGAGAGTATTACAATGAAAATCAAACATGGTTTAACTGCATACGTTTATGCTTCAACAGAGGGAATGCATTACCGGAATATCCAATCGAGTATATTAGAAATCATTTCACGTGTCGGTTGTACTATATTTATAACCATTTAATCACGACAGGATATGACGTAAACTAGTTTTGGTTTTCTTTGGTTTATCTGGGACTGAGAGTATTACAATGAAAATCAAACGTGGTTTAACTGCATACGTTTATGCTTCAACAGAGGGAATGCATTACCGGAATATCCAATCGAGTATATTAGAAATCATTTCACGTGTCGGTTGTACTATATTTATAACCATTTAATCACGACAGGATATGACGTAAACTAGTTTTGGTTTTCTTTGGTTTATCCGTGTGCAATCTAGATTGTATGCTGAATATCAGGCGGATCTGTCCAGCCATCGTTGAGATATAATAACGTTTATATTTTTAAATAAATATTCAAAGAGTTTAACAACTGTTTCTCGATCGTTAACTGTATGCAAGGGATCCGACGGTCCAACATTGGATAAAATTAAAATGCCACAAAAAGACCACAACATATGCTAGATCGGACCACAACGGTGCATATCGCGTTTTATAGAAACATCAAGGTATCACCTACATAATGACTAACGTCCGATTAGTTCAAAAGACAAGAAGATGTGTTCATTATTAAAAGCATATTAAAAAACACACGATGTAGCCTTACGATGGTCTTTTTTCATTTTATCTTTTGACGTCATATGACACATCTGCACGCATACGGATACTGTTTTGGCATATATGGAACATACTAGTCCACGGTAACACTGAACATGATTATATGAAAAATTAATTAAATAAGCATGTTGTATGCTTGAGATAAATAGCTAACCATTCTTGATAATAGTTCAAACATAGACAACGCACAATGAATATGTTGGAAATTCCATCACAGTTGCTTTATTCTGACAAGACGTGTTCATTAATTGTAACCACACTACTGGTTTTAAATTGAATCATTAAATGACCGAACCCTTCTAATATACTTGAGTGTTGATTATGGTATTGTCGTGTTAATATATGTATAATTAATAGTTTATGTAACATTTAATGCCTTAAGAAAAACTGCAAAAGGCAAATGGTCGAGCCGTTCTAATCTACTTAATATCATAGACATCCGACTACATCGTGAGATGATTATGGCCTTATCGTGTTAAGATATGTCTAAATAATAGCTTATGTAATATCAAGGCCTATGTAGTATCAAGGCTGGAATGGGTAAATTTAGCTTTAATTACTTTTTTCTTGTGGAGAATGATAAAACATCAAAGGAGCTTTTAATAAAGATTCGACATTTATATTCTAGGGACACCGAATTTATTGATGAGAAGATAGGTGGCCTAGCTTGTCGTAAGTCGCTGTCAAATACACATCTTAGTTATCACGTGGTGTGCGCATACGCATTAGCTTAGTGGAACCACGATCAACCCTAATTCTAACCCCTTTTCCTAAACCTAACCCCTGGCTATTAGAATCTTTGTACCGACTACTACTACGGCAGGGGTGTCAACAATATTCAGGTAACCAGCTTGCATGCATATATATAGATATATTGTAAATAAATCACGAACACTGCTGGCGCATGCGCACATTATATGACTTATCTGTGTAATCGCATACAATACAATAAATTACAAGAGAAAAAAAAACAAATATCACAATGGGAAATAACTCTGAATACAGTTCTCCCAGTAGCAGGTAACGGACCACAGTTGATTAATATACGGCGAAAGTCACCGCGGTCACATTAAAATCACATGAACAGCTAATTCCATTAAAAAAAACATCGTCACATACACGAGGTTTTCACACCGACATTATTAGTAGGCACATCATTTACCCTGCAATCGCCGTTATCACACAAAACCGAACAATGCTCGGAAAGTTTCGGGGAATCCTTTATAGCAAACCTAACCCGCAATTTAAATCCATTTTTGTTTTCTTCTGTTATTATCGTAGCTGGGGAACGTAAACTAAGACGTTCGTGAGATCCGCTACTCGATGTGGACGAATTCTCCCGATATCTTCCTGAATGGCGTTTGTTAGCGTGTAAAGCCTGGTATTCCTCGGTGACGGACATGCACTCCGTCAGTCCGTTCGATTTAAAACTAACCCCGCGATTCGCAGCTATCAATTTACTGGGACAGAACACTTCCATGAGACCACGTTTCAGCTTTATGTTAAAGAATCCGTACCACAGAGGATTAAGAGCGCTTTGGAACAGGGCAAGTGTTTCCACAAAAGCCACCACAGCAGCTGGAATTTTGTGAGTGTAATTACTGTATATTCGTATCAAAGTTGTCACAAAATATGGCGTCCAGCACACAATAAAACTGGCTATAATGGTAAAGGTCATCTTAATGGTTTTTATTTTGGCTCTGGGGATGGCTTTTTTATCTGCTATAGATCGCCTTAACGGACAGTTATCTTTGGATCCCGTTATAACCTTACCCTGTCGCCACACGACTAGAACTAAATTGATGTAAAAATATGAAATTAAAATGGCGGGAATAACCAATATATACAACGTCATGAACGTGAAATAAATCTTTCTTTGCCAGTTAGCGGTATAACCACGAGATCGGCAGCCATATTTTTTCCGGCCATCTGGATGAACCCCATCAACTGTTTGAACAAATATTAATAGTTGTGGTATAGCAAAGATAAAGGCCATTATCCACGCAATGGCGATCATCCTTTTGGCCCTTGATGTCGTTGCCCTATAACTTAACGGTTTACAAATGGCCATATAGCGATCAAAGCTCATGGCCGTTAAGATAAACGTCGTACTCGCCAGTGTTATAATCTGCATGTATGTTAATAGCTTACATCCAGCTGATCCTAGCACCCACTCACCGAAAGCCACAAATAATATTTCCGTAGTCATTGTACAGAAGCAAACAGCTAAATCCCCGATAGCTAAATTAATGATGAATATGTTCACTCGGCTATTCCTTTTTCTGTAGCGGCTACACGTCAGCACAATAATGATCACAGTATTACCCACAAGTGTCAACGTCATAATAAAAACCAATGACGCAACACGCTGAATGACGTCAGGAGTCCATATCGTACCGGAAGTTGTAACAGTCGTACAATTTGGGTCCATAGTTCCTGTGTAGCAATTCGTTGAATTATCAAAGACTGTTAATGTCACCCCTATCGGGTCACTTCCGTTTGAGGTCATATTGGTTCACATACTTGCCATCTGAAATTAAACGAAAAAATATCAGATAAATAAAAAGAAGCGTCGTTTTTTGTCCGGAATGTCGACATCAACACAATAAGCTTCCTTACTATCATTAGCTCACAATGCTTTATACAGGGTATGGCGTGGTGATACTTCGATTAAGTATCTTTCGCATTAAGCTAAAACAAACCCTCAATGTAGTCAGGGTTAAAATAGGTTTCGTGTGCTAAGCAGGGTATGGATATGAGTTTTAGAACATCTTTAACTTCTCATAAGTATGTTTGTCTCCAACAGCACATCTTCATTAGCCCGCTTGGTGCAGAAAACAAAATGGTTAAACGTATCAAGACCACAACGGTGGCTCAGTGGGTAGGATGTTGGCTCGCCGACCCGGGGTTTCCGTTTTCGATGCCGGTGTTCACAGAGAAACGTGTGGTTTCCCCACGCCTTGCTTGCGAAAGTGTATAGTCGTTCGGGTGAAAGACCAGGACCACTTGCACATATTGGGGTGCACCTAAAAGAAACCTTGGCAGTTGGAATTTGAAAAAAGAGTAGGCCGTAGCACCACTATCTGGCCTAAATTTCACCAATACACTGCGTGGCATATGTCTGGGCTAAATGCCACTAATACACCGCGTTGCGTATGTCGGTCGTCATTAATCCACTCGATGTTGAAATTTAGAAAGCTACCTCCCACGCCCAATTACATAACATTTCATTTCCAACAGATTATAAAATATAGAATAAGTTCTACAGCACTACATCTACTTAAATCGTGTTGTCTTTTATAAAATAAATCTATATTCATTGTTAATAGTGTTTCTGGAATCACGATAATATTATAATCATTATAAACCAAACAATACACACCTCGTCACGTATTCCCATCGATAATTGTCGATGAGGTTACAATTTATTGAGATATGTATTTGTTGAGGTTTTCTTTGTCCCCTTTTGAATCAATGTAACTATTTTTTAAGATTCTGTCCATTTCTGTCTCTATACCATGGTGGCTCAGCGAATAATGCGATTGGTCGTGCATTGTCAGGGGCGGATCCAGGATTTTCAGAAAGGGGGGGGGGGCGTGCTGCACCAAGTTGGGAGTGCGAAGCCCGACCCATGATTTTTGAGTGGACAAACATGCCCACGAGGACTAATTTCATACTAGTACTGTAAATTACGATTTCCAACCTAAACTGTTTTTATTCTCCTTTCCCGCGAGAATATATGGAGCTAAAAATTGTTCGCCACTGCAAAAAAATAGAGGGGGCGTGCGCCGGGTGCGCCCCCCTCTGTATCCGCGCCTGTGGTTTACAGATACTGCTCATTTCTGTTCCCATAACAAAATGTAGCGACAGTGACGATGTATGGTGCTTGGTCACGTATTTGCATCGTTAATGGTCGAAGATACAAATACATTTCAGGGCTGGTAGATGTTTCATTTTTTAATGATCCAATGCACGTAGGGGTTTTAGCAGTGGGAGGAAACAGGAAGACCCGGAGAAAAATCACGAAGTTGGACAGACAACCTTACTCCTTGACACGTACAACCGGGGACTCGAAATCTAGCCAGTTTGATCGAAGATATGCTGTTGATGTTTGTCATTTATCTGAATCAAATCCACATGTATTAGATACGTATAAGTTTTCTAGTAGTATCAGCTACCTAAGAAGTAGTATCAATTGTTTTGGAAGTTGTATCAGTTGTACTAGAAGTGGTATCAAGTGTTTTGGAAGTGGTATCAAGCGTTTTGGAAGTGGTATCAAGTGTTTTTGGAAGGGTATCAAATAATCAGAAAGTGGTATCACGGTTTTAGAATGGTATCACGGTTTTTAGAAGTGGTATCAAATGTTCTGACAGTGGTATTGCGGTTTTAGAAGTGGTATCAGGTGTTCTAGAAGTGGTATCAATTGTTATGGAAGTAGTATTATGTGTTCTAGAAATGACACCAATCTTTTTAAAGTTTTCTATAAGAACTACCAGGTGTTCTAGAGGTGGTATCAAGTGTTTTGGAAGTGGTATCTAGTGTTCTGAAAGTGGTATCACGTTTCCAGATGTAATAACCAGATTTTTAGAAGTGGTATCAAGGTTTTTAGAAGTGTTATCAAGTTTTTAGAAGTGGTATCAATTGTTCTTGAAATATGCTTTTAGAAATGGTACCAAGTATTTTATCAGTTAGCCGTGACAAGAAAAGTAAACACAAAAATGGTTAGCTTTTATTTAAAGTAGCTAAGTTTCAAACCCCAAATCATCCGAAACACGAATTATTTGTCAATTCAAATTATTGAGATTGTTATATTACTTTGAAAAAGTAGCCTTCGGATGTCCAGAAAGTGACCAGAAAGAACGAGGATAGAACTAATGTCAAACGGTGACGCCATAGCTTAAACGAAGAGCTTGCACAATAGACTGGAATAGACTGGAATAGCCAGACACTAGAAATTTCTATTCGGTTGAGACTAATGCCGTATTTCACTAGACATAACTAATCAAACCAGACACAATTGGATGTAAATCAGTCCATTTGCAATCAGATGACAATATTATATGCGTTGCGAGCTATTTGGGTCAATTTCTAGGTCTTTAATATTGGCGATTTAGCTCCTTAAAGTTTCCAAGTCTTTCTGTCATCCCAAACATCACTTATTTTACACAAAATAACTACACCAAATTGTTTTCACGTAAAGCTATCAGAAGAATTATTGTGTACCACGTGTTCGTAAGACAAACTGACTTCATATTTAAACTATCTTATACAAATGATTTATCAAACTAGCATTAACAATTACAAAAATCTGCAAAAAAACACCAGTCTTTAGAGTTCACGTAAATGAGCCCTTGACAGTTAAAATACAATTTCTGTTCAGTCAAAATTTACTTCGTAAAACACTGTATCGCTTATGTTCGTCTTGATATGCCGGTTGAGACAGAATAGTGAGACATTAAAGCCCATTCCATTCCATTTATTAATTCATTCGCAGCAAAACATTATGAGATACGAATTTGAATATATTATGTATGGATTTACAGAAGTGGTGATCCAGACAGATATAAAAGGTAATCTTTAAACAAAGCAGCTTTAATACGTGTTAGTGTCTAGACAAACGGATGGGACGGAAAACCGTGGAGCCGTATGCACATTGGTGTGCACGTAAAAGAGCCTATATCAGTTAGAATTCTATATAAGAGTAGACAGTAAGGTACAATTTACTTCATAGCACCCCGCCCGAATGGCGTATGCCCGTCTTCATAAGCCAAGTCGCAGCAGAATAGTCGGACGTTAAACCCCATTTCATTTCATTTGAAAGTGATCACAATACAAATACAAAAACATCTCCCGTTTACTGCTGTATCAAACACAGCCTCAGTGATACAGCATTATGAATAAATTGCATATAATAAAAATAATTAAAAATTGAATAATATAATAAAATTCACATAGTATCCAACTTATATACCCAAGTAACAGCTGTTGGTGTTGATAACTACCATTGCATTAATCCAGATAAAACTGAAAAGTTATCCGTACAAAGATAAATACTACAGGCTTAACTTTAATCTGTACCATAGTTCCCCAGACGAGCACTAAATAGCACCAACCAAACGGCAAAAATCAGACAAAAATAATCACGTAAAACTTTGCGAAAAACACTTATAAATTTGTTACAGATTATCACGATATATATATAGAGAGAAATGGGGTTTAACGTCCACTCGACACAAACTAGGCTATTTCGGGGCTAACATATTTTTTGAAATTATTTCAATATTTCACTTGCGCGTAGGGTCTTTAGCAGTGGGAAAAACCGGAGGACCCAGAGAAAACCCACGAGGTTGGACAGGCGGCTCTACTCCTTATCACGTTCAAACGGGGATTCGAAACCACTCCAGTTGACTCGCAGGCTTTATGATACAGCGCGCACGTGCTAACCATTCGACCATCCACTTACGCCCACCCCCACCCCTATCACGACATAAAGTCAGGAAATTATAAGCCAAATAAAATGTAAAGTCTTTCCGTAAAAATAATGCACACAAGTATTAAAATGAAAAGGGGTTTGAGATCCTACTGTTCTGTCCCGCTAATGAAAACGGGCATACATCATAAAGTGTGTTATGAGGGGAATTTGTGCCTGGGCAGCGGCACTATGGTCTGCTCAAATTCAAACTGCTAAGGGATCTTTTACGTACACGTCAATATGTATACGGAACCTCGGTTTTTCGTCACATCCGAACGAGTAGACAGATGTCCTTGTCAGGCCCTCCGGCCAGCACCACTTACAAAGTGAAAACAGGTCGGAAAATCCCGATGAATTTGCTCGGCCAATGGGCATGTATTGAACATCATAATATAAGACAACAACTACGAGATATTGAGAACTAATCTCACATATAGATTAATATAATAATATACAGTCAAAAAAATTATAATCTTACTTAATTATAGGCTTAATCCAAAAGAAACAGAAAAGTTATCCGCAAAAATAATCTTGCCAAAACGCACAAAACTATTGAACTGCTTCATCGTTACTCGATATCGAGAATAATATTCCCATAAGAATAATTAAAATCAATTAGTTACCGAGTATTTTCATATAAACCCACAAATTAATAATCTTACGTTAATCCGAGTACCGTGATCCGTAAAAGAATACGATTGTCAAACGCGAAATACTATGAACTTTACGAGTATAATAATATTGTAAAATACACACAATAATATTGGATATACTGCTAGAAAATTATAACACATACTTGTTAAGTACCGCATCACCAGCGAGTGTCTTTAACTGAAGACAACTTCATAGTGTCATAAATGTGGTTGTATTCTGTCACTATGTGAAGCCGCCAACCACGGTAATTATTTTCTGGCATATCGATCATATCCCTAATGGACCTGCCTGCATGTGACGGTTTCAAGCTATTGTCGTATCGCTCCGCTTAAAGCTCGCTCAAGTAAATACAAATTTACTGACTTAGAATACAATATATAAACACCGCCGCAACTTTAAGAATGTTTTTTTTTTGTTGTGAGAGTAAGAGAAAGAAATGGGGTTTAACGTCCACTCAACAAAAACTGGGCCATTTTGGGACTAACAGTTTATGTTTGTTTTTTAGTATTTTGAATTAAATTGTATAATAACGGATTCAAAACGCAATAAAATAAACTATGCTTAATAATAAACTGGGATTTTAAACATCGTCTGAATGGGCATAGGTGTTATAAATTGCAATTTTCGTATCCCTTTCAACCAAAGCCAGATGACCCGTCAAACCAAATCTTATCAATAACATTTTATTTTAACCAACCATCCACGCTATTTATACCCAATTAGTCCTACTCGTGGGCAGGGTGCGGAGGTCTGGCAGAATGGTTGACGATTTGGAGAATAGGGTCTGTAATTGATTCAAGTGGCATGGTTTCGATTTCTCGCTTGTACGTGACAAGGAGTGGGTAGGAAGTTAAACCCCAATTTATTAATTCATTCATTTATTCCGATTATAACTTCTTCCTCGGTAGCCAGATTGGAAGAACAGTAGGATGTTATACCCCAATTCGTTCATTCATTCCGACTATTACAACGGCGCCCTAGCGTCGTGCTTCATTCATTCATATCTAACTGGGTTTTCATTGAATCATTTATATAAATCTCGACCAATTGATTGCCTGTTAGTATAACACATTGTCGTGTTCCTAGCACGAAGGATCTCAATAATCCGATATCCAATTAGTATAACTATGGAGTATTCTCAGTATGGATGGCGTGAAATTGTATAGTAAGTTTCAAGTCGGAGTTGATTTGAAGTGAGACAGTAATTACTGTAATGTAGTCCTGCAGATATACATTGAATGAATTTAACGGGGGCGTGTGCATCTTTTAGAGAGGGGGGGGGGGAGAGAGGGGGCAGCGAAAAGGGAGGTTTAACGTCCACTCGACATAAATTAGGTAATTGTGGGCGTAGCGGTATTAAGCAGTGGGGGCGGGGTCGAATGGTTAGTGTGGTTCCGATTCCCCGGTTGTACGTGACAAGGAGTAGGGTCGCCTGTCCAACCTCGTGGGTTTTCTCCGGGTCTTCCGGTTTCCTCCCACTGCTAAAGACCCCTACGCACAAGCGAATTATTGAAATAAAATTGAAACCATGTGTTAGTCCCAAAATGACCTAGTTTGTGTCGAGTGGACGTTAAACCCCATTTCTCTCTCTCCCTCCAATACATGTACTCCGCGAATGTCTTGAACACAGTTGAAGTGTTCCACACCATAAATAATAATCCACGTCCCGTATTTATTTCAATCGACTTTCTCCTGATTTATGGCGGACACTTTTGAGTCAGTCATTAGAAATCATGAAACCAGAAAATTCTTACGGATATTGAATATTTTTTTCATTATAATCTAAATAAAGGACTATATAGAATCAAGGGAAGGCGCAATTGATTAAAAAATCGAATTTAATTGTTTTCTCGGGATTGTTTATGCGTTCAAAATGGAGATTGCAGCCTGGCGCCGGTGGATTAGCTCTAACATCTAAAAAAATGCACTTCGGCTCTTGTCGCATGACTGTCATTGAAGGAATTATTGATTTTATTGTCGTTCACATGAAATAACGAGAACTTGAATATATATCAATAGATATAGTCTATTATTAAGGTGGATGGGGGTGGGGGTGGCACGTACCAGCTGTATCATAAAGCCTGTTTCGAATTCGCGGTTTCGAATCCCCGGCTGTACGTGACAAGGAGTAGGGTCGCCTGTCCAACCTCGTGGGTTTTCTCCATGTCCTCCGGTTTCCTCTATTAAAAGACCCCTACGTGCAAGCAGATTATTGAAATAAAATTAACCATGTTAGTCCCAAAATGACCCAGTTTGTGTCGAGTGGACGTTAAACCCATCTCTCTCTCTCTCTCTCTCTCTCTCTCTCTCTCTCTCTCTCTCTCTCTGATTGATTCTCGATATATTATAATCGTATGTAATTAGTTTGGTCGGTAAAGAGTTTTAGAATATCTTTTGTATTTGTTTATTTTTTGTGCCCCCAAAGGCGTGGTTTCGTTGGTGAACAATCGTCCCGAATCTGAGTCTAGAAAAGGGATTATTAACCTTTGATAAGATGTAAACTTGCCCGGACAGCGGTGCTACAGCCTAGTATGATATCGTATTCCAACTGCAAAGGGGTATGTTTACGTGCACGCCAATCTTCTCCCAGGACCTCAGTATTTTGTCCCATCCCAACGACCCGAGCCAGACCCTCGGCCCTGCACCACTGACAAGGAGCTACCCTGATAAATTTTCTCGCCCAACGCTGGCATCGAACACAGGAATCCTTGGTTGGTGAGTCAACGTTGTACCCACTGACTGACACAGCATGGCTCCCAAAACCAATTAGCCCAAGTCCGCAGCTGAATTCAGTACAGAAAAGTAGGGCGTTAAACCTCAAATGATTTGATTCTCTCTGGTTGACGACTGACAGTTTGAAGTAGACGATATTGATTCTGGAATAAAATATAGGTTTAATTTGTCCGATTCACCCGCCGATCATTATTTATTAGCTTTGTTTAAACGAACCCCTTTATAACGATGTCATTAGTTGTTGTAGAGAAAGATGTATTCATTTATTAGACGCCTCCATAGTCCCCGCTTTGACATATATTTCAAAGAAATAAAGAAATGTGTCACCAGATATCAGTCATTAGATTAAGTTTGTGTTGCTCGTATAGGTAGAGAGAAATGGGGTTTAACGTCCACTCGACACAAACTAGGTCATTTCGGGACTAACATATGGTTTAATTTTATTTCAATAATTCGCTTGCGCGTAGGGGTCTTTAGCAGTGGGAGGAAACCGGCGTGCCCGGAGGAAACCCACGAGGTTGAGAAGGCGCCCCTATCTCCATACCACATACGCTCACACCAGGGATCGAAACCACAGCCGCAAGCCAGAGGTTGCCGACCAGCTAGAGGTCGAAGCGTGGCACTCTAGACCACTAGGCCATCCTAACCCCCCTGCTCGTGTAGGAAATGAAATGAAATGGGATTTAACGTCTTACTGTTCTGGATGTTAGACAATGAAATGAAATGGGAGTTTAACGTCCTACTGTTCTGCTCCTAAACTGGGCTAATGAAGACGGGCATACGTCATACAGTGTGCTATGAGGCACATTTTGCCCGCTACGTCCTACTCTTATATCGAATTCCAATGTGTACACGGGACCTCGGTTTTTCGTCCCATCCGAACGACTAGACAACTAGTTGTCCTTGTCAGGCCCTCGGTCCTGCATCACTGACAAGGGGGAATCACCCCGGAAATTCGGGATGAACTTGTTTGGCCAATGGATGGATCGAACATCCGACCTCAAGGCTAGCGAGCCAGGGGTGTTAGAAAGAAAGGTGATGTTGGGAACTTACATGATACTGGATGTTGGGATGAGCATAATATGATGTTGGAATACCATAGTTGATGTCACAATCAGCAACATCTCGTCGATATATGGTCATAAAATACAGTTTATCCGTATATAGATTGTCTCCTTTTGAAAGTATCCCACCCTCTCGGTGATTTTTTACAGGGAATAATTTCAAACTTTATATTGAATTTGGGAAGGGGGACGAAGAATGATTGGCGTGTGTGCGCAGTATCATAAGGTCTATCATAGGGTCAACTGGCGAGGTTTCGATTCCCCAGTTGTACGTGACAAGGAGTTCGGTCGCCAGTCCAACCTCGGGGGGTTTCTTCGAGTCTTCCAGTTTCCTCCCACTGCTAAAGATCCATAAAGGCATGCGAATTAAACCTATCTCCCTCTAAACACAATTGTAACATGACAAGGAGACGTGCCATCTGCCCAACCTCGTGGGTTTTCTCCGGGTCCTCCTGTCCACCCCCACCCCAACTGCAACCGACCCCTACGCTCAAGTGAATTATGGAAATAAAATTGAACAATATGTTAGTCCCGAAATGACCTAGCTTGTGCCAAGTGGAGTTAAACCCCATCGCTCGCTCGCTCTCTCTCTCTCTCTCTCTCTCTCTCTCTCTCTCTGTTATTATTCTCTATGAATGTCATAAGATTTATTGATATAAGATACTGGTTTATAATAAGCTTGTTGGTTCATGCCAATAGTATCAGACTATAATTATCTAATAACACCTAGACACCTCACCCACACGACTAACATATTTACAAAGTCTTATCAAACGGTTGTCAACCTAGTTTCGGTGCCCCCTGGTTTCACGGTGTAGCTATAAAGCTCAGAGCACAAAATAGGTTTTCGGTATGGCGAACTTCGACAAGAAGTTATTATCTCCTATATTATGTATTTCGTATATTCATGATTCCGGATAATGTTGATTATTATAAAACGACCAGTCATAATGTCCTTGTCCGGCCCCTACGCCTGGCAGACACTGAAGGTTTCGTCAAGACCCAGTCCTATCTTAGGCAAATCTCGGAAGTTTTCGTCAAGGCTCGCCTCCCTGGCCTTCATGACGGTTTCTCCAAGGCGCACCACTAGCCCTGGCAGATCCCTGAAAGTTTTCGTCAAGGCACCCCCCCCCACCTTTGGCAGATTCATAAAGGTTTCGTCAATAAGTACTTTAAATACCAGGAGTAAGAATTAGATTAAAGATGTCTATTACAGGGTTTTTTTTTCTGTATTTAAATTATCTATGAAATTTAAAATTATATATAATATTTTTTCTTATTATTTAGAGATTTATCCACTGAAATAAATTTAAAAATGGAGAGGCGAGGCTTACAGGCTTAATATTTATAGCAAGTATCGTTAATCTATTTCATATCTTCAAACGCTGATAACGTCTCTTAGAAAAAATTTAAATGTATTAATTTTGAATTAACTATTTTGGAACTAGTAAAGAAAGAACAAGCAGCTCTTTATCTAAATCTTACATAATGTATCTTTAATTAAAGTTTTGCGCATTTGTCTGAGGTATGAATCCTATTATAGTATTAATATAAAAGGTATCCTATATGTGTTTTGTATGATATAAGTATTAATATCCTGTGTTTGTCTTTCTTACTATCCAGTATTAAAGTGTACTGTGTTTTAATTAGAGAGATCCATGCCTCCAATATCAATGTACACCAATATAAAACTTATCCTCTGGAAAACTAACACTGCGATCAATAGATTACGGCAAATGAAGAGTTTTGAAGTGGATATATATCTCACATGTAAATAGAATTAAACGGTGATTATAACACTATTTTTAGACGGGTTGATGATTGCACTTTTAGCTTACTCTAGCGATTTTCTTAAGGTTACTGTTTCTTTACAGTTCTGTTTCTAAACTCGATGCTTTAATTATATTATTGCATCTCTTATATGGATGCAAGGAACATAATGTTCTGTGCCGATACTTGGCTATTGAAGACTAAAGAAAAACGAACTAGCGACCACCAGAGAACACGAATAACGGACTAGCGAACACTAGGGAACACGAATAACGGACTAGCGAACACTAGGGAACATTAAAAACTTACTAACCCACACTAGATAACAAATCGAACTGGCGAGAAGATTCACAGAACATTTGCTTCTTTACGTTATCCGTTTTCCCTTGAACTGGAATTTTGAAACAAGATAATCTTGATTCCGTGACAGAACTAATGCCAACCTCGACGATAATGGCTCGCACTAGTATGACACAACGTATATAAATTAACGCCCCTTTTCTTCGTGGATTATATTTCTTATTGTGAGTTTTCAATGAAGCATTTATAGATCTAGAACTGTTCAGAACAGCCGACGCTTACAACTGTGTCCCGGTTCCATTCATTTGGTGTTTATTGTGTGTCTTGTCCGTGGGTTTGTCTTATGAATTATATGTATGTATGTTGCCTTTTTCCTACAATTAGAGCGATTGGGTGGTCGAATGCTTTAACGAGTTATAGAAAAAAAATTAACCAAACATATTATGTTAGTCTCGAGTCCGAAATGGCAGTGTTATCCAGTTGTCCCTTGCAATTATTACTAACAAAGTCACGGATCCCAATTCAAATACAAAGTTGGACAAAAAACAACCATACTTTATATCTATGTATGGATAACATCCCCTGTTTAATTGTCCATTACCAAGGTAACAACAAGTAATTATTGTGTTTATATGAGGCGTTAAAAAAAACAACATGGCGGATATAAATCGTGTGATTGTTGTACACAAGTTTATCAATAACTTCAATATTTATCCAACACAAAAAAATAACAAACAGCTTAGTTTGACATTTACGTTTTTCCATTTTCTAATAAGGCAGTAAGTTTCAAGGAGCACTAAATGACACGACTTTATTATTTCGTTCCCCTTAAAGGACACCCAATTACGGATACAAAGCAAGGCTGTGTCGTACACTGTAACAAAAATATCCGTGAAAATCGTTAAAAATTCCGGAAAAAAAATTACCTGGAAAATTTTATCCGTATTTGTTTTTCCTGTAATTTACAGAAATTACTTCAATTAACATAAATTCCATTTTCGAACCGAAAAAGAAATCTGGTATTTTATGTTCCTGGGCACGAAAGTGATAAAAATGTCATTCTATTAACCATTGACTTATATGCGTGTGTGAAATAGCTTAAGTCCGCTTCCACGAAAAATATAAGAAAAATAATAAATCAGAGGTTAAAATGACAGCTTCTTGAAAGACGTAAGTGCGACAAATTTCAAGTTTTCAAAAATGGAATGTTTTATAAATTGCTTGTAATTTTATTTCAATTATTCGCTTGCGCGTAAAGGACCCGGAAAAAACATACCAGGTTGGACAGGTGACCCTGCTCCTTGTAACGTGCAACTAGGGATTCGAAACCATGCCAGTTGACTCAATGACAAGCTTTATGATACAGCGCGCGCACGTGCTAACCATTCGGCCATTCCACCCCCTAATGGAAAGAAAGCCGCGTCGCACTACCTCATTTTACCCTGCATTACTTTACACTTATACAAGTTATACTCTAATACAAATAAGAGAGTGTAACTATCTTATTAGGAATTTGTAATAGGCGAAAACAGTTCCAAAACACATGCTAATGTAACATTAATATACATAAAGTAATTCCACAGACTTTTGCGAGCCCAAATTGTTCCGCGAACGTTCTTTTAAATATAGTTTGTGGAAAAATTTCCCGTGCTCTTCCACAATTAAACCGGGATCGACCCGAGAGTCTTCCGCTGTTATTCCGTATATAAACCGTATATAAACCGTCACTTTCCGCGGGTGTTAAATGGTTACGGATGACCTTCGTTCATGTAAGGAAGAATACGGAAGACCTTCGCCTGTGAAAGGAAAGCGCGGTATATCACAGAATGTTTACGGAAAAGATGCGAATGAGACGCACAAGAACGAGGGATAGCCGGCCTGACGACAGATAGTTACGGATTAGGCGCGGTTAATATACGGGTCATTTGCGTACTGCATGCGGTACGCGAGGACTACTTGCAGAAGCGGCGAATCAATCGCGGTTTGATTGCGGACATCCCGACGAAAAAAATTTCAGGGTATAGAATCCGTGGAAAGCCGACCTCCATTTATAGATATTTCTACCTCGACGGCAGAGCTGCGGGAAAAAAATCACGAGAAAATTGCGGAACACATGGGAATGAGCACGGAACACATAAGGATAATTTACGGGTCACATTCGGTAGTAGCGGTATAACTGTGGTATCTGGCGATACTAATCCGTTTGGCACCGTAGAACTGTGGAATAATCGCCGAGTACTTGCTTTCTATGCGGAATAAATGCGCAACAATTGCGAAGGATCTTCGGCAACAGTGTTTGGTCTCGGATCAATCACGACGTACCTGCGGAAAAATTGGTAAAGAGCACGTGATTTGCACGTGATTTAACCTATAAAATTGCTGTTTGGACGAGGAAATACATTGTACCATGGAGGACACTGACGACGACATAGAACTGCTCAAAGTCTTGCTGCTGCTTCATGAATACAGCAGTTTTAATCGGAATGCCTGCGGTATACATGCGGACAACTTGCGAATGTTACGGATCGCTCCCGGTTTAACTGAGGAAGAGCACGAACAAATTTTTCCGCAAACGTTCTTTTGAACACGTTCAAAAGAACGTTTGCGGAAAATTTTGGGCGCGAGGAAGGCTGCGGATGATGTGGAATTAATACGGATTCACTGCGCTTCCTATCGGAACAATACGGTACAACAGGAAAGACATGCGGTACTTTGCGGTATCAAGTCTTCCGCAGTCTAGTGAAATGGGGATATAAGTCCGTGCTTTCTGTCTTCAAATCAATGATTTTATCGGCGGAATCCGGTGTCATCCTTTGATCTTTACCGATTTTCCGCAGGTACTTCGCGATTGGTCCGAGACGAAACGCGGTTGCCGAATATGGTCCGCACTTGTTCCGCAGTCATTCCGAAGTTCTACCTTGCCAAACGGATTAAAACCGCCAGTTACCGCAGTTATCCCGCGTATTTACCGCCATTGCCGAGTGTAGCCCGCAAGTTGTCCGGATATCTTGCGTGACGATCCGGGCGCATTCCAAAGTGTTCCGGAGTTTCTCCGCCGCTTCGCCGTGATTTGTACCGTAGTTTACCCGTATGTGTTCCGAAAATACCGCGAAGGTATTCCGAGAGTGTGTGAAATGGACATTTTCCGTGGATATTTTGTCCCACTTATCCGCGTAAAAATGCCGAAGCTCTACCGCAAAAGCCATTCCGCGGAAGTCCGTGAGTACCGTAGCTTTCCGCAGCTCAGTGAAATGGGGGTATTACGACCGCATTAAAATTACACTACAACCACTTACAATTACACAACAACCGCATTACAATTACACAACAACCACTTTACAGTTGCACTATACAACCATTGTGAGAGAGAGAGAGAGAGAGATGGGGATTAATGTCCACTCGACACAAACTAGGTCATTTTGGGACTTACACGTGGTTTGATTTTATTTCAGCAATTCGCTTGCGTGTAGGGATCTTTAGCAGTGGGAGGAAACCGGATTACCCGGAGAAAACCCACGAGGTTGGACAGTCAGGGTAGACATCCAATATGCAACTACTGGATTACCATTGAAATGGAATGGGGTTTTGCGTCGTACTGTTCTACAACGACTGCGCGAATGAATGTGAACATACGCCATGTATTATTCGAATTCTAACTGTCGAGGGTTATTTTATGTGCAAGCCAGTCTGTACGAGAAATCGCGTTGTTTCGTCAAATTCGAACGATTATACGTTGTCCATTGCCAGACCCTCGCCCTACACCACATCTAAAGGGGAAGGGGAATTACCTGATGAACTGGGATCTAACACGGCAATCTCATCAATTCAACGTCTTATTAACTGAGCCTCTGCGACGCCATGAATGGTATCTGACTTTAGAAAGTCACACATGTTTCGACTACTATATACCACATAGGCCTTAAAGTTGTCTACGGTATCACTTCGACGTTAAATAAAGCTATTTTACACACAGTCCTTAACACTGTTTTATAGAAATTTCTGTGTGTACTTACCTAATAGAATAGTTAATTAAAGCTGTTCTATGGTAATATATAATTAAAGATGCATGACGTTATAAAACTACATTTTTATGCGATAGCGCCTCTTTATTAAAGAGAGAGAAGTGGGGTTTAACGTCCACACGACACAAACTAGGTCATTTCGGGACTAACATAAGGTATTTCAATAATTCGCTTGCGTGTAGGGGTCTTTAGCAGTGGGAGGAAACCGGAGGATCCGGAGAAGACATACGAGGTTGGACAGGCTACCCTACTCCTTGTCACGTACTACCGGGGATTCGAAACCACGCTAGTTGACTCAATGACAGGCTTTATGATACAGCAGGCACGGGCTAACCATTCGCCACCCCCCCCCCTCTTTATTGAACAATTTACATATACATATATAAATTCAAGATCACAAGATAAATAAAGGCCAAAAAGGATTATTGATTCACATCCGTACAAAGGTATTAAATAATTACCCAGTCTTCATTGTATTGTCATTATTATCGATCATGGTTCTAATAATTCGATGTACATTTCAAAAATAGACAACATAATACATAGTTGTTCTATATATTTCAAATAAAGTAAAACATCAGAAAGTTTTAAACAAAGGATAGGAAACAAAAAATAATGTGAAACAGAATAAAGAAATACACGAGAAAAAAGCATATCTGCCTTTCGGAAGTGTGAAATTGACACACGCATCAATTATTATTTCCATGTAAGTGGCTTATTTTAGATAAATGATCAATTGTACATAAGATTAAAGGACATTGACTGGTTCGAACTGTTATTCGTAACCCACATGACGAGAGAACGGACTGTGAATGCTCAACATCAAATATCAATTTCTACAATTATCACGACGTTGATCTGGTGCACGGGTATTGTCAATAGTAGCATGTGGGGGTGGAGTGGGTGGATGGCTGAATGGTCAGCACGTGCGTACTGCATGATAAAGCCTGACATTGAGTCAACTTGCGTGGTTTCGAATCCCTGGTTGTACGTGACAAGGAATAGGGTCGCCTGTCCAGCCCCGTGGATTTTCTCCAAGTATTCCGGTTTCCTTCCACTGCTAGAGACCCATTAAATTAAACCATATTTTAGTCCCGAAATGACTGGGTTTGTGTCGAGTGGGCGATAAACCGCATCTTTCTCTCTCTCTCTCTCTCTCTCAGTACCATTTGTGCGTCCTTAAAATACGAATGAGATTCCAAGCAACATACAATCACACTTGAAATAGTTGACTCGCATGACTCATTCATTAAAAGGCACGACTTGGATAGTGTATATAGTTTAAGTTGTTTAAAGCCCCAATAACACTCTTGTTGTTACTGAATAATATGTCCCAATCTTCATCCTGGTCAACAAATCGTATTATTTTAGAATATTCCAATTAAATGATATAAATTTCATCTTAACACACATATTTTGAAAAATTGGAAAAATTCAACTAATTGATTTGAAAAGTCTAACGTAAACCTTTTCAAATGTGACTTGGATTTTAAAATATTTTCCAACCCTCTGGACAAGTAAAATAGGTTGTAATGGATAATTTACACAACAGCTAGGACACTTAAACATCTAGTACTTAGAATAAGGATATTATTTATTTTCTGGAGCTACCAAGCCAGCAAGAATGTTATTGTCCCTTTAAAAGCTTCGGGTGATACATTGTGATACATATTGATACAACGCTCGGACTAACATCCTTCTGTATTATCAATGTATACCTAAATGTCTCAAACTCGACCATCACACCATACATGAATAGCACCTTATGTCATATTTACAAAATCGTCGGTGATTGGCATTTTATAATTGAACATATTAACACAAGTTACAAGTAATAAACAATTGCTGAGTTTTGACGAAGATACTCTCGTCTTTATCCAACAATCGTCGCTTAGTGCTCATATAGTGTTTCATATAAATAAAATGGGTTTCAAAGTCCTACTGAAGACGAGCATGCTATGAGGGATATTTTGCCCGGGCAGCGGCGCTACGGCCTACTCTTATGTTATATCAAATTCCAACTGCCAAGGGATCTTTTACGTGCACGCCAATGTGTACACGGGACCTCAGTTATCGTACAATCCGAAGGACTACACGGTCGTCCTTGTCAGGGCTCCGTCCTGCATCACTGACAAGGGGAACCACGCGGGGAAATCGCGATGAACTTTTCCGACCAATGCGGGGATCGAACACCCGACCTCCAGGCTAGCGAACCAACGTCTTACCCACTTAGCCACGCTATCTCCTGTGTATCTATATAATTGTCATGAAATGCAATGGGTTTTAACGTCCTTCTTATCTACATCGACTGGGCTGTGAGCGAATTTTTGCCTGCGCGGTGGCACTTTGGCCTACTCTTATATCGAATTCCAACTGTCAAGGGATCTTCACGTGAACACGACTGCATGCACCGTATCTCAGTTTGTCGTATTAACCGAACGACTAGACAGCTGTCCTTGTCGGAAGACCCTCCATCCTGAGCAACTGACCGGGTGAGGCCATGCCCGAAGATCCCGATTAACTTTATCAGCCAATATCGAATATGCGACCTTCATGCTGGCGAGCAAGCGTCTTATCCACTAGCAACTGTGACTCCCACTTAACGTACAGTAACATTTTAGATTCTCAGTAATGACAAAAACTTTCTTTGCTTTTTGTTAAATTTTCAATTCCGTGTCATGCTACTCTTTGTATATCTTTGATATTGGTTTTATTTTTTACTTTGTCATCACATTCGTTGACATCTCCCGTATTTCTTTATTCAGATTGGATTCCCAGATGTCTATGTCGATATTGTTTCGTATACAATAGTCTCAGTAATTCAGTGTATCGATATTGTTTCTTAGATATTCTCGGTAATCCAGCTGTCTGTATCGATATTGTTTCTTAGATATTCACAGTAATCCAGCTGGGGTGCTGTGTGTATCGCTGTCAGTAGGGTAAATATCCCCTGACAGTTGGCAACTTAATTCAGACTAGTGAAGGCCGTGGAACCACCTTCATGGCAACACACCATTCAAAGCATATCAAGCACTATTATAGTAGTGATAACAGAGATCAGTTTTGTGAATATATGATTTATTTACAACAGGAACATAAATATAAAACAGCTAAATAAGATAAACAGGACCTAAACTACATCAGGAACATATACAATAACAGTACATGAAATAGTGTTACTGAAATGAAATAAAATGGGGTTTAACGTCCTTCTGTTCTACCCCAACTGGAATTCAGGAACATAGATATAAAACAGTTACATGCATACAACAGGAGCGTGAATTAAACAGGAACTAACTAAACTACACCAGGAAATAATGAATAACATTAACACGGCACATTAATATATTATAAGTATTCCGCTCCTTCTGCCACGACAGCGGCTGCATTCGCTTCTTTAACCATGTCTCTCCCCAACCATCTCTCCTAACTACCAAAAAGTCAGGGCCTGACTCGTATATCTAACTGTGCAAATTATTACACCAGAAATTAATTACTTATATATATGTAGTGGACAGTATATCTTATATCGTCGATCACTAACGTGGGATCACACATGTGATGTTCAAATTGGTTCGATGCCTTTAAAAATACTTTACACTACATGTTCATAATATAATCTTAGTATGATACAACATTGTCGCACATACTGCATAATGTGTGCACGTCTTCACTAACCAGACTGAGACAGCACACTAAAGCGGTGGACACACTTATCGCTGAATGAATGGTTCGTTTGAATCAATCAGCGCAGTAATTCACTGTTTCCACTGTTATTCGGAAAATTGAATTCACCCGAATTATTCGGCTAGTGTGTCCACCGCTGAAGACATTAAACCTCATACCAGTACCAACTTCCATGGATAGCGCGACATACTCGTACGCGTCAACCATCTTTAACCCGGACCACATGGTTACTGAGCTAGCATCTTATCTCGTTATCCAAGGGAGCCGCCATGGCTCCCGAAATATAACACAATGAAAACAAGTACCTGATGAAATCATAGTTACAGGTTTCATGTAACATTATGAAACATACTTTAATATGAGATTTAATTTGTTTATAACATTACAAATGTAAGATACAAACTTTTGCTAGCACCACAACTATAAGACGAGCGAGTCATTGATAGGACTTTTTGTCTGGTATCACTAACAAGAGAAAACTCCGGTACCTAGCCAACCATCGCTAAGCCACCAATTGCAATCTATGAGCTTTGCTAAAAAACCACTTTAGTATGAGATTTAATTTGTATATAACATTATAAATTTAAGATACGGGGTTTACGTGCACCAAAACTATTAGACGGGGGTCGCCTTTGCTGGTATCACTAACAAGGGAAAACTCAGGTACCAGCCATGACCTTTGCTTAAAACCGCATTAATCTCTTGACATGAACTTATCACTTCAAGTTAATCCAGCAGATGAACATGTAACATTCTGTATTAGAAACCTTGTCTAACAGTCGCGCTAGAAAAAAAAACAACATGGAACTGGAATTGATGGACGATTTATTTGATTTAAGAGGAAGGTTTACAATTCAGTCTCGCCAACAATATCTGGATAATCCTTCCAGACAAATTTAATAAAACAATAATTAATTTATCAACAAGAACAAGTTAGAAATATAACACCCCAAGTCTCGTGTAACCTGAGCGAATGCTTTTATTGGAGTCTGGAAGAATAACTGTTTAATCTCTGGTCTATTAATTAATTAGTTGGGATGGTATAAATTATCCAATGGGGAAGAACACTCTGACATTTCCTTAAAGGAGAAATGTTGACGATCTCAGGTTGTCACGTCGCATAAAATATGTAAATCGAATACACAATTAATGTACAAGTGGGCTGGCCGAGTGGTCTATTGAAGTCGAAGAATAACGTCTAATTATCCGATGTGGACGAAAATCGTGATTTCCTTAAAGGAGAAGTACTGATCATCTAGGACGGGTGTTAGTGGGTTAAATTTAAAACGAAAATGTAAAGATGGTTGGCCGAGTGGTCTATTGAGGTCTACGGGATTAACAGTTTAATCTTTAGTCTAACTTTCCGATGGGGATGAACATTAAAGGAGGAGGACTGATCATCTCGGGCGGGGAGTTAGTGGGTTTAATTTAAAACGAAACAGTAATGATGGTTGACCGAGTGGTCTATTGAAGTCTAGAAGAATAACTGTTTCTCTAGTCCAATTGTCCGATGGGAATGAATACTGCGGTATTTCCTTAAAGGGGAAATGTTGATAATCTCGGGGTGTTATGTGGGTTAACTTTAAAACGAAACTGTAAAGATGGTTGACCGAACGGTCTATTGAAGTATACAAGATAACTTGTATAATCTCTGATTTTAATTATCTGAAGGGAGGCGAACACCGTGACATTTCCTTGAAGGAGAAGTGCTGATCATCTCGGGGTTTTGAATTTAAATCGAAACTGCAAAGATGGTTAGCCAAGTGGTTTATTGAAGTCTAGAAGAATAACCTTTTAATATGTAGTTTAAATGTCCAATGAGAACGAAAACTTTGACGTTTGTAAAGTTATACCCGATTCCACGTGTCCGACATTATCAGCTCAACAGGCCTGATTTGGTAGTCAGAAATAATTAACGAGGTTATAGTAACTCTTGACACATCATCCGAGTGAACAGACAATGGCATCTTCATCCTTATTGTAACGGTTTCCGGACATCGCTATAATTAAGGGTTGCTCTCGTTCAGACAATTGGGCAGCTAAATGTTTTGCAATTAAGAGAAGATTTTTCACAGGGGAAAAGATGCAAAAATAGAGCTTACATAAAATTGTCTAAACTTTTGTTTGGGTAATCGCATGGAAAATTTGATATTTTCCCAAAAAGCGCAAATGTACACGTGAAGATTCTCATAACCGGAACAGGGAGTAGTAATTAGTTTTTGGGCCCCAAACTTGTCCCCCAGTTCT